>VZTF01005570.1:681646-706854 GCA_013397755.1 Cnemophilus loriae
GACGCGACGTTTTTACTCGTTTTTAACTTCATTGCCCAGCGCTGGCCGCGCTCCACTCTCCCGTTCCCACCCAGGCCCCCGCGCTACGTCCGCGAGGGAAACTACAACTCCCAGCAGCCCGCGAGGCCGCAGTTGGGGCGGTTCCATTCCCCCCCATCTGGGGGGGAGCGCTAGCCCCTCTTCCGGCTCCCCNCTTACGTGTATTAATGAGATGCCCTCTTGAAGGCGGAGCAGGTCCCCACGGAGGCTGTGAAACTTCCGTGCTCAGGCTGCTCGCAGCTTGGCTGGGCACTTACCCCGGTTTAGTGCTTCGGTTTTAGTTGTATTGAATAAAATGCCATGGGGGAATTCCAGGAGTTGAATCGCAGTGTGGTATGCTATGTAAATACTGCCTGGTCCAAGCTAAAGCGCAGCAGCACAAATGCTGCTTTGGGGGCCTCTGCCCGGGGGGACTCTGGATGCAGCCCCATGGACTCTTAACTGTGTTCTCGTGGGTTAGTTTAGTGGCAGGGGAAACTTTTGAAAGGCAGAGAGCGACGTTGAGAAGGTCTTGGGAGGTGCTGTAGGCTGCAGTGATAAGTACTTGTGTTTCAGGGTGGCTTTAGAAGCAGAAGTCATACTTCATTTGTTACGGTCTTTAATGTCATAACCCCACACGTGCATCACTACAATTTAAAATATTTTATCTTTCTAGTTTTATTTTTATGACCCCTTTTTTGAAGAAAAGAATGGGCTTAACAGTGAGGTACAATTAGTTTTATCTCTAGTCTGCACCATGGCTGTATGACCCTTCTTCTGGTGTTCACTCAGACTTTGTAACATATCCTCACAGCCCCGTGAAAGTGCTGGGTAACATATTCTGTGTCTCAGAGAGCTATCAGCATCTTATATAACCGTGGTCAGAGCATTCTGCAAGTGCTCTGCAGTCTTTAATCAGCCTGCCAATATCCGGCACAGTTTTAGGTGTTTAGTTTAAGTGTGACTTTACATCCACGTGATAATACAAAATGATTGGCTTGCTTAGTGTTAGGCAATAAATCCAGGAATAGCAGATCTTCCAAATCTTAATGTCCTGCTTCCTGGAAAAACCTTCCTCTTACAGCTTATTCTGCACATTTCTGCATCTGGCTCCATTTTATGTGGACAGCACAGTACAAGGATAGAAATGGAAAACTGGAAACTTTTGTTCTATAATAGCTCAGATGAATAGTAATAAATAAGGCTTTCTTCATAGAATCATAGACTGGTTTAGAGTGGAAGGGGCCTTAAAGATCATCTAGTTCCAAACCCCCTGCTGTGGGCCTGGACACCTTCCACTAGACCAGGTTGCTCAGAGCACCATCCAACCTGGCCTTGAACACTTCCAGGGATGGAGCATCCAGAACTTCTCTGGGGAGCCTGATTCAGTGTCTTACCACCCTCACAAGAAAAGAATCTTTTCCTAATGTCTAATCTAAACCTACTCTCTTTCAGTTTGAAGCCATTCATCCTCGTCCTGTCATTCCAGGCCCTTGTACAAAGTCTTTCTCCACCATGTAGGCTCCTTTCAGGTACTGGAAGGCCACAATTAGGTCACCTCAGAGCCTTCTTTTTTCCAGGCTTAACAATCTCAATGCTTTTGAAGACTGTGAAAAGAAGTGATATTAAAACTGATTTTCCCCACATCTAATCAGAGTGGTTTCTTACAGTAATGCACAGCTTCTCAGTTTTCTAGAACATTTCTTTGCAGTGGTAATGATGAGCCAGGTTCCTGAGAGTTGAATTGGTCTTTCAGATTCATTGGTAGATAATACATCAGCATATATTAGTGTTATTCATTAATAATGGAAAATCAGGTAACCAGGAACCACACAAAAGGATCGTGAATGGTGAATTTCCCCCATCTGCTTTACATGTCTCCTACCTACCTTCCAACCCAGTGGATTGCCTCCTTTGTAGTATATTTTTTATATTAGAAATACATGGGTTTCATGGAAGATTTTTCATAGAACGTGGAAAATCAGAATTGTAAAATCATACAATAGAAACATTGTAATCCTATGTCTTGCAGATATACATGGTAATAAAATGATTCTAAGCATGGTTGTTTGACTGGCTTTCTTCACAGAGTTCTAGTGAACATCATCCACAGTGTCCAAGGGTACCATTCAAAGACAATACATTTTCTGAATGTGGCTTTCAACAGTTCTGGGGATTCTCTCCTCGCTGGAGACCGCCAAGGGAATATATATGTTTTTGACTTGAATGGGAACAGGTAAGAATATTTCTATCAAGACTTTTTAATTGTTTGAGACATCTGTAGCATTCAGGAGTGTGAAACTTGCCTGGACAGGATCCCACAGGTCAGGTTTTAACTAGATAGCTTTAGAAAGATAATAGTTTGCTCAGGGCTGAAACTTCAACCGAGTGTCTCGTGTAGGCTCCCTAAATGTTATTTCATTAGTTTAGCTGCTCAAAAAGATCAGAGGCTTATAATTGTAAACTGAGCAGCAATGCCATAGAACCTAAGTGCTATTACAGGAACTTATTCTTTAGCCAGGACAGATCAATGAATGAGCCATGAATTACAGTAGACTAGACTTAGTGTTTTCATTTGCAAAAATACATCAACCTCTTTTATCTTTTTACTACTGAGTTTTAAAATATTAGCACTGATTTTTAGATCTATTATAATTGGATATGGTTTACTTACTCCCTTTTTTTGAGTTTATTTTTTTCTCTCTGTAAAATATATTGAAACCAATTAAGTTATTACTTCACGTGACATTAAATGAACCAAAGTTTCCTAACACAATGAGAATATGTATTTTTAAATAGGTTCAACCTTGTTCAGAGAACAATGCAAGCTTGCACTGCTTTGGCATTTAATCTTCGCAGAAAGACAGAGTTCCTTGTGGCTTTGGCAGATTATTCTGTTAAATGCTTTGATACAGGTAAGGAGAAATTTCAAGGCTTAAATGCTATCTATATTGGCATGAAAACTTAAGTAATTTTAGTTTTGATCTTAAATTTTTGGATAGTTCGTTTTATGGAAATCATACTATGTATTTCATGCCATCTGTCTGAAAAAGAAAAGTTTGGGCCCATGTTGTTGTACTCCTTTGGGTAAATGAACCTAAATGAACCCTTTGCTTTGCCAAAGTTCTTTATTCCCACTGAGTCACCCAGGCATCTGTTTAACTGAAATCCACGACAGGATTGTAGTTAGGAATGTTACCTTTTTTTTAAGCAGTTTTTTTATATGTTTACTTAGAATGAGGTACTCTATTAAAATAAAGCCAATACCAGTTGACAGTATGTTAGTTTGCAACTGAACAAGCTCTTAACTATGTTTACATTAAAATATGTGAACAAAGTGACAATGTACACTAAAAGAAATGTCAATACTTTTGAGTATTCAAGTAGTCCTATATCCTTACGCAAAAGCAATATTAAAAATTAACTTCACAGCTGTGTCTGTCTTGATTAGAAGTTAAATGGTGAAGGGCAGTGACCATTCTTCATAAATTATTCTTTACCTACCAGAAAATGCAGTTGTAATGTCTCCATTATATCCAAATATAATCTGGATTTAAATATTTTTAAAAAGCTGCAGCAATTACTCATCTACAGTTTTAGGGTTTGAGTTTGAGATCATCTGTGAAGATTATAATGTAACACAATGTTCCTCAAAATAGAGGAAGAGTCAGAGTTAAGGTCTGAAATCCTCTGCACTTTTTCTCTTATTTTCTACAACAGCAAGGCCAAACTTAGATGTTTGGATGCACTTAGAGAAATCTTTATTACTCCAGAGAGTACTGCATGTTTATATGGTGCTGTTTCCAGATATCAAGTCATACTGAAGAATGTTCTAAAATATAAATGGTACTCACCTAAGTCAGTACTGGGTGAACTATCCTTAGGGGGTATTAGACAGTAATATGGCTGATGGCTCCATCCCCTTCTTTAGAAGACATATTCTCTAATCCCATGTCACCTCTCAGGTGATGATAGCTTTAAGCACTCCATTGTCTGTAAGCACAGCAGAAAGTTTGACTGTTAGTCTTTATGAGCTGCTTTATAGCCATTTCCTATCTTTGATGCCACAGCAGTAGCTGGAACCACCCCATGGGCTGCCAGGCAATCCACCCAGTGTAAACAGTGTAATTGCCACGGGTGCAGTTTGGTTGCTGAGGGAAGATTAGTGGTCATGCAGTCACAAGTGGGAGACGATGCAGTCAGAGGAACCATCTCCTTAGAATGCAGTGCACAGCATAAAAATGTTTTGGGTTCTAAAAGAATTAATGAGCTGTTGCTTTCTGACTCTGCATTTCTATAGTCATAGCCTGTTGTCATTAAACCTTTCTTCTTTGCACCTGTAAATAGTTGTGTAATCATTCACACATTCTGTCCACAAGTAAAAACAAGTGCAGAATTCTAACTAGAACATTCAGTTTCAGCTGCTGTGGGTGTTCATATCAGATACTTTATGAGGCATGCTGAACTTAACTGATCACATTGTTCATGACTTTTTAAGATTGATTTTTAGGCTACATTAAACAAGTCTATGCAAGTTGGCTTTCTGTGCAGAACTGAGCATAACTTATAAAATCTGTTATTTGGAGATGAGGAGAAGGTTGTGCCTCTCTAAAGTATAACAGCTGTGTGAAGACTTGATACCTTTGTTTCTTGTTTGGTGGGTTGTGATGGCAAATGCTTATATACTAGTTATATAACCATTAAAAGTCTCACAGCATAGTGTTGACAATAAAGACTAAAGTAGTAGTTGTTCCGCTTTGAATGACCTTCCTGTCTTTTTCATCAACCTCTGCAGGAACCCAGGAGCTAGTTAGTTGGATGAGAGGCCATGAGTCTTCTGTGTCTTCCATCTCTGTCCATGGCTCGGGCAAGTATGCCATCACTACTTCCACTGATACAGCTCAGCTGTGGGACTTGGACACCTTTCAGAGAATTAGAAAGCTGAATGTTCGTCAGTCTGTGGGTATACAAAAGGTGAGTAAAGAGCAATTGCTAAAGAGTGAACAAGCACACCACAGTAGGTATAATATCACATATTAAAATCACATTACTTGTAAACAGTCTTTAAAATACAGCTGAATCTTTTTTGTCATCTTTTGTGTCATCTTAACTGTCATTGTATCACATCACCCAGACCACTGAAACCGTGACTCAATAGTTGCAGAGATCTGCTAGGAACTTTTAAGGAACCTCCATCTTTAGAGATACTCAAAACTTGCTTGGATATGACCTTGACTAACCCAATTTAACTTGGAAGTTGGAGCCATCTTCGAGGTTGACCTTGCTTTGGCCTAGGGTGGGCTCAGAGGACCTGTGTAGATTGATTCCAACCTGAATGATAGTGGGATTTAAGGGCGATGTTAAAAAAACAGTTTTGGTGTCATAATGGTAACTTCAAACAGTCACCACCACCTGCCCCATTCAGCTTCTCATTCCAAAGCTCTTCTGTCTGTGCATGCAAAGCACTGAATGTGGGAACAAACGAGGCTGAAAAGGAACTCAGCAAAAAGAAATTGCTGCTTTTCAGCCTAGTGGTTTCTTTGCTTTTGCTTGCTGCACAGACACACTGGAACAGCATGGGATGAGAAGGATATGTTTGTGTCAAGGAGTGGTTTAAGTAGGTCTCCCTTAGCATTACACCGCTTTAAACAGGTCTGCCTGCGCCACCAAATGTCACACTTTGGTCTAAGTGCTACAGAAAGTCCTGACCCAGTGCCTGAGCATGGCTTGCACACGTGTTGCCCTGCAGTGAATAGTCTGACAAACACCACTTCAAACCAAGATTCTCATCAGGCTGGCCACTAAAAAGCCGTGCTGCTTTTGCAGAGAACAAGGCTATTCATTTGAGTGTCCTCACCCAGTTCTGGGGCAGGCAGAAATTCTGTCAGCTTAAAATAGTCACCTAGCAATTACTGTGACAGATCATCCATACATTTTTGTTTGTTTGTTTTATTAAAACTGTTGTGTAGTGCATGTTGCTAAAATAATTATCTTTCCTCCAAAGATGGATGCATTTCTCTAGTGGAGACAAGGTTTTTCTACTGCTCAGCATCTTTCTTTGTGTAGGCTATGTATAGGGACTTCTTATGGGTAAGTGGCTCTTCGAATTTGGTAGGATCAGGATGTTGCAGTATGGAAACAATCTTTAAAGCCAAACAGCAGTGATTATGATTGAATTAATAGATCATATTTGGGAATCAAGAGCCTGCTCTCTTGGTTTGGTGCTACCATTTCTTATAGGACATTATGCAAATGATCTCGATTTCGTTTTCCTGTCTTTAGAATAATGGTATTTATTCTCATTCCACAGTCTAAGACATACAGATAAATACGTGCTTTACTGAAGTTCAGATTTATTACTAGACCGCAGGCCTGACACACAGTGTGCAAAGCTGGATGCTTGCTTGCTCTCTGAGCCAGTGTAGCAGTATCACACCCCTCTTGTATGCTTTTTGATGCCTCTTAAGCCCAGCTGCACTCCAACATACACCTTCTGTTAGGCTGGTATGGAGCAATGCTAATTTTAAAAGATAGAGACTGAGCTGCAGAGTGAACAGACAGCGGGTGAGACAACTGAGAAGAAGACAACACATCTACAATGACCATTTCCAAAGCATCACTGTTTATTCAACAGCTGCTTGTGACCATCCTGTGGTATTTTTCTATGGCAAAGCAGAAAATTAGCAACTCTTCAGTGCTCCAGTTTACCAAAATTTAAACTTCATTCATCTGCTCTCAAGTCATTGTCTAGTCTTCCTCAGGGACCCTTAAAGAGGACAGATAGCTGAGTCTGTCTGAAGATAAATTACTCTGGTAGCTGAGATGACTCTTTTCCCCACAGGTAACTTTTGCTCACTGTCAAGAGACTCATTTGGCCTGAATGTCCAATTTTCAGTCACTAAGATGAAACCCATCCCACATATCCATATTTCCAGATTTTCAAGGCCCCAAGAGATCATTCAGACCAAAACTATGAACTTTGTAGCACTGACTTAATCTCAGCCAGTGATGTCCCCAGTGTTTATATTGTGTCCTCTCTGGCACTCATCAGAAACAATAAAGTTTAGCAGTCATAAAAACAAGACAGATAAAATTTAACAGTTATTTCAGTGAGTTAAACTGGCTTAGCAAAGGGTACAAGTTTTAACCAGTGCAAGGACAGCAAACGTACTCTTCTCTAGGCTGTCACAGGAGACACTGACCAGCTCCCTGTGGCATCCAAGCCTTGCACAGTTACAGTAATAGCCACACCTGCCATGTTTTATTTTGCCATGCACTTTGGTTAATTTAAAATGTACTTCCTTGACAACATCCCTTTTATTTTTTTCTTTTCCATATTCTTCCAGGTTTTTTTTCTGCCATTGAGTAACACCATTCTCAGCTGTTTCAAAGATAATTCTGTTTTTGCATGGGAATTTGATACTCTTCACTGTAAATACCAGTTGCCAACTCCTGTAGAAGGTTCTGTATTATTTTATAAGGTGTTTGCAGTTACCAGGTAAATCGCTGTTTTAAACATTCTAAAGGCAGACTATAAAAATTGTGGTTTTAAACAGGTTCTCCTTCTTTATTTGTAATATTTTGTGGAAGTATTGAGCTATATACTACGATGAGCTTTTGAACTCTGCTGTGACTGATACTTTCAGCAAAGATCAATAGCAGTTTTTATTATAGTCCCATAACAGTTGAAATAAATTAGGTTGATTTTTAGTGACCACTAAAATAAGGTTTAAACTATCCTTTACTAAAGCAAATTTTATTATTTAGGAGCTATTTTGTTCCTTCAGGAGAGTATCACAGGAATAATGGCTGATTCAAAAGTGATTTGAGGGCACAGAACAAAATGAATAATCTCTCTTTTTAGCTAACACGAATTTAAATTATAGTATGCTGATGGAAACTTTACCTGTGATCCAGGGATGGTCGGACTTTGGTAGCTGGTGGGAAATCAAATCATCTTCACTTATGGTGTTTGGAATCAAAGCGGTTGATAAGAATAATCCAGATGCCTGAGAAAGTGCGAGCTGTCCGTCATCTGGAATTCCTCCCCGACAGTTTTGATGGGGGCTCCAATCAGGTCAGTTTTTTCATAAAGCTTTAGACAAAAGTACTTGGTTAGTGGATTCAACACCTATACTTGGAGGATTTTTGGGGGGCACTGGGGATATGGGCTGGTAAGATACAAAAGGAAAGTTACTGTGCTGAATCTTTGCTCAATTGCTCTTTTAGCTTAATGGAATGTCGTTGCTGAATTGGGTATTCCACTTTGTTTTACACTAGCAGTATTAATGGATTAATCCTTTTAACTTATAGGTCCTTGGAGTGTTAAGTCAAGATAATATTATGAGATTTATCAATATAGAAACATGCAAACTTCTTTTTGACATTGGGAGTCCTGAAGAGGGAATTAGTACAGCAGTGATTAGCCCCAATGGACGGTATATTGCCTCAGTAATGGAAAATGGAAGCCTGAACTTATACAGTGTCCAAGCTTTGACTCAAGAAGGAAATAAGGTAGAGTATTTTACATTTCTTAAAACAGCAGTAAATCCCCTTAAAGCTGATATTTGTCTGCATATCTAAGTGATCTGTACTGTTTCCTTCATAGTTCCTTCAGCCTGTCAGGTAATTTAATGTTTTTAAGGTATATATATCACTGTGTTACTGGTGTTGGAAGAAGGGGAAGATGGTATTTCTTTCTACAGCAATTTGTGTGCATCAACTTCTTTTTGTAATGGTGTTTTGGGGGAGATGGAAACAGAACAATTGTGCCTCTTCTGTTCCATTTCCTATAGGAAACGTTTTGGAGCTAATGCTCTCTTAAACTGTGGGCATGAATGGTGCTTTTGTTACTGTGATTTTGTTCTTCTTACCGTGTTATTGGATACCAGCACCCATCATTTATGGCACAATCATACACTCCTAATCCTTCCTAAATAACAAACATTCTAAATACCAGTTCTTATTCTATTACATTAATTTATTAATGGGAGTCAGGTTTCTAAACACAGAATTCCACATATCTTTAATCACCATGTCTTTGAAGTAAACATTAACCAGCTCTGGGTAATGATGGAGTTGGAGCTGAGGTAGGATGTGTAAAGATGTCACATGCATTCCATTTGCACTTTTGCTGACGGTTCGACATGAACTGGGATATCCACTTTGTCACTTGCTTTCACAATCTCCAGCACTGAATTAATTAATACCTGCCTGACACTGAAGACTAATTAAAGTTTGTAAAGGTCTTCTGTATTCTTCTAACTGGTGCTATAGAAATGCAAAGTATTTTAATGACATTGAGAAACACACTAAAGTAAACAACCTGGGCAGTACACGATACACATCTATACTATCCCAGTTATATTTTACTGTTTGCTAAGCAAGGAAATAACATGATGTTTGAGTTAGCTTGGAAGCTACATAAACCTTCTCATAGTTAGAGCAGTTTTATTAATGAACATTCTTTTTCAGGAGTATACAATCCATATCTAATTATTTACAATATAAATGTATTTCTATTCTTATTTCTATGGCCATCAAACTCAAAAATGTGGCATATAAAATAGAGTAAACAACAAATTGTATTTCTGTGTAATCTGTTTTACAAAATTTTAACCAAGGTATTTGCACTTAATACTAGCCTCCACCATTCATGTTCAAAGTTGTAGAAGATGGGCCCAAGTACACACCAGAGGCAAATAAACTGATCACAAAAGTGACTTCAGGAAGGTCAAAGGGGCCACAGAAATCCAAAGGAAACAAAATTCAAAGCAG
Organism: Cnemophilus loriae; assembly: GCA_013397755.1. NCBI lineage: Eukaryota > Metazoa > Chordata > Aves > Passeriformes > Corvidae > Cnemophilus > Cnemophilus loriae. The sequence continues at coordinate 691,442 of VZTF01005570.1, forward strand.
ATTGCTTAAACTGCAAGCAAATACATCACTTGAAAATAAAGAGGTAGGAAGAAGTTGCAAATATTTTGTCCTTCAGTCTGCAGCATTTATATTTCATTGCCATTTGCTTTAAAAAATAAATTCAAGCACTCATGCATTTGGATATTTGAGCAGAGCAGAGATTAAGGAAATTTTAGTACCATTTTCTCTCTCTATTTAGCCCATACTCCTACAGTATGTGACACAGCCAGAGCTGCCTCCAGTCTGGGGTACCTCTGCAGTTGTTCAAGCAACCTGTGACACATTTGGATATTTATTAGATCTGATCTGCTTCTCTGCAGAAAGCAAACTGGCACCTCTAAAATGTCTGCCTAGAATCCATTTCCTTTTTTTCTTAATTATTTAGAAGATTAATTACTGTTACATTTATTCCCCTCTGTCATCACTGTGCCATTTTCTGTTTTTATCTTGTGCCTTATATGTATATCTATATCTATACATATCTTCCTGTTTAGGTGTCACCATATGATCTATTTCTTATGTCAGTATTCTTTATGGTTTGCTATATGCATCATTTAATAGTACATAGTACAGTCAGTTTGGGTCTGATCTGCTTCTGACTAAAATCAGTGGCAGCTGTTTTTTGAGTTCAGGAGACAATAAATGATGTTTTGAATTATCTTTTTTTTGTTGTTGAAGTACCTAGGACTATGTAACAGACAGCAATACACATTTCATTTTTTTTGGCACTATGTGAGAAACTTCAATATTTAGCCACTCTCTTTGATTAGAGTGCAAAGAAAGAGAAAATGGTTACATTTATTGTTGATCCCTTGTTTTGTAGAACGACTTGCCAGGTGGATTAAACAAGAAACGTCTGCGGGCCTTATTGAAAGGATTTGGGGAATATCCAGCTAAGTACAGGTATTTTTTGTGTGCACGTTCATGCTTGCACAAAATAAAATTGCTTGTGTTTACTGGCCTATGAAAAAGAAGTTGCTTGACTAAGGCTGCATTTTAATTGCAGGATGTTTGTTTGGCGTTCTTTATTACAACTTCCTGAAAACCACTTGGCATTCAGTAGCCTGATAGATAGGGGAATCCACAGTGCATTCGTAAATATTCAGAAAGAGTATCCTATCAAAAGTAGGAAACTGCTGAGAGTTCTACAGAGGTAAAAAATATATTTGTATTTATTTAAATACTACAGATTTTTATTTTCATATAGTCATCTGAAATGTATCCAGTAGCTGGAATCAGCTGTAAGGAAAATTCTAAAATGAAATAGTAGTGCCCTCATCCAGTTTTGTTTTGGTAACTTATACAGTCCTTCATCTGTCTTGAAGTTCACAATCTTTCTATGTTGTGGTTGTAAAATACATACTATATTTTTGTTTGGTTTTGGATCGATGTTTCCTACACCTTTGTTTGCCTCTGTGTACAGGACCTTGTCAGCTCTAGCTCACTGGTCTGCTATCTTTGCTGAGACACCTTACATGCCTTTGCTAGCATTCCCATTTGTAAAATTATTCCAGAACAACCAGCTGATCTGCTTTGAAGTTGTTGCTACAGTAGTAGGTAAATAATGATTTTAAAAACTCAAATATGCTGCAATATGTTTAAGCTTTCCAATGCAAAAGAGCTTTCCCTGCTGAAATGAATAATGCATTTCCTAAGAGGTCACCAAGGTGTTACCAGGAATTAATATGGAGCTTAAAACAAAAACCTCAAGATATTAGACTTCCTTTTGCAGTGTTTCTAGCAAAAAGTTAGCAGTTTTAACAGTGTTTGTAAAGTCTAACTGAAATGTATCTAGCATTTGCAAACCCAAATGTGTCTAGCATAATTATATCATAATAATTAAGTCTCTGAGACATGGGAAAAGTAGTCACAACCACCCACCCCACCTGTCACCTGCTCCCAGTCAACAGGGAATGATCTCTTTCAAGGTTTTACTCTGTTTAGTTGTCCTGAGCATGTGGTAACTCAAAACTAGACACTTGTCTGAACACTGGCTGTGGCTGTCTTCTGAAGAAACATTCTAAATTAAAGTGCTTTACACTTAAATAAGTTGTTGCAGCTGCTGCTAAGTCTACAGAAGATATGTGCTGCCAAGCATACATACCCACTTTACAACCACATGCTGCTGGTGAATAAGTATCCAAGTTTACAGAAATTATTCTTAGTATGTTAAAAATTACTTGATCCAGGCTGTAGTTTTGTGAGACAGAAATACTGGTTTAAGTATTCCCATCTGCCTCCCATGCCTTAGTCCCACAGCTCATAGACTTTTTTTCATTTTATATTTGAGCCAGATTAGTTCTTCAGTCTGGTTCACAGTGTACTGACACAAAAACTTATGCCAGTGCAGCTGGAGGAGCAGTGTACTGTGGGAATGGTTTAGGAATACTGGGAAAGAGAAGAGATGGGAATATCTTAAATAGGTTTTGCTGCCTGAAACGACCTCTTAAATGAATCAGCTTTATAACCACACTTCAAGGTTGTCATGAGTCTTTCACTCTGGATTACAGTGGATTGTGTTCAGCTTCTTATTCTCTTTCAGTTAATTTTTGTCAGCACTGGTTTGAATACTTTCCCAATCCTCCAGTTAATGTCCTTGGTATGATGGAAAATGTTTTGGCACATCATGACAAAGAACTACTTCAGCATTTAATAAAATACAAAGTGACTTCACAGGTAATATTCTAGACAGCTTTTGTATACAAAAATGTACTGCAGTGAATAATAGTGCACCAGTCTTTTATTTTAATGTATTCCTAGTTTGGGGGAGTTTTCATTAATAACAGGGAATTATATGGGAGTGTAAATAATATATCATTGCTTTCCTGTTGTTTTCCTTGTCCATGATCGTGTATATGCTACTGTAGTTCTTTAGAAGTTCTTTGCTTTCGAGTCCACATTGCTTAAAAATCTACTCATCAAATTATAAATGTACCTTTTTTTTTTTACATGGACATAGGTGTGATGGATTAGTTTTGTAATCCCTGTTTATCATTAGGGATGATTTTAGCTTCACAAATCTAAACAAAACATTTAGACATCCAGTGAAATAAGAAATTTATTTGTAATCACCCCAGATTAACTTTGAATATTTAGAGTGGGTGATGAAACTTATCTTGAAATGTTCTGGTTTATTTCCTCTTTCTTTCATAAATTAATAGATTCTTGGTATAAGGCAAGAAAAATCATATTTCTTTAAAAGGGATGGTAAAATTGTACTAATAGATTCTTTTGTCAATTTTCCCAAATAATTTAGGTGTATGCTTGGCCTCTCCTAGAAACACTGTTATCTGAGGTTCTAACAAGAGAAGAATGGCTGAAAGTCTTCGACAATATTTTCTCCAACCATCCTTCATACTTTCTAATGATTGTCGTTGCCTATATTATATGTTCCAGAGTTCCCTTGCTCCACTGTAATCAAGCAGCAGATTTTGAGGTAAGCATCTTCATATTTAAGTCAATCATGTGGAAAAGATGTATAAAACATTGTATCTGTTGTTAGACAGGTTACAAGGAGATCCATTTCCACATTAATATATCTGGTACTTGACAAATACACAGTAAATGTGTAAAACACTGAGCAATTTCCTGCAGTTTCATGCAAGGAGAACATTAAAAGCTTTCATAAGCTTTCTAATGTCACTAAATGCCATTTTTAAAATTTCAATAGTTCATCAACCACAAAATAATTCTGTCTCTTTTTTGAGGATCTAGTATGAAGTTCTGCCTCTGGAGACAATACACAATAATTCTGTTATGTTGTTCCATTATCCTCCTGTCAGATTTTCAAAATTAGGCAGTATTACTGGATGTTCTCTGAAGGTAAATTAAAATGTTTCCTTATGTTTAATATTACACGGGAAGAGGATTTTTTTTCTTATGAAAATATCTCTGTAGGCAAACAAAGGGTTCCACCTCTAAAATGTGCTTATGAGCAGTCATTTGACTGACATCAAGCAGATAACATTATTGCTATGTTTAATAATGACTATTTAGAGATTTTCTTGGTGGATAAGATCTTTGACAGGAAGAATAGTCCTGCAAGAAGAGAAAATTCTGAGCTTCATGGCTGAACACTGAAAGTCGAGGCAGGTTGATCCAGTGGTAGGAGTCACTGTGTGGGCTGTTGGACACTCTAAATTGACACCTAGTTTCCCAGATCCCTTACACAGCTGCCATTTGAAGAGAAGGAAAAGAACCAGAGTGTATTTTCACACCTTGAAGAAGTTTGGCTCGAGTCACTTGAGCTGGTGATATTTTATGAATTGGAAGGGAAAACTTAAAAATCTTTTTAAATTAACTGTTCAAATATAGATCTTGCTAATATTCCTGATTATTCCCAAATATGTGTATTAAAAATAAACATGTATTTATGTAAAAATACATGAAAGTGCTTAAGCTTGTGTAGAATGTAAACAGCAGCATGTCTCTTGCAGTATTTCTTTCATCATCGTAACAACGTGGACATTAATGTTGTGATTAAGGAAGCCTATCATCTTATGGAGGCTACACCACTGGATATCCATCCACAGCGTATGCTTGATGACTTCACACCACTTACAAAAGGACAGTACCCTGTATTTAATAAATACCCCATGTTCATTGTGGATTATCAAGTTCAGGAACGGGAGAAGATCAGACAGGACGAAATTGAATACTTGCGAGAGAGGTATTAGTGGGAAATTGAAGACAGTCTCAGACTGGGAGGGACAGGTGGACATAACTGCCTTTGTATGTTGTAATGTGTATGCTTGAGAAGAGAGACAGGAAAATTCAGGAAAACGACTTTAAATAACTGCTAAAGGTTAAGAGTTACTTGGTTTGACATGTTTTTAAGTTAAATCATTAGTCTTATCTTAAATAAAAAATGTTTGCTAATTAGCAGAAAATACTGGGCCACAGGTCACCTAACTTGAAGCTCATAGCCAGAGCCTAAACCTCTGTTGACCTTGTGGGGTCCAAGTTTTGAAGGGCCAGGAGTTCTTAGCTTGCTGTTGAAATCAGTGGGTACCATGATGCCAAGGCACTCTTAGAAACCAGTTTTTGTTAAGAATGCGAGGAAGAAAGTACCTGCACTCATCTGTAATGCCCTGTTGTCTCTAACAGTCAATATTGTAACTCTTCCTCATGTACTTTGTCACTACAGAGGGGATGCCATATTCTTTCATGTCATTTCATTTCAGCAGTTCTTTGCTAGTACAGTCATCAATTTCAAAGGAATCAAGTAATTTCTTGATATTTGGTTTGAATGATTAACATGTGACCTCCTTCTGTGTAGACAATTAGCACATGAATCAGAAGCCAAAGCACAGGAACAGAAAGCAGAAGATGAAGCCTGGTATCGAAAGCAGAAATTACTTCGAGAAGCTGAAGAACAAAGGCAAAAAATCCTACTGGAAGAAGAAGAGAAGTTGGCAGAACAGAGGCAGAGGTATTAGAATATAAGAAGCATTAGGGGTCTGGCTACTGTATCCTGCTATTACATTTTTAACCATGAGTAAAGGAGAAATAACCACTAATTTGTATAAATTGTAATGTGGGATAACTGTGGTCTGGTGGGTCATATTTTGGTGTGGGACGTAAGTGATCTGGGTTGTATTACTGCCTCACCTATTACTCCCTTGAGGGAATACAGCAGATTAGAGGTCAAGTCACTTCATATTTTTGTCTCAGCTCCCAGCCATTTGTCTGGTTTCTTCAGACTGAGAAGTCTGTTAAACAGTCAGTTGCTGTGTATCTGCACACTGAGACTTCAGACTTGCACTGTGGGCCGACTCACACTGCAGATATGAGAGTCACTTATAGGATCAGTGACTGTACACAGTCTTGTATTTCCAGTGGATCTAGAAAAAAGACTGCTTTATGTATCAGTTGATGAGGAAAGAGTTGTGATAGTAATGAAGCTTCACTGTAAGTCTGTACATTTTGCAGTTGTGAAGGTTTAAGAGAATTTCAACATCTCCATAGTTTCTTAGATGAACTACAGGTAATCATAGAATCATTTAAGTTGGAAATTACCTTTAAGATCATCAAGTCTAACTGTTAACCCACTACTGCCAAGTTCACCACTACACCATGTCCCTAACTACCATGTTTTTGAGCACATCTCCTAAACCTCTGTAACCTACAGAGTTTTTTTTAAAGAGGACAGCAAGCCTTTATTTACAAACTAATCCCTGAGTTTGTGGTTTTGTTCCTTGAAAGAGTTTGATATTTACCAAATAAACTTGGGACTAATTTTGTGCAGCAAGAGGTACCAGGACACTGGCAGTTATTCTAAGGAATAGTTTCCAGTTTTGGATCCTTGCAACATTAAACTAGTACTTGTTAAAGTGGAGCAGAAACAGGGCATAGGACTTCAAAGCTTAACTGGAGATATTGCCATTAGAAGATGTTTGTGTGTCTGAATTTAATTTTGTCTCATAAATGAAAACTGGACAATTTACAGGAATGAAAGCGACTGCCCTAAGCTTTGTAAGTTAGAGAAGAGCTCATAGTGACCCATGGCTAACTGCGTTTGTGCTCTTTGGTACTGACCTTTTACATATACGGGTTCCTTTATTTCTGTTTTTTTTTTGCCTTGAAGGCTTGCTGTTGTGAAAAGAGAACTGAAAGTAAAAGAACTGCAACTTCTAGATGCTTCAAGAAGGCGTTTTCTGAACTACCAGCAAGATCAGCTTCAAATGAAACTGAAACATCTTGATGATGAAATTGCAAGAAAGGTTGAGTATTGCTCAAGCAAACCTTTTCTATAAGTTTTAATAGTGAAAATAAAGAAAAAATGAATAGCTAAAATTTTAGTTGAGATACCGTTATTTGTGAGCCCAGAGGTGTATTTAGCATGAGGCGGACTGCTTTAAGTAGTAAAAGCATAACTTAACAGTTTTATTAGGCACTTAGTAAGTTCCACAGGCTTGCTTTAACTGGCAAAATTCCTGAGAAAAGCCAGATTGATCTGATTAGTGGCAGTGTTGAAAAATGTAATGACTTAAAGGACTAGTGAATTCTCAGCTGTCTGTGGGCTGTATGTCCAGATTGCAAGTTAACTCTGCCATTGATTGAGAGGCTCTGCAGTGGCCTCTGGCCAGGCCTGGCTCTGCTTCCGAATCACTAACTCGGGCACCATGGCATGCAGGTGCTGAGAACGGAAGCTTTTGCAACTCATGGGCATGAATTGAGCCTTTGCAGGGCTATTCCTTATGTCTCAGCACAAGGACACACTTTGCAGAGCACAGTGCAGCTGGGTGGTTGTTTCTGCAGTCAGGGCACTGTAACACTCCTTAGCTCCAGCTCAGCACAGATTCTGCCAGGTGCAAAACAGCCACTTCCCCTTCTGCCTACTGTCCTCCACAGCATTCTGGCTTCAGAGACTCCTTACTTGATTCAGAGCTGCATCTGGCAGGTTTTTAGCATTAGTTCAAGCCTGGTATTTCCCTAACATAGCTTGGCTGGATGCAAAACTCTTCCTACGCCTCTTCTCCACCTTGCCGTGTGCTTTTGTTATGCAGTACTTTCCATTCTTCATATGACAGAAAGTCAACCAGACCTTAGGGGCGTGGGTATTTGGACATTCTTCTTGATAATGTTTTTTTAAAGCAGAAGAATTTCTTTACTGTATTTTCATGTGTTTGTTTTCTCCACAAGGCATCTATGAGAGAGCAGGAAACAGCTGCTGCTGTTCAAGATACAGAACTACGACAGATGGAACTTGAATCACAAAAACAGCTTTTTGAACAGGTAATTATTAGGGAACTGTACTAAATATAAATATTTAATGGTTCTTCCTTTGAAGTTCTTGGATTAGATTGTGTTCATTCAACCAGACCTTGTGAGGAAGAAGGGGGCCTGTTTTTTTTTCCCTTTTTTCTCTTCGATAACTTTTTTTTAGAATAAATCTTCTGTTGATAAAAGCACTAACAGAACTCACTATTATTTTGGGGAGTTTTAGGTGAAAACACTCATATCCTCCCCATTATATTTCTCTCCTGTACTGAAGTAGAATTTGGTTACTGCAGGGTTTAGCTGTGGGCTCAGCTGCTTAAGGGAAGTGAGGAACATGTAAATAAGAAATAAGTGTATAACAATGTGTTCCTCATCCCAGAAACTCCCACCTTTTCATCTGTGATATTCAGACATATCTGCATTTTCTGGAGAGAACAGTATAGCAGATTGATGTGATGAAAAAATGTCTACTTGCCAACAACATCATTAAGCAAAAAGGAGTGGATGGTTCATCAGGAATGTGCAGTTCCTTTCTGAAATGACTGATTTATTCAGAAAATATGGCTATTCAGTAATAAAGGACTTTAATCACTAATTCTGTTTAAAGTTAAATTTTAGTTAATTATTATAAATAATTATTATAAATTACTGAAAAGCAAGGATGCCAATGGAAGGCTTTAGAAATGTTCACTTTGATTAAAAATACTAAGTTAAGTGTTTAGAAATCCCAGCTACATGTGCCCACCTTGAGTATGTTTAGATCAATGGAATAAAGGAGAAGTAGACATCCAGCTCTCTGACCTTCATTTTGAAACATGTCAGCTTATATTTGGGTTTTTTAAAGCTATTGGTCATTTACTTTTTATAATCCATACTGAGCGTGACTGGGCTAAATTTCTGTTAGCATTTATTTATTCAATACACAGCCAACTGTATTGTGGCTACATAACACAAAGCAGACTAAGCTCATTTGTATTCCAGTACATGTAAAGTTAGCCTTCTAAGGGAACTAATTCTACAGGGATCATCCTCTCTAGGCTAGAAAGGTAGGAATTATTTAACTAGCTGAGGATCTCTGTTAGCCCACAAGAGTGTGAGAAGATAGGCTTTCTCTGCACTGTTCCACTGCCGTCAGTGAGGGCCCCTACTCCAGCTTCAAAGGCCATGTATGTTGACTTTGCCTCAGTTGCTCAATAGATTCCCACAGGCCTGGGAAGGGGTTATGACTTTTCCAGAAAATTGTGTAGATGTGCCCTGGTGAATGTGAAGAAAAGGTGGTGACCTAAAATGCTGTTTCTAGATCTGCTGCTGGGTTGTACTACTTTGGCAAATCGTCTCTGCATTCAAGCTGCAGATGTGTTTATTACAAGCCCCAGTGCCATGAAACACAGTTTATATTTGTGAAACATTTCAAGGTTTTGGCTAAAATTTGCCATAAATTGCAGAATATTTTCATTATTAGTGTAGTTCATTTAGGTTGGAATTCTGCTTTTATTCTCCACAGTAATCTGGAGAATGGAATTACATCCCCTGTCATGACTCAGGCCACTGTTATGACTCATGCTTCCTCTAATTCCAAGTGGATAAAACAGCAGGGTCTATAACTTTCTTGGACAGTTATGATATGTAGTGGGATGGGATGTGTGGATATATTCAAATACTAGTTTAATGAAATTTTAATAAATGTTAAAGAGTTGGAATTACCAATGTGAGCTAGTAGCTTAGCAACAATAATTTTTGTTTGTGTGCTTGGCAGCATCTAATCAAAGACCAAGAGGCAGTGACAAAGAAAATGAAAGAACAGGTGGATGCCCATCGAAGAAGGGTGGATCTGGAAGATCGACGTGTTCAGAGATTGATAGAAATAGATAGAGAAGAAATACAGAAAGCTCATACAGTAAGATGATTGGATCTTAATGTGTTCTGGGGAGTCAATATGCTAACTTATACAAGTAGTACTAGTTAATAGTATTTTGACTGCAATTAACTAGTTCAAGTTAATACAGAAATATTTTCTAAACTAATCTAATTTCTAGATACCCGTATTAATAGATTAAGATTCTATGTTTAAAGTTTTGAGATTTTCAAAAATCTGACTGAAGTGTTCAAACATTGAAATTCTGTGGACCTGCCAGAAATATTAACCTTTTTTTTTTTTCTTCTCAAAACTTAGAAAGCATGTAAGACTCAGAAGTGCTTTGCAAAAGAAGTCATCCTCCTCTTATGGAACATGTTTTGTTTGTAACCATAATGAAACAAAGATAGCCTCAAAGGAGATTTCAGTTGGTAGTACTTGGCAGGAAGTTCAGCTGTAGAAGCTGTCTTCTAGATCACAGTAATGAATGTGTGTAGCTTGACATTAGGAATTGCTCAGATTTTCAAGCTCACAACTTGTAACTGCACAGTTGGAAAAATAGTTGCAGCTATCCCACTGCCCATATGCTTGGCATCTGCATTTGTATATTGTCTAGAAATAAACATATGGGTCTGAATTTTTGTAAACAGCATTTGATTTTTGGAAGCAGATGGATGTGGGTGAAAGTATTGGCATTCAGGTATCAATCTTATGTCAGCTGCACCTGTTAGTGAGTGGCTCTAGCAGGGACATCTGACAGGGATACTGGAGAACACCTCAGTTTGTCTTGCCTGGTCTGTAGGTAAGGCTGTGCAGTTGGAATAGACTGAATTTCTGGTAAGAAAAGTGTTTTATTAGGTGGCTGAAGAAAATTTAGCCAAAGCTGAGCAGAAGCACGGTGACACTGCCTGGAGGCTGCAAGCACAGCGGAGACTCAGGCGTGATGACCAGGACCGGGAGAAGTGCTACGAAGAGATTGCCAAGCTCCTGCATGACAACAGGGTGAAAGAAGCTGAACTGCTGAAGGCCATGAGGGAGACAGAAGAAAAAAAGGTATTTGCATAATTTCTTTTTCTCAGTGGGCCTGGCGAAAATGTAATCATCTTTTGCCTGTAACAAGGAGAGCAGAAAGCTGAAATGTATTAGAGAAATATTTTGTTAGAAATCTCCTTTTCTGTTTCGACTGGAAGTTTCTGGAAGCACTAAAGTGAATTGGTAAGGATGTTTTAGACTTAGGAAAGCACATTCCTATTTCTGTAAGTTCCTCTCATTTTTTTTCTCTGACCCAAGACTTTTACCTTTCTCCAGGCGTTGGAATGAGAAATTTTTCAAAACTAAACCTTCACACAGCTTACTAACACATTTTGATTTTAGGGTGAAGTGTAATCTGTAATAATCCAGATGGTTCTATTTGTTGCTTTTTCCTTGTAACACATCTGCTGAAGACATTTAATATCTCTGTTGCACAGTGGGAAGATGATGCACACAAAAAAGCTCAACTGGAGGAAGAGCAGAAGGTGGCTGCTGCTGCAGATGAGCACAGGAAGCAGTTCTTAGATGACAAAATGAATGATGCGTTAGAATTGGCTGAGAAGCTGCAAAGAGAAGATGGCTATTTTGGTGAGCATGTAGATAATACAGTTCTGTGTGGATGTTGGCATGAAGCATCCAACAACTGAATACAAATGAACTGTCCAATACTGGGGATGAACTCAAGCATAACTCCTTTACATAAGTGCTTTTTGGCAATATTCTTTCATGAAACAGATATATCTGTTCTCCAAGGCCAGACTTGGAAAGAAATCTCAGTTGGAGATCTGTAAGATGCAGCAATATAACTGGCATTTTTGGTAGGAGCACAGGTTTAGCTCACCTTAAGACAATTGTAAAATCGCATCCGTTAGAAATTTTCTGTCAAATAATGTTGCCCTGTGATGACATACAGTATTATACCAAGAAGTGGCTTTTTCAAGTGTTTGTTCAAAAAAAACCCAAAACTCCAACACAGTTATGTGCTTCCAGAATTGGCCAGTACATCCTTCTGAAGTGCTGCATTTGTGTGTTTTTGCAGGTATTTCTCCTATCCCCCACCACGTTTCCAAGGCTCACATAAAATTAGTGATTAATATTAGGGTTAGGTGATTAGTATTGCTTTGGGCAAACTTTTTCAGCCTTTGTCCTTATTTGCCTAATGTTTTAGTATGGAGTAATTTGCAACTGTGCATAATTAAAATGAGTGTCTCCTAAAACTGCAAGCATGAGTAGCCATATTCCATATGATCTTAGTGGCCTATTTGTCAGAAGATTAATTATATAGGAAGAAACAGCACATGTAATTTCTTAAAGAGCTGTAATTTCTTAAAGGGAATTTTAAGAAATTAATGAAATTACAGAGCTGTAATTCCTTAAAATGAAATGCAGTGATGCATAGCTTTGACCTGAAGAGTAGAAACATTGACCTCTAATTCTGAGCAAATTGTACTTGCCATTAGCTGGACTGGGTGACTGTTCTAGCTTTGCTTCCTGGAAAAAAAACTGTTTTACCTCCAGCTAGAAGAATTCACTAGGAACTTCAAAATTTATAATTTACAAAGAACTCTTCTTTCCATTTCCCACAGAGGGACTGCACGGTTTAAAGGCCAAGTGTACAGAGAGAGGGGTAGAAGTCCAGCAGGTGCCAAGGTCTGGAAACATCTGTCTCAATGATTTGTCTGCATTAACATCATCACCACACAGTAAGTTTCTAAGTTAGGACTCTCACATTTAGTTTCAGAGCATTGCTGGAACACCTGGCTGTGTGATTGAGTCATTAGTTGTGTAGGTGTTTAGTGGATAGTAAACCAGTTATTGTTGTGTTCTCTTTCACACCTGCAGAAAATGTCTTTGCTACCAGGAGTGGCACAGGTAGGAAGTGCCTGAAGTGTGTCACATTATGAGAGTGGTCCTAGCAAACCTCAGCCTAGTTTAGTTGCATTCTGACCTGATCATCTTGCCCATGCTTTTCCTGTCTTCATAGCTGCGTATGATTTGGGAATGTTGAGGGGATGTTAGAGCTATCTTTCATCAAAATCTGACTGAGAGTTATAGTCAAGAATTAGTCTAATTTCCTCTGGTCTGTCCTAGCCACTCTGGCAGCAAAAGCACCATTTAAATTCCGATGCACCTTATGTACAAAAGTCTTCAGGCAATAGGAACCTCTGGACCTGCTGTAGCCCCCATTAGCATCTGACCTGGCAGCCAAACTGAGGCACAGCTTTCAAAGAACTTGCTCTTAGCAGTCTGAGGGCTGCCTCACATACAGTGGTACTGAAAACCAGCATTTCTCTGCCAGAAATGTCTGTTTTCCAACAGGTATTTGTAGTGTTTATGGAAAACCACTAGTTGCAATGTTAAGTTTCTTGCACTTCAGTGTCTTTAGACAGAAGACGAGCAGAACTGGCACGCCAGGAGCGGGAGCTGATGACAGAAGTGTGGCGGCTCAGACAAAGGCTCATCTCACAGGCCCAATCCAGGCACCCTCCAACTCATTTCCCAGCTACAACGTGGTCACCATGAGATGATTTGCTCTGGATCTTAGCTGTACTTTCAAATTATTAATCAGTGAAAAGCTAAATATGTATAGTGTGATTCAGGATGGATGATAGACTGTTTATTAAAGACTTCTGGAGATATTTTTATATAAGAATAAAATGCTAGCTGGAGAATATGTCTGTTGTTTGTAACCTTCTTGTTATTTTTTACTTCTAAAATAAACTCACTTTTTACCATTAAGTTACTGAGTGTGCAGTATTTGTATACTTCATTTTTTCTGGTGGCTGCCCTGACTTGAAGAAACAAACCACTGTTAAAATGTTGGTTTTGTCAGTGATGTGTAAGTGGATTCTACAAGTTGCAGCAGGGAAATCTGCAATTAGAGAAAAAAGTCCTTTTCAGTGAGAGCCAAACACTGAAACCAAGGCCCAGAGAGGGTGTGGAGCACCTGCTGCTGGAGATGCATGTCGTTGTTACACATATTAGCAGGTTCATTTCATGAGAAAGAAGGAGAGAGAGGATCTAAACAAATACCTTGCTCTTCATAGTGCTTGTGGTACTGATGGCTAATGCTTTTGACCCAAGAGTCAAGAACATTATGTGGTGTTACAGTAAAAAAGAATAGGGCAGAGTAAATTAAAGTGAATCATCCATAATTGCTACACACAGTGCTGATACAGGCGTAGACTTGGCCCTGTGAAAATACGAGGACTGGGATCTTAATTTGTTCTGCTTCCCCTGGGGTTTTGCTGATGCTCTTTGGGGCAGCAGTATCAGAGCGGGACTGCTCATGGTGGCCCTGGGGGCTCAGGCACTGGGCACATCCAGGATGATACCTCTAACTGATGCCTTAGGGGTTTTTTGCTTTTATATTTTCCAGATTCTTTACTGCATTAGTGAGTGTGACTCTGAACTCTATGTAAAACAGTAGCTAGCTTTCCCACGTCAGTCAGACTAAACAATCCTCCTGGGCCTGTACAACCAAGGCCACGCTACCAGTGCTCAGGTCCGAAAGGTATAAACAAAATTATTCGAAGGGGGGCAGACCGGGGGATTGTTACTTCATACCTAAGACTAGGGTTGGACAATTAGCTTCTGATATGCTAACAGACCAAACCTGTATCTGTCTAAAAACTCGTGACTCGTCATCCATTTTGGATCCATCTTGGATGTAGTCTCTTGCAGAGGCTCCTGTGCTGCCCAAGGTGTATCTTTTAGAGGCCTTTAATCAATACCTCCTTTATTCCCTTGCTCTGTCTAGTCTCTGTTTCAGGTAGCCTCTTCAGGCATCATAACCAGCAGCTTTTTGTCACCTGGGGCTGGGAACAGCCTCTGCTTCTCGTTAAATTACATGAAGACCTAAAAGCACAAAGGTACTTGGTTATCCTTGTCTTAGCATCCTCGGCATCTGGAACTAGAAACAGTCACATTAGCAGCAACCAGGATCCATGGAAATCTTGCAGCAGCCCTCAGCAGAGTGTGGAGAAGAGGCACTGTTCCCTTCCAAAGAGAGAAAAATGCAACAGGCCAGGATCATCTCGGACGCAGAGAGAGTAGATGAGAAAAACTGTCATTTTCTGATGATTGTCTTGGAGTTCACATATGATTACTTCTGTATTTAAAGGGAAATAATAAACCCACTGAGGTTTTGGCCTGCACCTCGGGCTGTATGTGTATGTGCTTACGGTGTATAAAAACGGTGAAGCTGTAAATGTGCATAAACTGCGGTGCTTCTCGCAGGCGGGGCCGCTGTCCTGCCGTGTCCCCACAGCAGCTCTTGGGCGCTGCCCGCAGCCGTGGCGGCCCCTGGGCGCAGCCTGACCCCGGCTGTGCCCACTGCCCACCGCAGGAGCCATTTCCCATCCCCACATCCCTGTCCGGGCTCGCAGACAGCTCTCAGGCTGAAAACCGTGTGCCAAAATGTAAAACAATTGCAGAAGTTATTGCCGCGAGCCCAGCACCGGGAGAGACAGGCCCTCGAGCTGGAGCTGCCGCTTCGGAAATCACGACAGGCACGACTCGGAACGCGGCGGGCTCAGAGCACGGTGTCGTGCGGATTTGTGGCTGCTAAAAGCGCGGGGGACGCGCCTGAAAGCAAAAGTATTCCCCGCCTTTGCCCCGTGTGAGGATCGAACTCACGACCTTCAGATTATGAGACTGACGCGCTACCTACTGCGCTAACGAGGCGGCTGCTGTAGGGGCCTCCGTGTGGGCCCTCGATCCCGCCAGCAGCCTCGCTCCTCGCCGCGGCCGCGGGAGGACACGGCCCGGCCCGGCCCGGCCCCTCCTCCGCCCACACCGCTCC
>VZTF01005570.1:706897-770566 GCA_013397755.1 Cnemophilus loriae
CTCTGTTTCAGGTAGCCTCTTCAGGCATCATAACCAGCAGCTTTTTGTCACCTGGGGCTGGGAACAGCCTCTGCTTCTCGTTAAATTACATGAAGACCTAAAAGCACAAAGGTACTTGGTTATCCTTGTCTTAGCATCCTCGGCATCTGGAACTAGAAACAGTCACATTAGCAGCAACCAGGATCCATGGAAATCTTGCAGCAGCCCTCAGCAGAGTGTGGAGAAGAGGCACTGTTCCCTTCCAAAGAGAGAAAAATGCAACAGGCCAGGATCATCTCGGACGCAGAGAGAGTAGATGAGAAAAACTGTCATTTTCTGATGATTGTCTTGGAGTTCACATATGATTACTTCTGTATTTAAAGGGAAATAATAAACCCACTGAGGTTTTGGCCTGCACCTCGGGCTGTATGTGTATGTGCTTACGGTGTATAAAAACGGTGAAGCTGTAAATGTGCATAAACTGCGGTGCTTCTCGCAGGCGGGGCCGCTGTCCTGCCGTGTCCCCACAGCAGCTCCTGGGCGCTGCCCGCAGCCGTGGCGGCCCCTGGGCGCAGCCTGACCCCGGCTGTGCCCACTGCCCACCGCAGGAGCCATTTCCCATCCCCACATCCCTGTCCGGGCTCGCAGACAGCTCTCAGGCTGAAAACCGTGTGCCAAAATGTAAAACAATTGCAGAAGTTATTGCCGCGAGCCCAGCACCGGGAGAGACAGGCCCTCGAGCTGGAGCTGCCGCTTCGGAAATCACGACAGGCACAACTTGGAACGCGGCGGGCTCAGAGCACGGTGTCGTGCGGATTTGTGGCTGCTAAAAGCGCGGGGGACGCGCCTGAAAGCAAAAGTATTCCCCGCCTTTGCCCCGTGTGAGGATCGAACTCACGACCTTCAGATTATGAGACTGACGCGCTACCTACTGCGCTAACGAGGCGGCTGCTGTAGGGGCCTCCGTGTGGGCCCTCGATCCCGCCAGCAGCCTCGCTCCTCGCCGCGGCCGCGGGAGGACACGGCCCGGCCCGGCCCGGCCCCTCCTCCGCCCACACCGCTCCCACCAGGCGGGCTCCTGCGTTGGCCGTGCGGCGGCTCGGAGTGGTGATGTGAGACCGCAGGGTGACGGCGGGGCTTCGCTAGAGTGACAGTGTGAGGCACCTGTGAGGAGCCCCGCCGTGACCATGTGGGGGACCAGGGTGACACCGGGGTGACCAGGAGAGATCCTGGCCGGGGCGGGGAGGGCCGTCCCTGGCCCCGATCGGTGTTGGCACGGCACAGTCCGGCATGTCAGGGTAATTAGATGGCATCATTTTCTCAGTAATTGTGCAGAACAGGTCAGGAGATAATTAGTGACTTTCGGCCGCGTCTGGCAGCTGCGGGCGGATGTTGGAGGCAGAGAGAGGGACGGGTAGTTGCTAAAATCACCCCAGGAGCTCAGGACGGCCCCGCCACCGCCCCTCCTCGGTCCCACGTGGTTGCTCCGGGATTAATATGCGAGCCATGTCATACCCTTCTGTGTTTTGTACATCTTTGTCTCGTCTTTACATGTGATTTTTTTTCCCCCCACCCCATACGGCACCAAACATAGACCCAGAATCTGCGAAGCTCCCCTGAAAATCTGTCCCTGTGCGTCCCTGAAGACAGCCGTGCTGCCGAGGCCAGGGCGGCGGGACCCGCTCCCTGCCCACACACGGCCTCAGCAGCCCTTACGAGGGCCCAGGCCGGCACGTCCCCCCGTTCCCGCACTCCCGTGTGGAGCCCTGGCACGGCGGTGCATGCCCACAGAGCTGCGGGCCGAGGGCCAGCCCACCCCGGCTGAGGGAAGTGTGTCACACGTGGCGCTGCACCTAGGCACGCACGCAGGTATGAACACCTCGGGCAGGCGCTCCCGCCCCGCCCCTCCTCGGTCAGACCAGCCGGCCCGGCTGCCCCCGGGCTCTGGCCTGTCACCCCGCTGCAACCCGCGCCTCCATCCGCCTAATGACACAGCGCGGAGCTGCCACGGGGACAACGTGACTCCAGAAGCTGCAGCCCGGGAAGAAAGAAAAAAAAATTAAATAAAAGAAAAAAAAACAAAACAAAACAAAAAAAAAACAACTAACCAACCAGCCCCCTAAATGTGCACAATCAAGTGATGAGTGTATTTCTGATGCTTTGAGGCCAGCTCACAACCCTCCCTCCACGTAACATTCAGGATGTTTGGGAAGGGGTATTTTTCTTTTAATAGGATGGCGTAGTCACAAAGCTTTAAAGAAGTAAGTGAGTGAATCGTCTGTGGTAATAGCAACATACTCCGGACAGGGCACAGTGACGAAGTTCACATCTATTTTTAAGCTTGCCTGGCAGCATGTAGGTGCAGAACAGAGCCCATGACCCTTTTTGCTGTTTCGAAGCCATGGAAATAGCTGCTGTCTCTGTTCCAGTTCAACATCAGAGCTGTTTTTATTCCCTAACGAATACTATGGGAAGACAGAGAAGCCTTAAGCTGTTTTGAAGATTGTGCAATGATGCTTGGGAGGCTACCTGCTTTTGCTTGAGTGCTTTCCTCACTCATATTTCACAGGATGCGACAGGAAGGGAAATACAATCGAATCCGACGGCCGTGGTAAATTTGACTCGAATCCTTCGTATGCCCTGGGGCTGAGGTGGGTGCCTCTCAGATAAGCAATCTAATCAGCTTTGCACTTGTGTCCCATCTGGAAACAGATTCTTGCCTGAGTACACCACCACCTGAGAAGCAAGCTTCAGGTTCGTTTTGAAGATAATCGTACAGACAAATCCAGGGAGTGTGAATTTGCCTGTGGTAATAAGATCTCTTTATTTTTATTCATAGTTAATTCGTTCAGCCGAGGCGATTTCATGCCAGAATGCAGTCCTCAAACAAGAAGGACGAGTGCACTGCCTGTGGCACGCATATGCATGGTGCCTGTCCGGCAGATCGGCTGCTGCGACAAAGAGCCATGAACCACCCCAGACATATGGGCAAGATAAGGAAAAGGCTGGAGGATATCAAGAACCAGTCCCCGAAGTTGACAAAAGTGGATTTCAGCCACAACGAAAGCATAAGATTGGCCACCGACGCCTTCTTGGATGGTGGGAAAGACTCTTACCTCGAAACTCTGAGCAAAGAGGGCGAGGTGGATTTCCTGTCCTCGGTGGAAGCTCAGTACATCAAGGACAATGCCAGGGAGTCTTACTATGCACAGGAGTCCCCAGCTGCCGACGGGGCAGCCGCGCCAAAGCAGAACGATGCCGGGTCACTCCCTTCAGGGACCTACTTCCCCACCATTTCTGACAGCAGTGAGCCGGCTCTGCTCCACACATGGATTACAGCAGAGAAGCCCTATTTAAAGGAAAAATCCACCGCCACCGTGTATTTCCAAGCAGAGAAGAATAGCAACATTAGAGACATCATACGCCGGTACATCCACAAGACCACTCAGGTATGGGGAGAGAATTGCTGTTCCCTCTGCACTCAGTTGTTTCTTGCTCTTACAAAGCTCAGGTGAACATGGTGTTTAATCCAAGCCAGCCCTGTGTGTTGCAGTGTAGCTTTGCTCTAGAAAGTGACTATGAAGAGCTTGTTGTTGAACACAGGCAGTGCTTTTTAAAATTTTTTTTAACTCACACCAACATTTTTTTATGTTGGTGGCTTAAAAAATGCATTCACTCTTCTAACCTCCCATTAACCCAGTGGATTAAATGCACTGTAGAAAGGGCAGCTTGGCTCTGTCTCTTCTCATGTACCCCTAGCAGGATGGCTCGATCTGTTCAGACCACTGCACCATTAATAAGAATTAAACCTAAGTGAGCTCAGCCATTAGGAATTGTTCGAGGGGATTTGTGGGAGATGTGGGTGAAGGGTAGGCTGAAGAAAGGCAGGTATATCTGGTATGTCAGCAGCCATCTCCAGAGGAAGGAAATTATTCAGAAAATAGACCTTTCATCCCTGATATGTTGTCTGTATCAGTTAAAATGTCATGTGGGCTCAATACGGAGGCTCTGCAGCATAACTTGGCATGTGGGAAAGGTGCAGATGATGCTCCTGACTACACAGAGGTAAGGGAGGCCACAGAGATGCCAGGCATAAATCAAAGTCAGGCTGTCCACACTCTGGGAAACCAGAAACTGAGCAGCTGGAGTGGGGGGGACAGAAAGCTGATGTCATGTATGTTCTAGCAGCTCTCTTGTTTTCCTGGGGAAAAAAAAAAAGATACTTCATTGCTGTATTTACCATCATCCAGGAGTTTTGCCCTTACATAAATTCAAAAGAGCAGCAGCAGTTTCACCCAGCAATGGACAGGTGCCAAGCCAGGATGCAATAGTTCTGCGCAGCACAGACTTCCGAGCGCTCTGGAGCCACAGGATTCCTTCTGCTTTGTTATTCCCCTGCAAGGGCAGGTGCTGGGCCTGATAACACAGAGTGTAATGGCAGGGGAGAAGGATCCCCATTGGCAACTGCTCTCTCAAAGTCTACAAGTGATGCTTACCACATCAGGGGAATTATAGATCAGTCATTTTAAGTCGGAGGCATCAGAAAGATGCAGAAATGGAAGAAATGTCTCTGAAATAATAAAATAGGAATCAGGTAAAATATCAACCCAGACCAATTTTCTGTCCCAAGAAGAGAAAACTTTTAGGCGAAAAATTGGGAAATGTAATATAAACCCGTGGTTCACATGACCTTCTTAATAATCTTATTTACATTACAAGAGTGTGCTGAAGCAACACTAATAGTATATATTTGTCAACTGCTTTTTGAGCACAGTTTTCCAATGGCACCAATTATTAATTAGCTTCTGGTAAGGGTCCATCCTGGAAAGCCTAGTATTTGATATATGCATTATGAAATTAAATAACAGAATAAAGACTGTGTTTATGGATGATCTCAAACTGCAAAGGATTGGCAAGTGATACTACAATTTTAACACATTTGTGGAATTGGTGCAAATCACAAAATGAAATTCGAGCAAAAGAAATGAGAAGTACTGCAAGTAAGAGGAGAAAGTCAGGTGCAGAAATATCAGTTGGGAACAGGTGGTGAAAAGCAGTACCAGAGAAAATGGTCTGGAGCTGGGGCATTAACAGGAAGTGTGGATGTGAGATATTGGACATAATTGTGCTTACCTAGCCATGGCAAAGCTCTTTCTGAAGCACCAGGCTTTGGCAGCAGGAGGAAGGTGTGGGATCCTCACTGCTCCACAAATAGTTTGGCTGCCTGAAGACGACACTGGCTGCTCAGGATATGCTTGGTCTTGTAGGATATCCTCATGGTGGTGAGGGGAATAAACTTGCTGTTAGGTGTGGGCATAGGCTTTGGAGTAAGATTCAGAGCAAGCTGGAAGCAATTAGTAAGACAGATCTACAGAGACACTGTAAAGTTTGTTTTGATTGAAGGTGGTATCCCATGAGCAAAGTTATCAAAGGTTCTCTCTCCAGTCAGTGGAGAAACAAGCACCTCCTGAAGATAAGTCAGGTAATAGCTAGGCTGAATTGACCCTTTCCATGGGCAATAGCAGACATCACACAAGGCCAGCACTTTCTAGTATGGACATAGTTTTATATCACATTTACCGTTCCCTTGATCCACACTGGCTGCAGGCTGTGCATTTAAATAGCTGTCAGGGCTTTTATGCCCAGTCCTGAGACTTTTACACGCTGTTCTGCCAGTTGTGAACTGGGAAGCATGGATGGATGTGCAGTCAAATTGTAACAGTTAGTTTATAAATTAGTGTTTTAAAAAAGTTATAGATGGAGCTGTTGGAGTCTATCACTCCACCACCACCACCAACAGGGTGAGGCTTTAAAGCCAGGGCTGTCCAGGTGTAAATCATAAAGAGAAAGCATCATCCAGGGATTCGTGCTGAATGTGTGTGGCTTACGGCACCTAGTGAGCCATTTGGCAAGGGCTGTGGTCTTTTATTTTAGCTACATCCTTATCATTCTCCAATTAGTATTTCAATATATTTCCTAGTGCTGAAATCTCACCTACAAATTCATGGGTCACCTTCAGTTGTATGTTGTGTGTTATACTGGCTTTATGTGAGCAATAAAACAATGAGGCAATGTGTTTCATAAATTTAGTGATTCAGGCACTTAGGGAGAAAACCAGAAAAAATATCCACATATAACTGAATAGCTGTGTTTATTGGAATATTTTTTTAAACAAATGAACTACATCACAGTGTCCTCATAGCAAACTTAAATTATGTAAATTTACTCTGCTAATGCCTCTGCTCTTTTTCTGAAGGTGTTAGCTATCGTGATGGATGTGTTCACAGACACTGAGATTCTTTGTGACCTCCTGGAGGCAGCTAACAAGCGCATGGTCTTTGTCTACCTGCTGCTCGATCATGGCAGCATAGATCTTTTCTTGGAGATGTGCGACAAGTTGCAAATTGCTGAGGATCTCTTCAAGGTACTGTGGCTCTATGATGCTCTTAGGCTGAGATTTGTCTGCCGAACTGCAGGCACTCTGAGCTAGAAGCATGGTTATGCTAGGGTCAATCCACCTTCTAATTAAAAGAGAGCAACAGATTTCTCAGGGTAGTGTTAGTGCATCCAATTCCTCTTTGAAGATGCCTACGTTTTCCCATGGATATTACAGGAAAGTAAGGCATTCCATTAGGTCCCCAGATGAAACTAATCTTGGCCCTGAAGTCTTAAAACAGGGCTTAAATTTCCTAGTAGAGTTATCTAACATAAGCATTAGAGCTGCTTCTGTTTAATAGCTCTGCAGCAGGTGTGGTCTGGCAGCCACAGGGAGAAGGTGCACAAAACTCTTTTGCATGGCCATAGCTTGGTTGCACTGGGTGGTTTCTGATTAAATGTGTTAAAGCTCTTTTAAAGATAACACCTCTGTTAGTTTAATCTGCCTTCATCTCTGTCAGAGGGAACTGGCTTTAAAAGAACCCCTCCTAGAGATTATTTCAGTTGTTGCTTGAGATGCTGTAGAGCACTTGTGGCATCTCCCTCGTTGATGGGTGATACTGCAGAGGCCACAGACCTCTGGAACGGCAGCTGTGGGCACACAGGAGACCCAAGGGCATCTTACATGCACCAGACACCTGTTTTTCAACAGCTGAATTCCACCCCAAATACATAAAGAAGCGGAAATTAATAATGCATGTTCATAACTGTTTGCATGCCGGTAAACCCTCACTCCTAAGGAAGAACAAGCCTGTGCTATTTATTGTAAGTCTGCTGCTACAGCACACAGGCTTCCACAATGTACGAGTCAAACCCTTGGTGCCACTCATTTACTAAGGCCTTGATTCTGCAAAATGTATGTGTGAACAGCAGAGTCAGGGCCTGAAAGGCACTTGCTCAGGTACAAGGACAGTGCAGAACATCCCATGGGCCAAACTGACCTGCATCTCCCCTCACATGTGTACCTGCATCTGATCCCGAAGGACAGCATTTGTCTGGGCTGCTCCAGAAGAGCAGCACATGTGTCCTTGCAGGCCCAGATGGATTGGAGGAGCAGAGGTTTTGCCCTGCTGTGTCATGCCACAGCCAATGTAAATCAAGGGAGTACAGCTACGGCAAATTGTAAATGAGGTGTCAGTGGAGGCAACAGGCTGCTCCCAGCTATGGACACATCCGTGCTCCTTTTGGCTGGGGTAGGGTCAGTTACTGTCACACAGCACAGCTCCACCTGCATGAGCATCCGTGCAGGTTTATATCCCCAGTGAAACAAGTAACCCCGTGGCAAGTGAGAGACCTTGGCTAGGTTTCCTCTGGACATAAACCTTCAAATATCACATCAGAGAGTGCAATGAAGAAAATTGACTTTGGGGCAGTGAAGAGCTAAAGGCAGTGGGGGAAAAGGGCCCCTCAGTCTGATTTTTAATTAAAAAGAAATGTAATTCACTCAATTTTATTTTTATTTACAGAATATTTCAGTCCGCAGTGTTACTGGAGAGGTTTACTGTGCCAAGTCAGGCAGGAAATTTTCAGGAAAAATACAAGAAAAATTCCTTATCTCTGACTGGAAATATGTGCTTTCTGGATCTTACAGGTGAGATAAGGCATTGCACTTCATGTCTAGGTACTCTTTTATGATTTTTAATACTTCTTCCCAGAAAAGTGCCATGGAAATTTTTGTACAGGTAAGAAGTTGCTGTTTAACAAAAAACACCTAATGTTTTCAAATATGTGCCATTTTTCAAAAGTCTACTTAACTTGCTTTAAAGCTGCTATTAGTTCTTTATGGAGCATGGGTTTTAATTTAAATGTTCAGAAACTAATGTAAACAACTTTGCCAGTACAGCCCTGGGGCAGAACTAGAAAGGTGTACAGCTTAGTATTATGCTTTCCTCATTGTTTGGGTTCTCAAGTGTTGTGATCATGAGACGTGATACATTTCTGTCTCCCTTGGGATCCCTTAATGTAACACATGTCACTCATCTTATCTGAGGATTTGTTATTCATATGACAAATTTAGTGATTAAAGGTAAAACAGAAATACTTCAGAGACTGTTTTTCCCTGTGTTTAATTAATAGGTAGGCAGTATATATCTACATAACTGCTGTACCTTCATTTTTTTCCCTTTTAAAAATTTTTGTTTGTTTGTTTGTTTTGTTTGTCCTGCTATAATTATTTCAGGTAGTGGATAGAGCATCTCAAAAACTGGATTTTTAATTAAGATCCTAGATCCTCTGGTCAGGGAATTTCAAGAGACTGAGCTGGTATCAAATAAATGAAGTTTCTAAGCATCGTGGCTACATAGATAAGTTTCACAAATGACCAAGTGTATCCTAGAAATCCAGGTACAAAAATACAAGAGGTGATTATTTGATTTAAAGGATGCAATTGTTTTTCTTAATCCCAGTTTACGATTTGAAATCTTAAATGCCTCTGGTCTGATAAAACTGTGCCATCAGGAAGACTACAGAATTATAGGAAGGAAAAAGTGACTATGTGGGGATGGGCTGCAGGAGCTCAGATGTACACAAAGACAGGCATCCACTTTTCATTCCATTTCCAAATGAACCATCAGACAAAAATGAGTGGACACTCAGGGTTGGGTTTTTTTATTGACTGTTCTTTTGTTTTCATGTTACTTTGGGTGTTTTTTAACCTCTCACCAAAGATGTGTTGAAATGCAACAGCAGACTTGTATAGAGTAGAAGTTAAAGATGTGTGGGAGAAGGACAGAACAATCTATTTTCTTTGACCAAGAAGCTTCCTTTTGGCTTCTCTTTCAATACCAAAAAAACTAAAAACACCTGAAGTCCTATGCAGTCACTTCTGTCTTTCTCTACTGCTGTTAAATATCTTCTAATCTCAAGTACTTTGTCCAGCTATGTAATTCCATATCCAGCAAGCAAACAGAGAGGGTGGTGAGGAACAAATCTATTTAAAACTATAAAAAACTATTTAACTTCAGCACGCTCAGCACCAGTTTGCAATTCGTATGGGTTATAGCTGGCTACCAGTATGTGGCATTTCTTGCTAGCTCTCACTTTATTAATCTGAAAGATTTTTGTTTTGCCTAAATCTTACCCACCAATTTCTTCAGGTATAAACAAGAATGATGTTGAGTGAAACAGACTCAAACTCTTCTGCAATGCATCTGTTGGAAATCACATTGGAGTAGATCTTAAAACTGATACAAAGATTTTAAAATACAACACCAAATTTCACCTAAGTGCTGAGCTCTGCATGATGTAATAGTGGTGGGGGGAACAGGCTAAGGAAATAAAATAGCCCTTCAGGACCTACTGCTCTGAAAGGGACCTGGCTCACTGTTTCACAAAGTTTTTCAGGACAGAATATATTTGCCTAATGGATAATGAAGACTGAAGAGGGCAATTAATTAGAGGCAAGGGAACCAGCCCTGAGTCTATGATATCTCCAGCTTTGGAGTGTTTTTTAAAAAAACATTAAAAAAACACCTCTTGGATTAGTGTAGATAAATGTCCTGCTTCATGGGGCAGACTGGAGCTGAGAAGCTTCTGAAGGCTGTTGACACACGTTAGCGTAAGTGCAGGCATGAGTGGTTTAAGTTACCGTTTTACACTCAATTTTTATTGCCAGTGTCTAAGGTGAGCGGTTAGGATGCAGTATTTCTTTTTGCTGTCTCTGTGTCACTCTACCTCATCCTATGATAACTGTTATTCCATTTTTTTTAATGAATTTGAAATTAGATAGTGCATGAACTCAGAATTACTAAAGAAGGCAAAATGAAAACAGCAGAAAGCACAGACCTTGATCCCCAGGCACAGCTGAGTATCTCCCTGGCTGCCACTCTGAAAGCCACTGGCCTCTTCAGAGTCAGCATCTAACAACTAACATGGACATGCTTTGCCAGGAGAATCTTGTTCAGGTGGGGCACGTTTCTCCCACACAGGTTATCCACCAGCAGGCAACACTAACATGTAGGTTAACCCAAACCTGAGCCCTGCTGAAAACCCCGGTCTGTCCTTCCATTTCAGTTTCCATGTGTGTTGTGCTGCACATTGGAAAAACAGGGATGAGAACATCCCTAGTGAACTGCAGCTCCAGCAATGCAGAGAGGACACTCTTTATAAAACAAGTCCAATGCTGAACAGGAGAGGCGGGATTTGATTGAAACAATCATAAATGAGAGGGTCTGTAACAGGACATAGGACAAAGCCCTGGAAAGATGGCTGAGAAGTATCTATCAGTGACTGAATTTGCGATACAGTGTTGGCCCCAAGCCAGGCATCACTTTGTGCTTTCTCTTCTTTTGATGGGCCTCACCCAAAAAAGCCTGGTTGAAAAATGATCCCTCTGGGCAGGTGGTGACAATAACAGACTTCTCTGAGCCTGTCCCAAAAGAGCACTCAGAATCGTATACTAAGGAGCAAAACAGGGCCTAAAACCTAAACAATGCATTTTCTCTTAGAATTAAGCCAATGAAAACCTGTTAAGGCTTTTATGCCAAGTTCTGTTTTGTTCTCCAGCAAAGTGCACAGAATGTCAATTGCTGTGACTCACTACATGACAAGTTCACAAGCGTTCATCTAAAATCACAAAAATCTTACCTTGTAACTTTGAGCTGACCCATTTGCCATCAGTTCTTGGAGAATCTCTGGGCTATTCATTTGATCTAACTTTCTCTGTTTACAAGGGTTACAGGTAAAATCAATGATCCTCAAACTAGTATCTGTCCGTCAGGTACTCCAGGAAGATACATGTGAGAGTAAATTATCAAAATTGGGCAGAACAGGTTTTTTCCTCTGATTTTGTTAGGCTTTTAAAAGCCATTTACAAGTGTAATTGATTTTTATTTCTGTCTAAATTTTCTTTTACAAACTAGGAGTATCTCTAGCACATAAAGTATAAACATGATACTTTAGACCTCGGCCCTTTCATGTGTTTGTAACCTTCAGTGTAGCTATCCTAGAAAAATTGTGTGCATTTTTGTATTTATTCCTGGCCTATTGTCTCTTTAACAGTTAGATGAAAGACATGCAAAGGTTTAGAGAGCACTGCTCAGTGAATAAAGGCAGTGTTGAGCTGGCACAGAAGATGTTACACACCCAGCAAGGAGTTAGCTTGCTGTGCTCTTTACCTTGGCTCCCAAGGTTTTGTCAATATTTAGAATGATTTGAACACAGTGGATGAGAAGTACCTGTATTCTGGTAACTTACTGTGTGTTTTCATGTCCAATCATAAAATGTACAGCATATAATGTATGGGTGCCCAGTGGCATTGAACTACTGATTTCTTCACTTCCCTTGCTCCTGAAGCAACAGTATAAAACCACTCTATACGTCAAACCCAACCCTCTTTAGGAATGCTCTGGACAAGCAGATGTAAATTGTCTGTCTTACTGCCTCAGTGCCAGCTCAGGCTGTCAGTCCCACCAAGCTTCACAGGAGTTTTATCAAAACATGAGAAGAACAAGATTTTAAGTGCACACACCTACAGCCAAATCTGGCTCTCAGTAGTCCTTGTGCAAATCCAGCATAGCTAATAAAGTCACGCAGGAATAACCATGGCAGTGTTTTGCCAACACAGAATAACCTCAGGTTCAAATCCACTGCTGCTCTGTATCCTCTGCTGCACAGCTCAAGCCCTGGTCAGCTCAGGGAGTAATTACATTTCCTTCTCTCAACTATGCTCATTTTATTGGTGCTGCTGCTACTCAGACACAGCAGCCTGCACAACACAATCAAGCTGCCTTGTGGTTTTGTAAAAGCACAAATTTATGTTTGCTGAGTGGATTAGGGAAGCACATAAAAGAAAAATAATTTAAAAGCTGTGGGTTATCCTAAGGCGTGTCTCTGAACTACCAGAATTAAAACTATTGTGGTGTTTCTCCCTTACTTTATAGCAAAGTATTACATTTATTTTGGAAATGCTGTAGGAAATATTTCTAATTTAATTTGTAGTGAAGAAAACAAGCATTTGTCAGGTGTGGTGGCTTGTCTTGTGGTGTGGGACGTGACAGGAAGGTTGGGGTTTTTTGTGTTTCTCTTGACCAATGCAGAAAGATTATGGAAAAATGAAACCAAGGGATGGGGTTTTTTTCCTAGTCTTCTTGATGTCACTTGGAGGGGCTGAGAGTTACCAAGTAGCATGGCATGCTGCAGGGTACAAGGTACAATTTATATGTGTGCAGGTAAGACATGGGAAGACCTGAATTTAAGCATTGTGCATGGAAGAGAGGTCCCCAAAAGAGGGGTCTAAACTCCTTTCCATGGAACAGACATTCAAACCTTGGGTATTGTATCTGACATTTATCCCTGCAGTGGATCTGGATCACCACTCCCTTTAGGACGTTGCATAACTTTACAAGGTTTCTTGAAAGTTTGAGAGGCAGCTGCAATAACAAAGATTGATCCAAGTCAAAGAGCACTGATGTGAACTGACCTGAAATTCAACTGCGACACCATCTTCATCCTGTGTTTAGACAAGAATCTTCAGCAGTACAACCCCTGAGGGGGATCTGCAGTTCCTGCGGCCGGCGTTAACTCTAACCCTTACCTTGTCTCTCCTTCCAGCTTCACGTGGTTGTGTGGCCAGGTTCACCGCAACCTCCTCTCCAAGTTCACGGGCCAGGTTGTGGAGCTGTTTGACGAGGAGTTCCGGCACCTGTACGCGCTGTCCAAGCCCGTGCGCGGCCCCAAGACCCCGCCGCGCAGCCTTCCCTTCCTGTTCAGCCGGACCTGGGTCCCCCCGCCCGGCCTCCCCTGCAGCGACGAGGGAAGCGCCAACACCCTCTCCGACTCCTTCAGCAGCCTCTCAGCTGGCAGCACTCACCAGAGCAAGCAATTCAGCAGCAATTTCAGCCCCCAGTCACCTCTCCACCGAGTCAATTCCTTCCACAGCTATGTCTCTTTCACTCCCCTGCCTCCACAGGCGGCCATCCAGCCTAACTACTATCAGCCACACTACATGGCCGAAAACCCTGCAGCTCCCTACAACAACATGAACATTTACAGACCTATAAGACTCAGGCAAGAGGAACCGAACAGGACAGGGTTAAGCTCATCCTGGAGATGCCTCCACAAAGCTAACTTGTTTGCATAATAACCACCTTGTTTGGAAATGCAAGTAAATGTAGTGAGGACCTGTTTAGCAATCGCTTGTGTACTGATGAATATAGAAATTCTGTATAATAGAAATGAGGATGATTTCAAGCCTCTTGTTTTGTTGCTTATGGATGCTTCATTTCCCTGATTAAAAAGCCAAGGCTGCTAATGTGTGAACCTCAGGTGCATCAGGATCCCAGGAAGAACACATCTGAATAATGCTGCTCACAGTGCAACGCTGCTGCTGCCTATTACCTGCCCCTAGCAGCATATTTGTGTACCAGGAGTTCAGTAACTGTTTTTCTTATGTCGAGGCAACTGAAAGGGGGTAAGGCACAGTTTATTACTATGCATTTTATGCACTTGAATAAGGAGACTGAAGGCTGCTGTTTCTGCAGCAAGCAGAGTCGATGCTGGCAGCAACAGGCTACCTTTGTGCTGTCATCAAAGCTTAATATTGAATTCGGGCTGCCAGGGAATCACAGGTGCTCCCACAGCACTGTCTCTCAGAGCTCCTTTTGCTTGAGCTGCACAGCTGTTCCCAAGGGTTCTTAGGAAGAGGCCTGGTACCCATGACATGGACTGAGTCCGACAGTTCCAGTTACGGAAGACACCTTACATTCACCGTATGTTCACTTGTACTTGTCAGCAGCACAGGTGTGTCCCAGCACATTTGGTTACAAACCTCCAGTCCTAGCAGCTCAGAGCAACTTCCTTACTGCAGAGCAGCTATGAAGGTTCACACTGGAAAATGAAGCTGAGTTAAAGAAGCAAAGTCCTAGTAACATACCAGAACTGAATTCCAGTTCATTTAATTGCACGTGGATCTTTGAAATCCTCTCTGTGGTCATCTGATTGAATATAGAGATATTGCCGAGTTCTTCACAGCCTCTAATTTTTAAAGATAAACTGGGTGTCTGTAGTGCCCATGGACTGCAGTTACAAAAGGAGTTACAGAGGTTCAGCAGCTTGAACCAAACCAGAAAAACTTTCTGCCAAATAATCCATGAAAACTAAGGAAGCTTCTGTAAGCAAAAGTAAGAAAATTCATGAAACAAAGGATTTCCATCCAGAGTTATCAAGATGCCTAACAGCTGCTGATTTATCAGTATATTTGTTTTTTCCACACCCACGTTGTATCATCTTTCATCTGCCTCCAACAGAAAACAGAACCCTAAACACATTTGCCCCTCTGGCCTGTTTTCCCTGACTTCTCACCTGCTCAAAAAGGAATACAATTTAATTATGTAGACTGTGGATGATGAAAATTTTATGCAGGTGAAGAAGGTTTCTTATCCTTGGAAGAGCGATCTATTTGGAAGCATACCTGTAAAGTTTAAAGAACATTATGAAAGGTACAGGATGGACACATCCTGTTCTAGCTTCAGTATGGGTATTTTAACTGGTAATACCAAATTTTGGAGTCCATAATAATAATAAACTATTGCATATAATTGTAAATTCTGTACATAGCAACATTTTTTGGATTCCTCGGGCAGAAGGGAAATTTGATTTTCATTCCTATGATAATTCTAATTAATTATCTGAATATAGCAACCATTCAAATAAAAGGGAAGACTTTTTTTCTTCATATTCTCTTGCCTTGTACACCTTACTCTCTTCTCTTTCAAAAGCTGAATGAGTCCCATGCAGTCAAAGCCAGGATGAAGAAGAAACATATTTTGTTTCTTCTGAAATCAACAGGAATAGAATTAAGGTGTCCTAACAGACTAATTAAGATTTTCTTTCTAAATGTTCAGTTCACCGATCCTGTTGTGGCCCAGCTGGGGTGGTACGGAGGGGGATGTGCAGGGAAGTTTGTAGACCTTCATTTCCTCAGGCCATGACCTGTGAAGTCCATAAAGGAGCTCTTTTCACTTCTGTGGGGCAAGACAGTTTGCCTACAAAAGTTTTGGAGAACACAGCTAATGAAAAGTAGGTAAGCGTCAAGCTGATAATAGAGGAGGACCACTGTGAGTTAACAGTTAATTTCAGCTGGATCAGGAAGACAGCTTGTATTGGTTCAGACAACATCTGAACTTGAACATCAAGTGAATGAAATTTCAGTTTTGATGGAAAACAGTCAGTTTACAATTTCAGGAATGAGTTATGCCAAAAATCCTAACAGGCCCCCACAACTTAGTGATAAAGGGCAACACGTGTATAGGCAGCTGCAGAAACTGTCATGAAGGCCACAGCAGGTGATGACCTGCCCTGTCCGTCTGCGGCAAGGGAAGGGCTCAGATAAACTCTGCTACCACACTGTGCACCCTTCTCAAGTCTGAGGATGACAGCAAGCTGAGTGCTGCAGGTGAGTCACTTGAGGGAAGAGATGTTGTCCAGAGGGAACTGGACAGGCTGGAGGCCCACGTGAACCCCAAGAAGTTCAACAAGGCCAAGTGCAAGGTCCTGCACCTTGGCTAGGGCAATCCACAGTAAGTGTGCAGAGTGGGGGATGAATGGATTGAGAGCAGCCCAGAGGAGAACTTGGGAATACTGGTGGATGGTTTATTGGACATGAGCTGTCACTGTGCATGTGAAGTACTGTCAGTTTTCTTCTAGTTTCCCAGAATTTCTGTCACCAGTGAACCCCATTTTACCTTACCTATAGAACCCCCTGATGACTGATGCTGTCCCCAGTTTTAGTACCTTCCCAGGGAGTGCGGATCTTGCAAGGACGATCGGGTGAACTCACCCAGTAGTGGCTGTGTCATATGCCATCACCACACTCACCAGGTGGGGAGCCCACAGAGTCCCACCTGGGTTCCCAGATTGCTATCAAAATGGGTTTGCTTGCATTTTTCATTTAGCTTGTGTATGTGTACCAGAAAGAAGGCAGGAGAAGTTGGCACTACCTAAAACCCCTTTGCTACTGCCAGCAATAAAGGTGCCTCTAAGCTGGGAGCACAAGCAGGACTCCATGTTACAACCCTTGATTCCTCATTTTTACAATGACTGCCTGCTGATGAAAATAGAGAATAAATAAATTTTTGTTTTCCTTTGTTTCCTTGTGCAGCCTTTGCTTTTTCTCTATTTAACTGCCTTTATTGTGAACCACAGGTCATTTTTTCTTTCCATCTTATTTTCTCCTTCCCTGTGGTGCTGGGGGAGGAGGGGGTGATAGAGCACAGGAGTGGGTACCTGGCAGCAGGCCAAGGTCAACCCCCCACCCAGTGACAGGATGACAGATTTTAAATTGAAAGAGGGTAGATTTAGACTGGACACAAGGAAGAATTTTTTTTTTATTAGGGTGGTGAGGCACTGGAACAGGTTGCCCAGAGGAGTTACGGATGCCCTATCACTGGCAGTGTTCAAGGTCAGGTTGGATGGAGCTTTGAGCAACCTGGTCTGGTGGAAAGTTCCCTGCCAACCACCCAGGCAGGAAGGCTGGAATTGGATGACCTTTCAAGTTCCCTTCCAACCCAAACCATTTGATGATTCTGTGATGAAAACTGTGTTAACATTAGTAATTACAGTGCTAACACGTTTCCTCACCTCAAAGCCAGCAGCATTCAAACACTCAATAGCAAGACACGTAATGGTGTTTGTAGATAGCAATCATTTCAGGAGCATCAGAACCAGGGGCAGAGGGTCCTTCCCAAAGTACCTGTACCACAAGCAAGTGTTGAAATAACAAAATCAAACCTCAGTAACTGTTAGTGGATTCTCACTTGCAATTTGCAATTCTAAAATTTGCTGTTTAACTCAGAATGGAGTACTGATGCATGTACTAATACCAACAATAATATCATAAAAGCCAAATCATGAAGAAATCTATTACAGGGAGATGTAAAATTATACAGAACGTAGAAGCAACAATGAAGCATTCAATGCAAAATGGAAATGCAAAGCCTTTCTTGAGACATGATCAGAAACAGAAAACTGGAGTTAGAAGAAGCACAAAAAAGGGAGAGGCAGACCAAAAAAGGAGGAACCGAAGTAGCTGAGATGAGAGATAGCCAGGCAAAAGTGGGACAAAGGAACATTTTATAGCCTCAGTGCAATAAACGCTGGTTATTTGGAACAGTAACTATGTGACACATTCAGAACAACATTCATCTTGTTTTCGTTGCAGTAGTTAAAACCAGCATTTTTGCTTTATTGTTATGTTTTAGAAAATACTGGCTGTTCTTAAGAGCTATCACTTGTCTAACTCTTGGAGCCAGTGGGGAGTTAACCTTTGTGTTCCCAGCTTAAGAGACAATGTCAAGTCAAACAATCTGCACAGACACCAAAAAGTTTCCAAATCACCTTGGGTAGCTGCTGTGTATTTTGGACATCTCAGTCGCAAAATGACAACATTTGGCAAGTATTTAAATTGCTGCTAAAACAGTTCCAATGCTGTTTGTGGAGCCAAATAATTTGGTGAGTTTCCATTAAATGTCTATACAGACCTTGTCTCACAAAAGCTGTGTTCTGATGTCCTAACAGCTGAGGCAAAACAAATTACAGCCTTTTTATGTAGCTACTCATGACCTTAAGAAGAAAGTGGGAGATGTCCATGTTTCATTTTTTTGCTGACATATTTAGCATTAAGCTTTCCACATTTGCTGTCTTTGCTGTAAGATTCTCCTGTTGATGCCAATATTTTAATTAATTTACAACACATTGTGGACAGTCTCTTCTGAAAAATTACGACACCTCTTAGTCTTAAAAGCATCCCCAGCCCTTCGAGCAGGCTTCATTGCCACCCGACTATAGCGCTGCACAAACGCACACAAAGGTTTCCACCTAGCAAGGCGCACACATGACTAAACCAAATTTTCTGTGGTACATTATGAGTGCACTAATGCTTACCCACGGATACTCGCCAAGTCATCGTCCTTTGTAACCAGCTGACCAGGATGTGGTTTAATCGCGTTAACTCACCAAACTATCAAAAGCAATTTGACGTGGCTGAAGGCAATATTCCATTTTTCTGGAGAAGTTTTAGTCAGCGTAGCAGAGGGCTAAACCACACCAAGGGTTCAATCTCTTCATCAGTCACACGGACGAAGGGATCGAGTGCACCCTCAGCAAGTTTGCAGATGACACCAAGCTGAGTGGTGCAGATGACACACCTGGAGGATGGGATGCCATCCAGAGGGACCTGGACAAGCTCAAGAAAACTCAGGAGGTTTAACAAGACCACGTGCAAGATGCTGCACCTGGGTTGGGGCAACCCCCGGTGTCAATCCAGGCTGGGGGATGAACAGATCGAGAGCAGCACTGCTGAGACTTGGGGGTGCTGCTGGATGAGAGGCTGGACATGACCCAGCAATGGGCACTTGCAGTCCAGAAAGACAAACATGTCCTGGGCTGCATCCAAAGCCCTGTGAGTAGCAGGGCGAGGGAGGGGATTCTGCCTCTCTGCTCTGCTCTGCTCTGGTGAGACCCCACCTGCAGTGCTGCACCCAGCTCTGGGGTTCCCAGCACAGAAGGACATGGCCCTGTTGAAGTGAGTCCAGAGGAGGCCACAAAGATGTTCAGAAGGATGGAACACCTCTCCTGTGAGGAAAGGCTGAGAGAGGTGGTGCTCTGCAGCCTGGAGAAGGCTCTGGGGAGATCTCACTGGGGCTTTCCAGTACATAAAGGAGGATACAAGAGAGCTGGAGAGGGACTTTTTACAAGGGCCTGTAGTCACAGGGGAAAGGGGAATGGATTCAAACTTAAAGAGGGCAGATTTAGATTAGATATNGGACATGGCCCTGTTGAAGTGAGTCCAGAGGAGGCCACAAAGATGTTCAGAAGGATGGAACACCTCTCCTGTGAGGAAAGGCTGAGAGAGGTGGTGCTCTGCAGCCTGGAGAAGGCTCTGGGGAGATCTCACTGGGGCTTTCCAGTACATAAAGGAGGATACAAGAGAGCTGGAGAGGGACTTTTTACAAGGGCCTGTAGTCACAGGGGAAAGGGGAATGGATTCAAACTTAAAGAGGGCAGATTTAGATTAGATATTAGGAAGAAATTCTTTGCTGTGAGAATGGTGTGCACTAGAACAGGTTGCCCAGAAAGGTTTAGTGGAAAGTGTTCCTGCCTGTGGCAGTGGGGTTGGAACTAGATGATCTTTAATGTCCCTTCCAATTTAAACCATTCTATGATTTGTGGTAATTCCCTAATCAGTATCTTAAAGCTTTAAAATTCACCTAAAAGTAGCAGATACAATTCATACATGGTGAATCATCATTCAATTGTGAATTATTTAAGGTTTTAGCACTCTTCAGTACTCCAGGAAGAAAACACAGGAACACATGAAGAAAAGGGACAGCAGAGTATGTCTAAGAGACTCCTACTTTTAAACTACATCCATTATAGAACACTTTTACAGAAAGCTACAAAAAAGTTAGGTTTCACAGTTTAAGAGAAGACGGGCAAAGAGCACACCATGTATGTCTGAAATGTAAACTATTTCAAGTGAAAGAAACTACAGGAGGATCTTTGCCCTCTTCTAGATGCCCAAAGCACACAGCACCAGTGCTTGAGAAAGCAAAGCAAAGTGTTGTC
The DNA here is from genome assembly GCA_013397755.1 of Cnemophilus loriae. Classification (NCBI taxonomy): domain Eukaryota; kingdom Metazoa; phylum Chordata; class Aves; order Passeriformes; family Corvidae; genus Cnemophilus; species Cnemophilus loriae. The sequence continues at coordinate 726,872 of VZTF01005570.1, forward strand.
ACTATCAACTGAAAGCACAACAGAAGGAGCTGGATGAGGCAGAAACAACACTGCCAGTTTTCACAGCAAAGATCTTCCTAGCAGGCTTTTACAAAGGATATGATCTGACTAAACGCTCTTCAGTACATATAAACAACCTTGACAGTTTTTCTCCTCTCTCATCTAAGCACACTGAAGACAAAACTATAGCTTGTTCAACACCTGCAACAAACACTTGGCTTCAAAAAGAGAAAATCTCCTAGTTTTAAGTTAAATATTTACTACTTAGATTTCCTTCCTAAAAGATATGGAATTGTTGTTAATGACAGTTTCTCAGCACAAATATATTTTAGATTTCTAGCTATCCATGTCTGAACAGGAAATCACTATAATGTCAATCATGAAATATTAAAAAAATTACTTAAGAAAATGGCTAATTCCATGGCTCTAAATGCAACAACATCAAATTTGATACCAAGAAACTTTCAAATTGGACATCAGAAAGGAAGCTTCCATCTCACCAGCACTGCAGGCCTCAAAAAAATCACAGGCACTTCAAGCACAAATTGGTGAGGGTTATGATGGAAAGCTACCTCTGAATGCTGAAAGCTTGATTTTACATTGTGTTCCTTATCATTTTGAATACAAACAAATCAGTGAACGAAGAAAAGGATGCAAAGTTAAGAGTTTAAATACAGAGATTTATATCTATTCTTAAAAGAAATACAAAAAGAATTCTTAAAAATTGTAATATGAACTTTATTGCATGTATCATGCCATAATCATTTGATGATACAACAATAAATACAATAAAACGTCTATGTTACTGAAGGTGGGAGATAAATATCTGAATAAAATTGTCTGTCAAGGTGACATAAATCATCTTGGAGATTACCAAACCATTTGATTTCAAATTCTGTGACTGAAGCAGTTACCAGTGATGACAATGCTGAAGGGCCTATGCATTTTACCTCACCCTGAAACTCCTCTTTTAGTTTTTCTGGTACAAGATCCTGCCCCATAGCCTGCAAAAAGAATAAGAAAGAAGAAGAGAATCAAGAAAATAACTTGCAGGGAAAAAAAACATCAAACATGGCATTAATAACAGATCTTTACAGGCAAAGCCCTTGTCACATGAACCACACACCATTCTGGAGAAGGTTCCAAACCAGGATGAAGTTGCCTGCCTTGGCATTCTGCATTCAGGAAGAGCTGAGACCAAAGCTCAGCGCTGCACAACCCCTCCAGCTTCGGGCTGCACTTGCACGGGGGGGTTTCACTCTGAATAGCAGCGGAAATCTCAATGCCAGCTCTGCATTCAGTGCTCACCTTGCATCAGCATCAACACTCTGAACTCCTCCTGGGGCATGTCTGAGCAAGGGAAGCAAGGAGAGGAGTTTCTTTTCCCAGCCTTTCCCAACCCTGAGATAGCCTGTGTGCTACTGCCCTCTCATGGATGCCATCCCTCCGACTGCCTGCAGCCCGGCAGTGGCTTGGCTGTCACTAACTTAAAGATGTAATGCTGACAGCAAAGTTACAATCTCGCTGGCTTCATTCTGATCCTTAAGATAAAAGTCAGAAGCTCTTTAAATAGCACTAAAAAGGTTTAATCTCTATGAAGAGATTAAATGCAATATTGGTCTCCTCTGTTATTTTTTAAAAACCAGAACCCAGTACATCAAACAGAACAAAGAAATGCAAAAGAAAATCTCTGGCTTTTTCTGGTTAATATTTTTTATGCAAGTGTTTAATACTGCTGTGGCCATCAAAGTAATCTTCAGTTCCATTTCAAACTAGTGATTCACTTTGGGGCATCTAAAACTCCTGAGATAAAATGTGCATCCCAGGAAATGCACAGTGATGATGCATCTGCAAATACAAGTCCAGTGAGAAACTTAGCAACACTGCACATTCCTGAGAGGAGAATCTCAGCAGATCAGAGATCCACCTGTGTGACGCAGGCCAGGGCTCTACGGGCACCTCTGTCAGTTCCAGATAACACCCTGCCAGCAGCCCGCCCCAGCTAATTTCCCGTGCTTCCTGGCACAGTTAATTAGCTCAGGGGAGTGTCATGCTTACAGGACAACCAGTCTACACAGAGAACTGAGACCCTGCACACAATGAAACATCCTCTTACTTTGGCCATCAACAGCAAGGAGTTTTCATCAAAACCAAGTAGAGCCACTTTGTCATCAATTTCTTTTTGACCTTTTCTGTTATTCTCTAGCACAAAGGATGACTGTTGTGACTGGGTAAGCTGAAGTAAAAGCCTGGAATGAGAAAGGCAGTTAAAAATTGGCACAGCTGGAAAAAGAGTAAGTCAGCAGACCTGAAAACAACCAAAATGTTTAATACTTTAATTAACACTTTTAATACTTTAATACTTTAAAACAGCTCTTCTTCCTGACTTTTGCCTACTGCAAAGAAGTCAATACATGTGTATCAATCTACTATGGATATTGTATATCTGTGCTATAGAACTACTGAGAAGTATTTTTGAAAAACAATATGCCAATAGCTCTGGTTGCTCTATGAAAACGTTTTTTCCCCATATATTTGTCACACCATTCAAAAGTGAGGCTCAGATCTGTGAGTCATCACGTGTCCCATGTCCTTGCTATGGCCTAACGAGACAGCAGCACATTTTTTCCTATGGAACCTGAAAAGCTAGAAATTTGGGGATTTGGACAAATATCAAACATCATCCCCACACAGGTCAACCCTGGATTATCTTCTAAAAGCATTCACCACTTTTATGTTCCAGGCAGTGCCCCAGAAGTCACAACCAGGAACTGGTGAAGGTCACACACTCTGCTCACAACAGAGCTTGATGTCACGCAGGGCCCCATCACCAACTGCTCCACCAGCAAGAACAGCGGCAGTTTCCAGACTCCTCCTCACACAAGGACTGTAAAACACATCGGCAGAGGAACTATCCAGGTATCTACATATTTGTCTCAAGTCCACTGTCAGACAGATTAACAGTATTATGCTTATTTTACACTTCTAGGAACAGAGAGATATACTGCATGATCTCCTGTGCACTCACTGAAATTCACAGTCGGCATTATTGCAGAGATAAATATTAGTTTTAGAGAATTTATTAGGGTCTAGAGAAGGGCCACAAAGGTGATCAAAGGCCTGGGAAGCCTGCCATTTGGGAATAGGCTGAGAGAACTGGACGTGTCCAGACTTGAGAAAAGAAAGCACAGGGGAGACCGCCTCACCATGTTTCAGTATTTAAAGGGTGGCTACAAAGAAGATGGAGACTCCTTTTCTACAAGGAGCCAGATGGAAAAGATGAAGGGCAATAGGTATAATGTTAATTCTGGGGAGATTCCTACTGGACACAAGAAGAAAGTATTTTACAATGAGATCAGTCATTGGAATAATCTCCTCAAGAAAGTTGTGGATTCCCCACTGTTGGACATTTTTAAGATTCAGCTAGACTGGGTGCTGGGCCATCTTGCCTAGATCATGTTTTTCCCAAGAAAGGATGACCCTTGAGGTCCCCTCCAACCTGGAATTCTATGATTCTACAATATTTAACCAAGGGACCATTAGAACTTAGCAGTGTTGTTACTGAAAATGTGTTTAATTCAAGCTTTATGCAAAAACAAAAACAACTAACGTTTTTATCCCATTTACCGAAGGTAAGTGAAGCTGGTGTTATAATAATGGTGTGCATTTTTAAGGAAAAGACTCAAGATCTGAGATGAAAACTTTCATTTGAACACTATAAACATCAAAATTCACAAATCTGAATTTCCCAGTCAAAATTTTACTGAATTTACAGATGGTTTGTTGGTTCCAAGTAAAAATGGAAAGTATTTTTAATTTATAAAGCATTTTTGTTTCAAAATTTGCATCAACATAGTATAAAAAAGAATGAAATCACAATGAAAATTAAACAAAAAAATACTCCAATTTTTTTTTCAAAACTATGAGTCAATTATTCATGATGCATTAACAGAGAACTTTATTTTCTACAAAAAGCAATACTAACATCCCTTTTCCAGGTGCAACTTATCCTGCACATACATTTATACAACATCTACATCCCACTTAAAATCCAACAGACCTGAAAATATTAGACAACCTGCATAAGCCTTGGGCAGGGGAGAAGCTTATCCTGGACAAGTGTATCTGCAAATATAAACCACAGTAACACTCTGTGAAACTGTGCAGCCAAGCAAGGAAATGCCACCATTTATAGCTGTCTCAATTCTGAACCATACACACTGAAACAAGCAACACAAATTATTAATATAAATGTAGCTTCAATATTCAGTATCAGTACTAAATCAATGAACTTCTTCCAAGTAGCAATTAAAGTCTTCATCTCTTAGTCTGAGTACAGTTAAAAGCTACTATCTGGGTTTTTTTCATTTCTTAAATCTTGCCCCAGCAGGGCAGTTATAAAGTGTTCTCTGTAAACATTTCTGGGCATTCATAAGATGCCTTTAAAACCATTCAATGACCGATACATTACTGAGAGGCAAGAGGGGGAAAAACCATCCAAGATTATTTTAACAAAACCAGTTCCTAATTATCTCTTTGAAAGATTATGTTTTGGGGATTTTTGCTGTATGCAAGAGTTTTAGGAAGAGGGAAAACAAAAGGAAAGAACATTTTAATGCAGCCCTGTCAATCAGTTGTCACAGAGTTCATTTTCCAGCCTCATCCATTATGCAGATTGGGGTATTATTATAAAATACATTTTCACTCAAGCATGAGGCTTCAAGCAAATAAGACAGGTGGCACTCACAGAAGGAAGACTGGCTATGCCTTCCCTTTGGGGCACTTCTGCTACTGCATCTTTAATACCAGACCAGGGAACAGCAATGGTCTACAGCAGAAGCATTTGTTGAAGAACAGACCCTTTTGTATATAATTACTTGAAAAGATTCACATTATAAGCTCATTAAAAAACTCTTTACTTCTCAACTGTGCGTGACACTGGTTTACTCTTTCCACTCAGATTCAGACTCTTCACAGCCACCACACTAAGAAGATTTTGCTTTTTAGATCTGAAGCAATAGCATGGTGCTTCTAAGTTAGTGTTGTCAACTCTGAAGCAAACATTTAAATTGAAAATGCAAACTGAAAACAACAACTGGGAAAAATATGCTTTACATTGTTCTTGACTGAGAGAACTTAACATTATTCTAAGAATACATACAGTTACCTTGCTCTTATAAACGAGGCACATGCTTTTATCCCAACTTTCTTTAACATGTTCTGCTTCCAGGACTTGGAGTCTGCGCATTTCTCTTTGTCTGTCCGTTCCAGTTCTCCTGAAGTGCAGAGGAATTCTTTCACCACTTGGCTGCTGGGACAAGTCACTGCATTCTCCCCCTTTGTTTCTGCAGCAAGGCTGAACCAAGGGCCTTCTTTCTGGCCATCTGATCTGTGAGGCTGCAAATTAATCTCCCTGCCAGCTGATGTTTTGAAACTGCTATTACTTACACAGACCTCTTCAGGCTGATTCAGATTTGCTTCTGGAATGACTAATGGAGACAAATTCTGTAAAAGGCTCATATAAGCTTCAGCAAGTAACTTCCAGAACCAGGGATTGAAAGGATGTAAGCAGATCAGTTGCTGCAGACACATGATCTTCTTTTCTACATCTTCCAGACCCAGGTAAATGGAAAACTGCAGGTTGAGAACCGTCGTTAAGTGATCTGTGTTAGTAGCGCTGTTTCTCTAGAAACAAAAGATAATATATTAAAAACAGTAGAACAGAATCATCCTTCAGAGCCTATGAAAATGTCTCTCTAAATAATGACACACAAATATCACAAAGTAATTTTTAAACTGTACAAAATGGTGCTCTTAATTTAAAATGATAACAATGGGATACAGATCTTGCACAATCAAGCTGACAGCATTCACTCTAGCTGCCTTGTCCCACTCTGAGGGGCAAGAAGGTCCTAAATGCTGTCATTTGTTTGTTTGCCTTCAGAGTGTTCTACAGCTGCCTTTTATTGTAGCATAAATACCTTTTATATAAAATAAAAAGCATCAATAATATTCTACCAGACTTCAGAGCTCCTGGACTTTTATGGGAAAAACAATCTGTGGCTAGATACTCTTCTTGGTGGCAGTTTGGCAGCAAGTATATGGAAATAAAAGGGAGTTTTGAACTGTCACTTGTATAGTGGAAAGATTTAAGCACTCATTTATTCCCTTTCTTATAATTCCTATTACACTGCATTAATTCTGCCTGGCAGAGCATGATATTTAGTCCCTTCCAGGACTACCAGTTTCCCTGCACAGGGAGCTCATTGTGGTACAGGGTGTTCCAATTTCTAAAGAGTGATTATATCTGCAGTGACAGTTACCCTCTGTTTACCAAACAGTCTGAGCACTGAACATCCTGAAGGATTATACACATGAAAATTATTTTTCCAGAAAATGGTCCGTATAAAAGAACTACTGGCAATGTTTTCATGTCAAAGCCTAAAAGAAAGACTGCATTATTTACCATTTTTTCTGCAATATCCAAAGCCTCCTTGTGCCTTCCTAGGCGAGATAAACACCGAGCCTGGCCCTCCTGGACATCGCGTCTCATTGCAATGTTGCTGGCAGGTAAGAGTAGCAGGCAGTCTGAGTATTCACACAGGGCTTTCTAGAAGTGTCAACAGGAAGAAAAGCCAACAAAACGGAGAGATTTGCATTTAAAAGCAAGCCTGACAGCACATTTTCTTTAGACTACAGCTACAAAGGGAATTCAGAACCTGAAGTCCACATTTGCATTTCTCCAGACTCAGCTACTACCTGTATGAGCAAGAGACAAGGCCCCAGTACTACACAGCCAAGTCTAGAGGGTGATGAGCAGCCTCAATTCTAACTCATGTTTAGGCCCCAGCAGGATTCACCACACATCTGTCCACCTCTCTCCCACCAGGCTTGATCCAGAAAGGATCATCTACTGAGCTGGGTAATATGTGACACAAGGCATCTTTCCCCTCAAGCTCAATGATCTGAGTGCTCGTCCTAAATCTCACCAAAATCTGTGGGACCTTGTTTCAAAACCATGACATTCTCCATGGGAAGGTTTGAACCTGCAAGTACCTCACCTCAAATGATCAGTAAGTCAGAGAATACCACAAGGAAGGTGAATCTCCATCGTTCCTGTTGGCTGGTTTTAATGTACTTGAAATAAATATTAATTAGGCTAAAGAAAAAGGCAAGAATGAGCAATACTTCTGCAGCTTAATGCTCAGGGCACTCACCAGGACTCCAATTAACATTTAAATACATTAAATTAAGTATTCAGTGAAGCTAAGTCTGGAATCTTGATTTCTCTCCCTTTGTCTAAGTGCTCAGAGAGAAAACTGAAGAGCAGTGTTCATTCTCCCATCTCTCAAAATGAGGATTTAATTATTCCTTGCAAACGTTAATGGTTCTAACAGAAAGAGCTTCTAGGAGACACACCCTGAATACTTCCTAGCAAAACGGCTGAAATATTTTTCTTTCCTGATGCTGAGCTCACATTCCTTCTTAAGCAAAAGAGGGAGCTCCTCTCTGCCCAGTGCATGCAGCAGCCACTGGTGAAAATGGACCAGAGGGTTGAGGACAACCCTGTTTGCTTTGTTACGTGACAAAGGGATATACCCTGGCAAGGTTCAGGCATTATGAATGCCAAGCAGATTCTACATCTATATCCTAAGAACCGGCACAGCTTAGATCACTGCTGTCCTTGACATTTCCTATCAAGTGGCCTATCTTGAAGTAAAAAACTACTGACAATAAGAGAAGAGATTACTACCCCTATTTACATATTTCCAGCCCCCTTTCTAAGGTCAACGTTTCCAAATCTGTAATTTTATGTGCAATCAAGCTCTGGTTCTTGCTCCACCAGTGATCTAGGTTAGCAATAAAACTGAAAAGATTTCTACCATGAATCACTGCAACGGAAAAGAGTTAGGAAGCAATGGTCTGTTCTGTTTAGCAGATCTGAGGAGGTGTTATTCTCTCCTGACCGGGAATCACAGCAAGGAGAAATCTGCTTTTCCTGAGGGTCAGCAGCTACGTCTGACCGAAGCCTGAGGCAGCTTTGCTATCACCACCCTTTTATGAATCCCTTCAGGGCATCTCAGCTGAGACTAGAAAACATCTGTCAGGTATACACAGGGCTGCAGTGTGCTGGAATAACACTAGGATCAGTGCCAGCTGAGGTACAAAAAGATCTACAGATCCAATGGGCAAGGCGAGAGGAGTAGAGTCAGAAGTCAGCTGGAGGGCTTTGAAATCAGGGAGCCTGTAACGCAAACCATAGGCTGGAATAAGAAGCGACACCTGAAACAAGGGCTGGAGATGCTGATTTCAACAAGGAAACAAGGTAACAAAAGACTAGATCCTGCACCTAGGACTGCCAAAGACAGGAGAGGATCGCTGATGAGGAATGCGGCTCAGGACATACACAGTGAGGAGAGGTCTGGGAGCACCCCGGGCAGGAGCTGACACGGGCAACATTCATGCACGGCAAAGGTACAATCGGCCTTCCGGAGGGAGGGGAGGCAGCAGAGACCTGGCACAAGTCATGCAGAGGCTGCTCCGCCTCTGTGGCAGGAGGCTTTCGGCCACTACAGCTTTCATCCGACAGCGGAGGGAGCTCTGAGAAAGGTGACCCGCAGCCACGTGGTGCCAGCGATCTGACAGCCTTTGTGGGACACGGCATTATGCCCAGGAGCTGAGAAACCCACATGCCAAACTCTGACCATGACTTCCCCAGCCACAGACACCAGCTCTGCTCGCGGCTGAACTGCTGCGATGCGCCCGCCTGCCTGGGATCACTTCCGGGGCAGCGCCGCGCTCCTGCCCAGTTTGCTCCAGGCTGACTCCCGCACGGGTCGTGGCACCGCACGGATCGTGGCACCGCACAGGTCGGGCCCGGCCCTGCCCGAACCAGGAGCGGGATTAACCGCGGCACGGCCGCCAGACCCGCAGGCCGCGCTACACAATGTACGCTCACCCTGGCACAGCACATCGGGGACCGCAGGACCGCCCCAGTCTGTGTCCCCACAACTCCCCCGGCCCGTGCGAGCGCCCTGGAAATACCTCGAAGTCCCGCTGCCGGAACGCCCAGTCCGCCCGGAACTTGCTGCCCGTGAGCCCGGCGGCGCCTTCCCCGCCGTCGGCCGCGCTGTGGAACCACTGCGGGCACACAGAACACACACAGAGCACACATAGAACACACACAGAGCACACACAGACCGTCACGGGCCGCGCTGTGGAACCACTGCGGGCACACAGANTCCCGCCGCTCCCGGCTCGGCGCGAACAGGGAATCCTCGAACTCCGCGCCCAGCGCCGGCTCCATCGCCGCCGCCGCTCCCGCCGGCCCCGCTCCGCTGGGGGAGGAGTTCGGTCACCGCTCACCGAAAGGGAAGTGCTGGGAGACCTTCCGGGAAAGAGCTGAACCAGAGTCCCGCGCCTTGATAAATTAACTGCGTAATTGTGGAGGTGCTCTGTTAGCATCTCGTCCCGGTGACTGTGCAGGGGTGAGGAGAAATACGTTTTGGTAACTTTTCCATTTGGTTTCAGTTCTTTCTCAAAGCAGAGGGGGAAGCTGGTGTGTAACCTGCTTTAGGTGACCCTGTCTTGGCAGTGGATTGGTCTAGATGATGTCCAGAGGTCCCTTCCAACGCTAAAAATTCTGTGATTCTGTGAAATTTCAGGCTTTCCACGACAGGCTTTCCCAGAGCACCCTACACTGTGCTATGGGAAACGGGGACACAACAAAGTGCAGACAGATCCTAGACCTCCTTCAGGATGTCAAGACACAGGCGCACGGCTGCTCACTGAGAACTCTACGTGGCCCAGCTGCCCGCCCTGTCTCATGGTATGACTGTGCACAGTGTGCTGTGTTTTAAGGGTACTGCTGTGCTGTTTCCTCCCTCCACCTTGCCAGTCCATCCATCCAGGAAGGTCCATTTAGTCCCATCTAATCACCACACAGATTTGGAGAAGGTGAGCTGAAAAGTCATCCTTGTACTTCCTTAGCCTGCAAAATGGACTAATGAAGTTGTTTATACCAGAACATCTTTTGAGGCCAAAGCAGTGCTTGTATAGATGATTTTAAAAGTTTCCTTTTAGTAGACATGTAAAACACGTGGTCTGGTTTTGTTAGGGTTTTTTTCTTTCTATGTGCTTAAAATACTCTTCCATACCATCATAGCTGTGACTGGATGTAGCATGACCTGGCATAAATGCCAGGGTAGAAACTCAACTTTGGTAGTTGGAATTGATCAGAAAAATAAAAGCAGATTGGTGTTTCTTTTGGTTGTAAACTTGGTGTTTGGCAAACAAGCCCTCCAGTACAGAGGAAACTGTTCAGCACGTCCCAGAGAACCAGGAGTTTGCTTGACATGCTCCAGTTTTTCTGTTACAAGTATCAAGGTAGGTGAGGACAGTCACTTGTATATTCACACCGAAATAATCTGGCTTCCTCCTGCCTGCAGACCAGAGCAGGCAAAGCACACGGGGGTCAGACTGTGGAGGTTGGCACAAGTGTCTGAACAGTTTCAGCACCCGTAATGCTCCTCACATACACTGGACACACACGTTCCCTTTCCCCCTACTCCAGGACTGCAGGTCACGCTGCAACACACCGGTCTGATGAACAAGGCACAAAAATCCAGAAAGACAAATAAGCATAAATCAAAAAGAAAGAAAATCCAAAAAAAAGAAACATGAGTAATCAAAGTGAAATGTGGCCCCAGCTCGAAGTAAAACACAAAGAGCGAGGCATTCCCAGGGGCAAATCCCACAGCAGCTGGTTGGCTGCCAGCTTGGATTGCAGAGTTCTCCAGGGCTGGGGATTTTGACCATCGTTTCTTCTGAGGATACCAAAGTGGTCTGCAAAAGGCTCTGTGTTGCAATGCAGAGAATGCCCTTGTCTGGTAAATCAGTGATAGGAGAGCCACGATTCCTGAGTGCCACACAGGGCGCCTAGCAGCTGACTGTGTGGTTTCAGTTGTAAGTCATGGGCAAAGTATTGGCTCTCTTCTTCATTTTTTCTTTGCCTGGCTCTCCCCTCCCCCTGCCTCCCCTCAAGACATTTAAAAAGCTCCTCATATAATAGTTACAGAAATGAAAAAATGCAACTTTAAGAAATTCCTCTGCCTTGTCAGCACCGGAGGTTTGCTCAATTTCTCCCCCAAGATCCAAGTCATCAGTGTAGCTGCCAGAATACAAATTCTCACTGTACTTAAGTAAAGCTGTTTGCCCAACTTTGCATGGCATGATTTGCCTTGATGCTGTTAGCCTTGGCTTCACAGAGGAGAAAACATCATCCCTGGAAGAGACAGCTTTGAGGGGGCTCAGATATACGAGCCCTACAAGAGCCTGTGCTGCTGCAGCTGCTCTGTGTAGGCAGCTTCAGGGATATAAAGAAGCTGTAGATTAATCTCTCCCTAAAGGCACCCAAGGTCTTATTCCACTGCCAGCCACCAGCTCGGCACATGAACATTGGACCAATAAAAATGGGCTCCAGTAAGTTGTGGCCTTCAAGCAAGTTCTTGCGCATCAGCAAAGCCGTTGTGGCTGCTCACAGGAGCGTGCCTCGTTATGGCAGCGGTGAGGGGCTGTGACCCAGCTTCACCCTGGGTGAACGGGGGCAGGAGAGCAGGGAGCAGGCCAGTGTGCTTCATGTTGCAGCCAGGGTGAGCCCAGAGACAGCCCAGATTGTGAACACAACTCCAGTGATAGGCAGGGGTTTTTCACACTGTCCTATTGCCTGAATCTTCTGGCCAGGAAAAGAAAATGCAGCATGGAAGACAGATTTTGTCTAATGCCCTTCTTCTCCCCATTTCCCTGTCTACTCTGAGGCAAAATTAATTCAGAAGAATTCTCTTCCAGTGTTTCTTTAATTACTGATGTTATTATTTGTATTGTGGTAGCCTCCATGGGTCCTTGCCACAGTCCAGCCACTCTTGTGCCAGCACACAGACACACCACAAAGGCTTCAGAGACCATCAAGCACACACAGCAGAAACAAGAAACCTCAGTCGGCAACTAGGGCCCTATCTTGGTAGGCACTACCCACACACATCGGCCAGGAATAAAGCAGCTTACATGGCTTTATTGAAACATACTGGAAAGCAGCTGCCTGTGGAAAAAAGCAGAAGAGACAGTAGTTCCCTCCTCAAAGCAAGAGAGCTGCCAAGTAAGGCCCACAGGCAGCATTCCTCAAAGGATGGGATGGCTCCTGAATTAAATGGATTCTTCCAGACATTGTGAAATATTCATACCTTGAGGGAAGATTAGTTTTCTTGTTGGATAGTCATAACATACGCTCTTCCCTAAACACACTCATGAGAAGAGAAGAAGAGCAGCTCTTTATCTGCTGACATTGTCTCGCTGTGTCCTTGTCTCTTGCCTTTTATTTAGATAAAAGTTCTTTACAGCAGAAACCGTCTAGCATCTTCTTTGCATGGTGTCACACATAAGGAGATACTATCCGTGACTGCTGGGAGGGTAATACAAATAACATTCATGGTCTGGGGCAGACAGAGGTTATCACTACTACAAACTGCAAACAAAAAAAGCTCTGATGAGCTCAGATGAACTCTAGCATAACTTACAATGATGGCAGTAAGTTCTAGTTCTAGTTAGACACAACAAAAATTGAGTGGGGAGATGAGGGGTACATTGTGGAAATCAGAGTATGAACTGTTTGTTGTTAATAGAAGCCAAAAGCTTTTTAGGGGTCCTTAGGACAGACAGAAGAAGATGCATCCCCCAAAAGATGGTTCATTTGCCTGCTCTACCTTAAGACAGTGCAACCTTTCAAGCCCCTGGCAAGCCATATTAACTAGGCCGTAATCCATCCCCCTCAGGCCTCACAAAACCCAATAAAGTCGTTATTGCCAAAAGGGTGCACTGCACACAGATGTGTTCAGCTATTAATGGGTTTTGCAACTATTTTCTGTCTAGTAGGATAAATGATGAGCAGAATGAGTACGCCTTTGGGTTTGACCAGAAAGCTGTTGAAAAGAAAAGAGGAAAAAAGCTTTCTGGAAAGATAGAAAGTGATCAAGTGCTGGAAAGAATCCTAAAGCAGTGATCTTCCCAGGCAAGCTTACACATTTCCAGTACTGATGTGATCATGTGCCTGAACTGTTTCACTCAGCCATGTAGTACAAGCACTGAGGTTGTACCTTCATGGTCTGTGAACACAAAAGTCACGGCAAAGGGTGGTATCTCCAATCTACTGCTCTAAGTGGAAAAACAACCAACAGAATCTCAGGGTTGGGCATGGTGAGGTTTGTATGCCTCCTTCTACACTTTTTTTCAGTTTTATCAGTTTTTCTCAAAAGTCATTAACTTGCCCTGGCCATTGTTACACTTGTTGCTTAATTGCTTTTGTGATGAAACCAGGCCACAGAGACCACAGTGGATTCGTTACTTGTCTAGGTTAAAACTTTCCAACTGCAGTCTTCAGGACTGGGCAGGACGAACCAACACTGATGGCAACTCCTCTAGGACAACATTTAAGATCTTTTTTGTAACACTGAATAAACTGAGCTTACTATAATATTGCTGTCTTGCAGGAACAAAGAGAAACAAATCAAAAGAATTAGAAAAAAATAAGCTACACTGAAGAAATCCACCCAGGGCTTCAGGCCTGCCCTTCAGTGACCCTCACAACTCCGGTTTTTTCAGGCCTTGCTGTTTTTCCATATGGAGGCTGCCTCCACATGGGAAACAACCAAACTGTTAATTCTACAGTGCCTTGTTTTTCCCATACAGCTTTTGCACTGCTGGAGAGGACTAGTGGAAACTGCTATTAAATTTAGCTTGTGTGTCTTCTTATTGCCTTATACATGTAGCAGTGCCTGCAGAAAGTGTGAGGTACAGCAGAGGGAAAGCACTGTTCAATGAACACATGCAAACAAAATGCAGAAATCCAGAATGGACTTTGCCCACAATTGCTCCCTTCCCCCAGTAACTGCACATGAAATGCATTTAGAGCAAAGAAAACTCTAAAACATACATCAGTGATGCAGTTTTTAACTTTGTGGTATCTACGAAAAATGATGAACCTCTTTCATAATAGGGCATCTGTGGGGCTCCAGTTCTGCATGTTGTGGGTGCCAGGTGTGCTACTTGCACAGAAATCCTTGCAGTTGGACTTCATCTGGAGGCTCTGGCCAGCTGCTGGAAACTCCAGAACTGAGAGCACTTACAATTGCAATACTATTTGTACCATCTCTGGTTCAGAACACGTCATTATTACAGGCTATTTTGTGGGCTGTCTTCATTGTTAGTCCCTTAAGACAGGCTTTACTGAAGTTATGGTTTTTTCCTCTTTGGCTCTCATTTAGGAAAACTGAAGAGCACTAAGAGGAGAATTACTGCCAACACTGACCTTTATTTCACCCAAAGACACAAATCAACTAGGTGTGACACAGACTTTCATTCCCTTTTCCCATCTTTTCTTTCTTGTACCGAAAGTTTTAAGGTAATGAAGATCAGCTCAGCACTGAACCTGTAAATAAACACACATGGGAGAGAAATTAGTCACAATGCTAGTAGTTCAACATTATAGCATTAGAAACATATATTCAAAAATTTCATTTTACAGTATTTGAAGTGCAGCAAGTCATTTAACCACCAAAAATGTTAGAAACCACCATCTATCTGAGACTAAGGACCTCCACCAGCAATATTTCAAAGCAACACCAAGCCCACAGGGAACAATTTATAGAGGGGACTTTCTGGCATACAAAGGAAAAAAGGCAGTACACAAAGTGTCTTGGTATTTCAAATTTGCAAAAATAGTAGTTGATAGTATTGTTATGAAAACAAATGCAAGTTGAAAGATGCTGGGAAGAAGGGGCTGGGAAAGGGGTAACAACCCACAAGGCCAGCTGATCTCTTGTTAAAGTATCTACTGAATTGCAGCATTTTGGAATTGCTGATAACACTGTTAACAAAAAAGGTACCTTTAAAAAAAGGTGACTGCATGCATAATCCGATGCTTCTTATAACTCCTTCATTAGCTGATGGATCCTTGAATAAGCATTCTTTTTTTTTACCGAACCAAGTAAAACTATTTGGCCAAACACCAAGCTGTGGTGACTACTCGTGCTCATCTCCAGTCCTGTGCTTAGGTCGCTACTTCAGCTAGAGATGTCATTTTTCAGACTAACATTAGCTACAGCATAGGAACGACTCTCTCACTTTAAAGACCTTTTTCTTTGCTGGGGATACATGTGTAAGCACAATGCCAGGTCCTGCAGGAAAATCTCAGACTCAAGTTCCTCCAGCTGCAGCTCAACAGCTGGCATAGATGGGTGTGATGAGTCACACCAAAGCAAGACAGTGGCACTGCCTGTGGCAGGGAGCAGCTGTGAGTGATGGCAGGTTGGGCTCACGGGAGAAGGGCAGAGCTCAGCAGCAGCT
Organism: Cnemophilus loriae; assembly: GCA_013397755.1. Classification (NCBI taxonomy): domain Eukaryota; kingdom Metazoa; phylum Chordata; class Aves; order Passeriformes; family Corvidae; genus Cnemophilus; species Cnemophilus loriae. Next base: position 742,268 of record VZTF01005570.1, read on the forward strand.
CTTTCCTCAGACCCTTCTCATCTCAGGCAAAGGCACATGTTAAAGCAGCCTGTCCAACTGACAGGGACTTCAGGAAGGAGGTGATTCCTACTCACCCCTACTCTTCCCACTCTGAACATTTTAAATGCCATAATAAAAAGCATCTGCTGTAATAAGAAAAATCATGTGAACGTCCCTGGGCTGCTGACAGGGCAGAACAGTTCAGCAACAAGCAGCTGTACTGACTCACATGTGAAGCTGACCTCACACTGGCTGTTCAGCCAAGTCAGTTCTCCAAATTCAGTGCATCTGAGGAATTGGTGAAATTCCGTTTTGTGTAACAGGGAAAAAGATATTTGAGAAGATCTGGTTTGTGACATTTTCATACAGACATGATTCCTGGGTTCCACACCACCTCTTAAAACCACGGACACTCAATAAGGAGACATTTATTCCATTATTTCTGTTTTCAAATTTTTGGTACAAAGTTTATTTTCAGAAGTTCTCACATGATCCTTTCTTCTACCAGCGTCTTTAGGATTTTTCTATCTCTGATTTATTTTCTTTATCTGTTGAAGCAAAAGCAATAATTGCTACAGAAAGCAATAATGGCAATATTACAAATATTTTACAGCAGCATCCATTCATTTCTTTGCCTCAAAAAAATAACAAAAATAAATCCAAAGACAAGATCCATACAGCCACAAAGGCTTAGGTTTGTAATATCCAGAAGTATGCTGCGTTCCCATATACGAGTTGTACAAGTCCAGCACAACTTTCCAAGTTTGTGCAGAGCCTGATAAATAAGACACAGAAATATCAGTTACATTATACTGTTTCTAAGAACTTTTACTCTGTAAAATGTTTGGTCACTCAAAGCTATAAGCTTAATCACATATCAAAGAACACAGGCAATAAAGCCCATCTTGCTAAAACATATAGTATTAGGCCAAACAAAATATAAGAGGACAAAATCTAGTGGTCACTGAAGCCTCTTCAAAAAAGGTCTAAAACAGAATGTTTCCATCATGTGTCAGAATAAAAACGTACTGTATTAAAATTTGAATTTTTTTTTTTTTTTACAAGCTGTCTTTTAATCAGTCTTCTATTTACAGTGCAGAACTGCCAACTGCAGTAGTTTAACTTTGGCACAACACTAAGTTCCAATCCTTTTGAGTATTCAAGTCCTGTGTGTGTCCAAAAATTTTCTTGGTTTCACGAAAGATTAGGCCCATTCACAGTTAACCAGTTATCTTGAAATTTTTCAAGAATTGCTTCCCCTTCACCACACTGGGCAGCTACAAAGGAAAGACATTGTAAGCTATTGCATCATTCAAAAGAAACTCTTCATTCTAAACAGTGACAGTACTGTTGCTTCCTTTAATATCACGTACACCAGACAGATCACACAGACGGCTACATACTGGACACCTTTCTAAAAACCTTGCTGGTCGTTAGTGAATCATCTTCCTCATACTTCAAATACATAACAATGCATTAACTTAATTTCATTTCACATGTCAAACAGGACATTTAAATATATTGCAATATATTATAGAAAATTGCAAAGCGCCATCATTTCTGTAAACGAGACTGACACCTGTTAACTCTCCTGTGCACATGAAGAGCAGTACCTAGTGCCACATTTTCTATACAATATAAAGCCTTCCCAGGTAGGGCAACTCATTTTAGTGCATTTCTGTACAGACTGTAAGCATACATGCAGATAGCCAACTATGCAGGGTTTGGAAATACTTTTGTAAGCTGAAACTGGAAGATGGGGGGAACATTCTGAAATCACAGCAGAGCTCTTGTGGTTGATCATTTTGTAGCACAGATGAAGACTTGACTCTTCTGCCATTCTAGCAGATTCTTTAGGGACAGTTTCATGATAGGTATCTAGTATTGAATAAGCATAAGGAAATACTTTCATCAACCGGAACACAAATATTATGTGTCCTAACACATTCTAGGTTATGCACAGTCCAATGTTCACACAGTAACCTTATCTCTAAAATACTTGAGAAAACCCAAAGCACTTTTATGCCACAGTATTATAACCAAGGATCAGTTATTTTATCCACCACTGTAGTGCTACCTGCTCTAAATAAAAGAAGAAAAAAAGGCCTCACTTCCCAACAAGCATCAAGTTGGAAGCAGAGGTCAGTACCTTTGCTAACCACAACACAAAGTTCAGTGCTGCAATCCAGCCATAAGATCTCTCTCTATAATGTCAGATGTTTGCAGTGTCAGCGGCTGCCTGCAAGTCAGGGTAAATCAACGGAGCTGGGGTGCAGTTCCTCTGAGCGACTCCAGGCATGCAGGATGAGCAGGTCTGCATTCCTTGCTGTGCTGACTACCTACAGTGTCTTGCCCCAGTGCAGACATCAACATGCATCAGACAAATCCCATCTTAATTCATGAAAAGTGCTACAGGATGCTCAGTTATCCCTCTACATTTTATAGTTGTGTGAGTTGATTTTGCAATGACTGTTCACTGAAAAGGTGCAGATGCTCTTTACCACAGAAAGAAAAAAATCCCCATGAACTCCAAGCATCAAACTTGGAAATACTGGCTATAACCTACACGTGCTTCAAAATCTCCCTTTTTAGAAGTGGCGAAAGAATGCAGGAATTTGAGCTATTGTGTGTTAGTAGCTATAAAGGGGATTTTTGACTTTCTGTTGAAATTCTTATTTCAAAATATTTTCCTACAGTGTTTTAATACATCAGCAAACCTCAAGTAACTTGACCTGGTAAGTTTGTGTCATGCTTCTTAGTAAATCTGCTTATCCTAGGATATCACAAGCTGGATGGAGAATAGAAGATGTAACCCAGCACTGTTCAGTGTAGGGAACTGAATCCTCTACTAGCCCTTCCCATCTTTAATTTACACAATCATTCCAGGCATTATAAACAACTCTCAAAAGTTTTACTGTTCTCTGGTCATTGATACTATCTCTCTATTACTATTGAATGCAAGCAAAATTGTTTTCAAAGAAAAAATAAATTAAATCAAAGAAAATAGCTATATTTCATTGCACTCTACTTTTGTGCCTTCAGGTTAGGGCAGGGACATTTAACACTACAGAAGCTTAAAGATTATCTTCTCTCCTTGGGAGATATGAATATAGACAGGTATTGGACTCAGGTGGAGGATGCAAATCGGTACTACCATTATTTACAGAAGCAAATACTGACATCCAGCCTGAATACACAGTACTCCGCTAAGTGCAAAAGGGAAAACGCTCCCCACCTTAAACCACAGCCTGGTTACTCAGCAGCCAGAGATCAGTTGTCAGAGTTACTGCTGTGCTCTCATTTCAGAGGAAAACGGAGGAGGAGAATGTCTGCATCTTTGGGCTTTCTGGCCTACAGGGACCGTGTACAGCCATGAATCACTTTGTATGGGATCCAGAAATCCTTTCCTTGCTCTGTAGAGGGGAACGGAGTGCATTTGCCTGCCTCAAGCATTTCTAGGAGAGCAAAAGAAAATCTGCTTTTGTTCAAGATGAGCAAATCATCCATTGGAAAATTATTTCATGTCATGTGTGGACATTGCACGAGTTTCTTTCCCAATAATGAAAGTTACAGTCAGACACATATTACATATAACGTAATGAAAAACCAGTTTTCAACATGGTACCAGACAAGGTTAAAAAAGGGCATGGTCTCATTTACTATAGTGTATTAGAGATAATACACTAAATTCCAATAATCGGGTACTAGGTATCTTTCCTCTTATTTGCTTTCAAACAAAGCAGAGATTTCTATGTGCTAAAAATGAGTGATTGTAGTAATTTACTCCTTCTGTCAGAACAGAAAGAGTTAAACTTGTTTTGCTTATCAACTTCTAGGAAAGTAAATTCTGCAGAGCAGGCAAAAGTCAGAGCCTTCAAGCTTCTGTGTTTTCCCTTCTGTTCCCTTCTTACAAGCCAGCACTGTTAGTTCATTCAAACCTCCAGGGGAATATAGGCCTGACTTTCTTTTTTCCAGCACTAACTTTGGGGTCATTGAGAGGCTGATACTGGGAAGACAGCACCGTTTAAGATGGAACTGTGCTCTTTCACTGCACTCGGAAGCGAGGGCGAAACATGCCATGAAGGAGGACGATACTGTGATGGTGGATGTCTCCCCTGGTTGTAACACCGCTTTCTTTCTTTTAGCTCTTTTCCCTCTCCATTCTGGCACAGGATTATCTGTATTCTCTCTTTAGCTGGATTCCAGAGACAGCACAACTGGCATCACGAGAGCAGGTACTCCTGGCAGAAACAGCAGATGAAGAGGAATGCCCTGTCTTAGCTCTAAAGGAACTAATACTCACAACTGAATTCTGATGTAGCGGTTCCAACAAAGACTGAGAAACCAGCCACCCAGAGGTAAGATCTAAGCAAGATCAGAGTTTCTTCGTCTCAATGTCAATGACAATCACTGAAGCCTGGCTCATAATGAGCTCCAACCTAAGAGGTGAAGCTCCACAGAAATACAGAAAACATACCACAGGTTCATCTAGACACAGTCCTTACCATGCAGGAAAATCAAGAAAGTCACACAGACACTTATCCCTGGGCAGATGTATTTTCTTGCCCCTTCCTTTCCCATTGCCAATATAACTCAGTCCAAATGGCTTCCAAAACACCTCGCACGTGTGCATAAACTATAAGAGGGAGCCAGGCTTGCAGGGGTGCACTGCTGATGAGCACAGAGGTGCTTGGAATCACTATAAATTAAGACACTTGCTGATGTGCTAAAGTTCAGGAAGTTTCCTACATGTGACTGGTAGAATGAGAAAGTGCCATATCCTTTCCACCCACCAGGCCATTTCTGTGTCTCTCTGTGACTGTACAGTGCCTACAGCAGCCTAAGCGTGGCTGAGATGAATCTGGGCTAAACCACTATTAGCAGTAGCTTTGAGTTCCCACGAGCCGTGACCACAAATCAGAGATACAACTGACCACAGCCCTCTCCTATGCTTCCCCTGTCAGTTCTGATGCGAGAGGCCTCTGGAAGGAGTTTGCCTCTCTCCCAGGATGCAGTGCAAATATACACATGCTGTAAACGTGAAACAGACTGGTAATTAATGGACTCTGTTCAAACAGAAATAACAGTCAGACTATGGGCAATAATGAATACATACAACTTCTGTCTTCAGGCTGAACCCACCCAGATTTTCCTCATCCTTGGCAGAACTGAAAGGCTTAAAATGTGCATGTAGCCCAAATGAAATGTAATGTGTAGACTGCATCTCTCATTAGCTGATCCACAGCACATGGTTTAATTTAAATGTTATATTCTGCAAAGAGATAATTTTCTCATTGGGCTGTAAATACTGTTATAACCAGTGGAATACATGGAACTCTAATATTTACAACAACCGAAAATCTGGCCCAGTATGCATCAGCCACTGTCTCTGACCATTCTACTGAAAGAAGACCTCCAATCCAACTATATTTAGTGTGATAAACAATGTATTTCCTCTTCCTGTGTTTTTCAGACCAGATGTGCTAAGGCCTACCATTGTAGCTTAGTGTTATTTAATAGAACACTGCCAAAGTGGAAAATATCCCAGTTTAATCATGTAATTAACTTGGGTCTTTATTTTTTTCCCTCGTTTTTTAAAGAAGATAGGATTCCTAGCTAATCTAAATAAGACTCTGCTAACAAAAATGGAGATATTTATTTGGACGGGCTGCTTGGTTGTTTTGAGTTTTTGTTTGTTTGGTTTTTTTTTTTAAGAAAATTAATTCTGGGTCAACTTCAAGGATTAAGGCAACTCCAGATTTTGCTTGCTAGAGGCGTATTCCCAAGGATTTGGTTTAATATTTTTGGAAACTTAAAAATAGCATCTCTTTTCCTTCTAGCTTTGTTCTTTCCTACTCAGCAAGCACAGATTTTTGACCCTGTATTCCCAACAGAGCTTGAAGCTAGCGTGAGTCTTTCTTCTATCTGCTGGCATCTACAACAGCCTCATCCACACCATTACCAGACAAATGAGAAACCATCCCAACCCCATGCTGAAAAGGCCAGATCTTGATCTCTCTTGTACCACCTCACATGCAGAGTCATAAACACTTCCATGAAATATGCTGACAACATGGATTTGCTTCTGCCCCACTCCAAAGTTAAATTGAGGGGTTCTTGGCTATTCCTCTCTAACAATGCTGGGCACTTTGTGTCTCACCAACTTGAGCCTTGGAAGCCAAGGAATAGTTTCATCATCAAATTCATGACATATACCATAAGCTATTGCCTTTTTCTCTCCAATAATCTTAAAACAGTCAGAAGAGGTCACCCGGTAAATGGCTTTCATATGAAACATCTTCCTGCAGCTCAGGGAGCTTATTCAATCTGTGAGCAGAAGGGCAGCTGCCAGAGTCCAGAGAGGAAGGTCTGGGAGGTTAAGTATTTTTTGTCAGACACTGTTCCCTTTCTTACTTTGGCCTGGGCTTCACCCACAATCAGATATGAAAACCAGATCTAACACGGACTCCTCTGCTTCAGAAAATCATGAATAAAAGGGCTTTCTTGGTTTTTTTGACAGTTATCACAGTCCAGAAGAAAGACTAATTCTAAAATTCTAGACTAGGTTCTTGGAGATGGGGAGACATTAAGACCCATTTTCTCTGCGCTCATCTGTCCTCATTAGTCATCAGATGCAGAAGCCTACAGAGAAGATGCTGACAGATGTGCAAAAGGAGATTGCTAGCATCCATTCCATTAGTGCCAATGTAAAAGCAGACAATGCTGGTGACAGCAGCACCAATTCATCATCATCTTTTGACATCAAAGTATAAAGTAACTTATCCCTAAAAATGCAGGCTGGCAGTAGCAAGAATACAAACTACTCTTCCTCAGAGTACCACTTTTCTAGGATGCCAAACATCTGCCTAAACTAATTTGTGTGAATTTGGCCTATTGTTTTAAGTTGCTAATTCAAACTGCACTGTGACTTCACGGTCTTGAGACAAAATAGCTTTTTTTTTTTTTTTCTATTTTATATACACTTATTTAAGATGTGAATGTTTTATATCAAATTAAACTACTCCTGGAGTTCAGTTCCAGGAGATCAAACCACCTCTAGAAATAAGTGTGTTCACCCAACAGTCCTAAGAGCAATCAGCACAGTGGTGAGTTCAACATTTAGGATGTTTTACAGTTAAACCTGCACACAAGTCACTGAACTGGGCTATCACTGAAGACCAATTCAACACTAACGTGTTTGTAATTCCTAAGCATCTAAAAGCCATATAACTTCATTTTGTTTGTGAATTAAACACCATGTCATTGCCACAACTTACTTGAAAACCTTTCTTACTAGCACCAAAAGAGGCTTTTCATCTCTGTATCTGTGTATTCTTACAAACCCCTAAGCAACTCTGAACAACTTTTAGGCAGTTTTTGTCTTAAAAAACTGTTAAACTTAAAACTCAGTGTCAGATTTCAAGAAATTACTCTTTTTTGCTAGAAATATAGATACTTCTTTTACCATTTCCAACAAAGGAAAGAATGCACAAGGTAGAAGTGAGTGTTACTATTAACTGCATCTGTCAGGCATTTAAATTAGATTGATGTGGGATACACTGATTAACTGTAACAAAAAGCATCTTCTAGCATCAGCTCGTAATTATCAACAAGGAACATTTCAGTCCAAGTTCTGTAAAACACTCCGAAGATATGCAAAAGGTGCGGATATCACCTTATTTTCTTAAACCAATCAATCCTCACCCCTAGGTTCACTGGTTCCTTTTGTCACACTTTTCCCCTTCTCTTTTGTTTTCAATGCTTTCCTTAAGAAATAAACCCAGGCCTTGAAACCTTTCAGATGAAGTGATGTTTGCAAAAAGACATCTAATGTTTTTGTGTTTTCCTCCTTCACGAGCAGGCAATGTTCTCCTACAGCAACAAAAAAAAAAGTGTCTGTGTTTTTTTGGAATTAAACAACATAAGGCAATTAAATATTGAGAAGCAGTCACGTGTATGATGAACATGAACCTTCCCATCAGTAATGTGGAAAAGGAGGAGCTGAACTTGATCTGATTTGTAACCCCCTGTCCCAGGCCGGGCCTGAGGATGTTCATCTCTTGTAGCAACAAAGCAAACAGTTCTTGCCTGCACAGGTAGCATCTTGCCCATGTACTCTTAAGTGGAAGGAAGATGCTAAGCAGCTGCTTGCTAAACTGAAGGCCATGAAAAATAATCTGGCTCTTCACTGTAACATCAAACCTAATTCGTAGGTTTTTGGCCCCCAAATTCCGAATTGTACATCAGTCTGTTTTTGAAAGTTTACGTTTAACATGTCTGGGGGGTTCCCAAGTATCACTATCATCTGTTTCTTCCTCATCCTCCTGATCATCCAGCATTTCATCTTCCTCCTCGTTCTCATCAAACAGCTCTATTCCAAGTTCTAATCTTCTTTGCCTTTCTGCAAACCATTCTCTGACCTGCTCATATCCCATGTGAGATTTGGCTACAAGTTCATCGAGGTCTTGCTCATTAAGGAATTTGTGCTTCATATAATAGTCCTTCAGGATTGCTGTTCCAGTTTTAAATTTTATGACAGACACACCTCTGTCCCAGCAATTTAACCTCTTGCTTCCCCGAGGCCTCCCCCGAGGCCTCCCTCTCCCCCTCCCTTTTGGTCTTCCTCTCCCTCTCTTCCTTGCAAAGCCTTGGCCATTCAGACTGTTTGCACTGGCACTCTGGTAATAGTAATACCATTTCAATCCACCATTTTTCCAGGCATAGCGAGTATCTCCAAACCAGCTCACAATTTCTGATCTTGGAAGCCCAGTTTCTTCTGCCAGCTTGTTGTACTCTTGTGGAGATGGCCACTGAGTACGGACAAAGGAACTTTTGAGCATGTGCAACTGCTCTGGTGATTTTTTGCCTATTTTGCTTGAAGTGGAACACCCTGATTTTGTTCCTGCTGCTCCATCTCCCACAGATGTTTCTCCAGACTCCTCTTTTGAGCTACCAGAATTGCTTTCATTCATGTCAGCTCCCTCTTCCTTCAAGACATTTGATTTCCTTTTTTCGGTAAACCAGGCATCAATCTCTCTCCTGGTCAGTTTTGTCTGGGCTCTTAACCTATTCATCTCTTCCTCAGTAAGGACAGGGTTATTAAGAAAACTTGCTTGGAGGACTTGCAGCTGTTCAGCAGTCTTCTCTTTGAATTTCTGTGAGGTGAAATCAGGAAAAGTACCCCAAGATGACCTGCTCTGTGGAGTGACTCCTGTTGGAGATTCATTCATTTCATCACTTGAATCAATAACAATGGTGGCACATGAATCACTGTTGAGATGAATCCCATGATTATTCTTTGAGTTTCTCTGATTGTAGCGTGTATCACTGAACCACTTTTTGATCTCTCCTTTAGTAAGGCCTGTTATTTTCATAAGTCTAACAATTTCTGAGTCTTGAGGAAACTGATTTTTAAGGTAGCTGACTTTCAATTCTGCCAGTTGTTCCTTAGTTTTTTTTGCTCGGATGCCAAAGGAGTCAGGATTCATCAGCGTGGATTCATTTTTGATAGGCTGAGGGGCTGGAATGGCAGCTACTTGTTTGGTTTCTGCAATAGGCTGAGCACTGTGAATCTGACTCTTCTGTAACTGTGTTTGGTTTGGGACTCCTGCCACAGTCAAAGCTATTGGGGCTGTTACTGGTAACGTATTTGCACCTGCAACTTGAGTGAGAACAAGTCCTGGCTGACCAACTATTTGGCATGTCTGTAAAATTGAAGGTAAACCATTGCTAGCGGCAGAAATGTGTGCTGGAATAACGGTAATTGTCTGTGGCACAGTATGCACTGTGCCATTAAATTGTTTCCTCCTTGCTTCCTCCACCTCCTCTGGCGTCCAACTCACTCCGTGTTTCAGACGCTGGGCAGAAAACCATATTTTAATCTGTTCTTCCGTGTACTTAGCTTGAGTGGAAAGAACAGTGATTTCCGACATGGTTGGATACGGGAACTTGTTGTAGGTGTTAAGCAAAAGAGGATTGTTATCCAAAGCAGTATTATAGGCTGGAATGCTATTTACAGGTATTAGTACTTTGGGAATCAGGTTTGCGTTCTGTGGAGCTGTAACAGCTGTTATAACCTGTGCCACCCCAGGCTGAAGCACTGGTGCCGGGGTCACTACTGCACCCGCCACATCTGCTGCACTGCAAACAACTGAATGGCTTGGTTTTGACTCAGAAACTGCCGGTGCGGGGTGTTCTACTACTTCTTCAGAGTTTGGCTCATTTTCAGTTCCCTTTTCTTCACCAGGAATGTCATCAGCTATACTGTGGAAAACAGCAATACGTTTAGTCTCGGTTTTGTTTTTCATCATTTTCATGATAGGAGTTTTGCTAATTGAGATCCCTGATGAGGGGACCTCAGAAGAGTCAGCCTGTCCAGCATTTTCTTCTCTAACAAAACTCCCATCAAAAGTGAGATCATTTACTGTCTGTTCAAAGATTGTCTGGTTATTACGTTTCACCATAGTCAATTTAAAATTCTCCTCTCCAGGGTGGTGCTTCAAATTATGTTCTGAGAGGGCATCATATCTTTTGGTAAGGAAATTACATTCTAAACAAACATAGGATGAATTTAATACTACATTGGGGTGTTCTGAATCCACATGAAAAGTAAACATATTGAGATCTGGAGTCTGAAAAGTACAGTATTTACACTCATAACCACCTTCTACTTTATTTGTGTTTTTCTGATTGTCTGAATCCACATACTCATGAATATCCTCATCACTTGTTACACTCTCTGCTGTAGGGTTATCTGCTGGCGTAAGCACAGGTGGTCCTTCCTCCAAGTCTGACACCATTTCTAGATCTGGATCCTGCTCATTGGCTAAGACCATGCATGGTGTTGTTGATTTTCGTTTACTTGCCATGACTGTTACTGTGAAAGTGATAACAACTGGTCAGATACAGACTTAGCTTCAAGCTCTTCTTGATTAATAATAGTAATAATAATGGCTTTCGGTACTTCAAGTCAGTTCTTGTAAAGTCTCAACATTTATCCCATTAGCAGCTTTTCTTTCGTAGTGCAATCAGATTAAAAATAGTTGAGGATGAGATGTTGAGACACACTGTTTTAAAGTCCACATCCACCACCTGTAGTAAAGAAGAGACAGTGGAATTAGTTTAATTTAAATATTAACTTCTATTCTGCTACATATTATGGTTTAAGGTAATTCAGTCCTTTGGAGTTTAGCATGCCACTGTTCATCTCCTGAAACCAGCAGACCCATTCCAAGAAGAGATAGTTGAAGCTAAGATAAGAAAGGCAAAATGCAATCCACTTATTACAGGCTGGAATTTGTTTCAGTTCATATTAATTCAGTGACAGACCTAAACAACAGAATGGTGTAAAACAGGTAACTTCCTGACTGCCTCCCTTTCTTCAGAAGCCTTTTTCTTGGCACAGTGCTGAGGTCAGTCTTGCCCTTGGACCATTTTGCCTAAGCTATGACAACTCCTCTCCACTGTTCTGTGAGCTCACGTCCTTCCTACCACTAACTTGAGCCCAGCAGGACATCTCCACTACTGGCTCTGTCATGTCTGTCATGTCAGAGGCTGTGAAGTGTCCCAGAAAAGTCAGGTTTAGAGTATTTTACTATTGCATTATACATGCAAGCACAATCATGTGCAAGGTCTTTCTTCCATGTCTAAAAACAGACAAAACAATGTCTTTTTAAGGCACTCTGACAGGCAAAAGACAACTATCCTTTCTTCCTAGCTTCCCAAATGTCATTCTCCAATTGAAGACCAATCCCAAAACAATAAAAGTTGATTGCTAGCACATGGCAATTAACTAATACATGTTTTCATGCCTCTATGCATTAACAGAGACATGACTGATTGTGTAAACTGTAACAGAGAGGGAAAAAGCATTAAAGACTGGTATCTCAAGCAGAAGCCAAACAAAGTTATGTATTCTCTGTTTAGAATTCTTTGTCCATTTCTAAGTAAAACTAAAGCACCACCAAAAAAGCTGAGGCCTACAGAAATTCAGAGAATAAATATATTCTAAAATAGCATAGACTGAAGTGAATTTTATCCCACAGGGACCACAGCAATCTGCTGGAAATGATGCACAAACTTCCGCAGAGGGTTATAAACTCTGTAATAGTTTTCTTCTTGACAGAAAGTCAGACACTGATCTGTCACACCAGAAAACCCACAGGTACATGAATTTTTAGACAGTGGAACATGGTCTACTTCCCTAAGTGTGGGCATCCTCAAGTTCAAGAGGAATGCATCCCCACATAGCTGTTGCAGAAGGTTTAGAAAGGGAAAAACATGTAACAGGTTAAAAACCAAATGCCATCTCTGTGTGACAAAGTCTTAAAAGAAAAAGAACAGTTAAATGGAAGAAAAGCAGATACAAGAAGTGGGAAGAGGAAAAGAAATACTGTTTTTCACTATATGACATAATCATTTTTTCTATTTTGATTATGGGGGGGCAGAGGCTGTGAATAGGAAGGAAGATAAATAATCCTTAGCTTCAAATTTTTTCTTTAGGCAAAAGACAAAAGTGTTCAACCATAGCTGCCACCAGTGCTGCTCCATAAGCTCTGTTTTTCAAAGCGTGTGTCACCTTACTGCTTCATAAATATCCTCCTTAAATGTTTTTAATAGTCACCCTCTGCACTACATCTGTGACTACATCCAAAGTGCACAGCCTCACATGATATGCTTTTTATGCCAAGGATATGGTTACATGGCATTAAGGACACTGAAAATGCTCAATAAATCTTGGGTAATCATCATTCCAGGATGACAATTATTTAAGGGTACTGGAGTAGAAAGATATCCTTCTTCCACAAGTTAATAGTAGCAGTCTGTAAAACTGAGCTCAGAAATGCAAAAGATATTATTTTCATGTATGTAAAAAGTACCTATTGCAGGCCACGTCATTTTTCTTCGCAGCGACAGAACCATGAAGCAAGGCTAAATAGATCCATTTGTCTCAGTGTCCTGAGGGACAAGAGGTAGAGTATTATTAACTGTGCTGCTTCTCTGTGAGGCTGGAGGGCTCTTGACAAAAGGGAAGACAACTGCCAAGACAATGTTGAGCAATGCTCTGGGGAAGAGCTGGGTGGTATTACCTAATGTTTCTGCGATCTTGAGTAAAATATCAGAAATGCCAGAAATGCCTATTTTAAAAAGCAACTTAACAGCTAGTTTTGCTGACTGAAGTTGCATTTTGAGAAGTGATTGTGGTACTCTGCAGTGCATCATCCCTAGCACAGCACACAGGATCTATACACAGGGCAGTCTGAGTGAGCTTAGGGGCTTGCCAAGGGTCCAATTCTGGGATGGCCCGGAGTGCAAGTGAAAGCAACATTTAATCTGACTTGCAGTATTGAAGCAAGCTGAAGGCAAGGCTGAAGATAAGGAATAAAATGGGAAACCTGTTCAACAAATCAATAAATGTTCTTCTCCAGTCTCCTCATGTATCCAATACTGTTCACAGTGCCCGTAAGCCAACAGGTCTTTGTGCAATTGCAGCTCCTGCAGCCTTTTAGCTAAATCTATATCACATATCTGCTGTGCTTCGGTTTTGCTTATGGTGCATAGGCAGATTATCCTGTCCCTCCTCTGTTTACCAAGATAGCAACATGTTTCTTTGATGCAATCAGGTCTCAGAAAAAGAAAGCTGCATCTGTGCTCTTCTGACTACACTATGTAAGATGTTTGTTTTTTTTAAAAAAGGATGTTGTGATGTCAAAACCCTGTTTAATTCATGGCTATGAAGAGCTATGACAGCATTCAGTAAAATCTCAAAAAAGTGAGATGCCTGCAACTCTTCCCAGCCTTCTTTCTTCTACAGACTTTACAGAAACCTCCATTCCCTCCTCCTTGTTGCTAATGTGATTATTCCACCTGTAGCACCCTGCTTGACATGTTCTCTCAGTTTAGCAGGGGATTATGGAAACTCACAGTTGCGCAGTTTTTCCAACCAATTATGCATCACCCTTGGTATCTTCATTTCCTCTAAAATACCTCTCCTGTTCTGCTTACAGGAGTGTGTGGGACCTTGCCACATAGCTCAACTTCACGAAGGTCTGCAACATTCTGTACCAGTAGGCCAATGACTCCAAGAAAAAATGAAATAACAGTGTGGTTTTGACAAATCCATCTTTTTAAGAACCTTGTTACAATTCTCGAGGTTCTTACAGACTGTTTTTTAGTGAGTTCTTCCTGTATTGAGCTGGGAATGAAGATCCCTTTAACCACCTGTGATTCACTATGTGTTCTCCTCTGCTCAGGCGTCTTCCTTGGTTAAGACTGGGCAGTCTTGTGCCCAGTCTTGTGCTTTCCTGTCTCAAGTCCACTGAGACCTCGCCCATATTCCATGAATTCCTGAAGGTCATCACTAATGGTTCAGAGCATGCTTTTGCCTGTCCCTTACATACCTTAAGGTCAAATATGTGACAAAATATTGCTAAAGATTTTCTCTTTTTATCCCTCCTTGTGACTATTGACATTACACTGTGCAATCTGGTTTGCAATTAAATAGTCCAGGTGTTTATTTTATGTCAAGAGCAGCATTTTTTAATAAAAGAATCTGAAGAAAAACTTTCAATTATTTATACTGCCATCCCCTTCTGTAATTTCACCTCGTATTTTCACAGAATTGACATTCCTAGCAAATCAGCCCACGAAACAGATGTTTTTCTAGGAACATAAACCAGCAAGTGCAGGCATAGTTTTTGAAAGTCCAGGATCTGATATTTTATCTTTCAGCAGGCAATTTCTCAGGACACTGTTCTTCAGAAATAGACCATAAACAGTTAGCAATCCCAGTTAATTAAGAATTATATTAAGACAGATTCATTCCAGAGTGGAATTCAACATTTAAAGTTGTCTTTATAGCAGATTTGGATGAAGACTTGTATAAACATTTTCTGAATGGAGGCAGAAACCTTCTTCCTATTTGATTACAGTTTGAGAAGGAAAAGACATAGAGTTGACCACAGAAGACACACACAAAACAACCTGCTTCCAGAAAAATTTTTTTACTCACTTCCTCCTTCTCTCCCCCAAACAGAAGTAGCTGATGCACCAAGAAAAATAAATGAGTTTACAGAAAACGTTCACTGTGTGTTTGGGGTGTATGCTTTGTGAAAAGGCATTGCTCCCTGCCTGCTGTATGACACTTCCATCCAGCAAGCAGGAAAAGCATGCCAAAAAAAACCCAACCCCAGGTAATGTGGTTTTAAGAATATGCATAGAGTAGCTCAGGAGAAGATGAAGCAGTAGAACCTGCTTCTGACTTTTAAATCCACCCAGATTACAAATTGCCTACGACCCCTCTCCACACAGAAAATGCTGCCTTCTTATAACCCATGACAATATGCAGTTGTTGATCCTTTGTTTAGTCTCCTTCTATTACCATTTATTCAGAATAGATGTATCTGTGTCAGAAACTATTCTGCAGAGCTCAGTGTAGGCTAATACACTCTGATCTGTGCTGCCTCTCACTGAGAAGGGTGAATGACTTTGTTGCAGTGCCATTTTCTTCAGCTGTTCATTATCTGCAAAGTTCAGAGGGCCTCACTGCTTATGACTCCAAAATAAAGCTGTATCTCTATGTTAATCCTGCAATATTCACATTTGATTCCTCTTTTAAAATAAGGTCTGGTACTAATCCAACATGGGAGTGAAACTTGTCGAACTGATTTCAGCACACATCCTCATGTATTACGAAGATAAGGCCCCCTTAGGGTCCCTGCTGCATTAGGACTGGTAACGAGGGAGGCAAGTACCAAAAGCTACTGTAGTGCCCACGTAGAGCTCCAGGCTGTGCCAAAGCCAGACCCGTGATGGAGCACTGGAAAGCTGACACAAAGCCCAGCAGAGGCTGAAGGGAGACTGCCACAGGACATGTGACTGGACTTTCTCAGTTACTTCCTCTCAGTGCTAGTTTTAATGGGTAAAAAACAGTTCCATCAAAGTAAGCGTCAGAATTTCATGTCAGAAGCGACCACTAAATGACCTACATTATCTTTCTCTATTACAGAATATACCCCAGGTACCTCTGCAGAGAGCACAGTAACTTGTGCCCCTGCTTTTGATACAGAAAGCCATAACCAGGTCTTGTATCTGATCATATAAAGCTAATGACCAAACATCTCGAGTACTTAACAACCAGGGGTGCACTGACCAAGAGGTACCTTTAACATGAATGGTGCATGTCTCTGCTCCTCAGTCACACAGTCAGGTATTTTCTGTGTGATACAGACACCTTGGCAGCTACCCTCACATAGGCAGACCTTTATTTTGTTGACTCTGAAGTGTCCAACTCAAACTGTGAGCACTCAGTACTTTTAATGTCAGACATCTCTGCATGACTTCTTGAAAGTGAGTATCAGACTTGTGTAAATGCTTATCATACCCAATAAAATGGCAGCAGAGTTGGGGATTTTTTTTCTTTGCATAGTTACAGCTCTGTTTTGTTTTAATTGCTGTGCTGTTACATACAAGAAAGAAAGGATGAAGAAATAAATTACTGACATGAAGAGAAATTTTAATGTGTTCCGCATTGAATAAACATTTAATTCAACCCTCCAAATGTTTCATGTTGCCTTTAAAAAAAGTAGAACAGTAAGAAATTATTAATTTTAAAAACTGCTTATCAAAAAGGTTTCTCCTTAAAACACCAAAACAAAAGTTTTATTATCATGGGATTTCCTTCTTTAAAATGAAACAATCTCGCACACATATGACTTCACAAAATGCTCCTTTCAACTTCATTCTGCTTTTTGCTTTTTTCTTCCAGATGAAAATTTCTAGACATTCATTTTCCCAGGCCCTAGTCCAGTGCTGCAAGTACAAGACCTTCCTTCGACTTCCTGGAGTTCATGTCCCCAGACACCTCTCAGCTTCTCCAGAGACCCAAGCTACAGTCCTACAGATGGTCTCCTCCCTAGATAGCCCGACTCATTCCCGAGTCATCACTGGTGCTGAGCACGAACCCCCACGATTTCGAGGTGACACAGCCCAGCACAGATTGTCTCGCCCTCCTCTCCCCCTCCTCCACTGATTCCGACAAACCGCACACGCCCTCGTCACACTGGAAACCAGATTTCGCATCGGCTGCTCTCTGCTTTCATTAATATTTGGCTGTCACCACTCAAAATGGTATTTCTCAACAGCAATTAGGAGTATTAGTAGCACTCTACCCTTAAAAAGTAGGACTGGGTCTCAGGGCTTACCAGCTCCCTATGTTTTTATACCTTCTGCTAGGCCAGTGGCATTTGCAGAAGCCCGAGGAGCAGCAGCAGGTTAAGGACTACCCTGATGCATGACAATACAAGAACCTAGACAGACAGAGAAGGAGAATCCATTAAATATAGGTGGTTTAAAGCAGTCTGCAGATGTGCATGACAGGCATAAAAGCATGATCAAGAGCAGGTAATAAAACATCCTGCAAATTCTACCTTGGATACAAAAAGGTAGTGATATATTATGACTCATAATTCTGCTTTTTTTTTTTTTTAACAGTGGAATGCGTTTCTCAGACCTCAAGGCCAGATCCTTGCCAAATTTCAAGTTCCTATGTCAAATCCCTGAGGCACAGAGCTGCTCAGAAAAAGAAAGATAATATGGCTTTTTGGCTTTTACATGGAGATTGCCTCTCTTCCTCTCCTTGCTTCCCTCCTCACTCTTAATCTTACTCTTGAACCAGCTAATGTTCCCCCAAAACTCAATGAACAGAGAATAAAAGCAGCCTGAAGACAGAAACAATGTGAGAAATTCTCATTTCTGAAAACAGAAAACACTGAAAACAGGGACTCAAGAGTGAACTGGCCAGGTGACACTAATACACACTGCTACATGCTCCACACATGCACAAAGACCTGTAATTTAAGGAACTTGTAAAGGATCCCAAAATACTTGAAACAAATGTATAAACCCAGTGTTTGTATGAATCAGTGTTTTATGAAGGAGAAAAAAGCAAGGACTTGGGAGTGTCAATTGAAAAGCAGAAAAGATCAGTTCCACTGCATGGACTTAGGTAATCCCATATCAAGGTGAACACTGTAAGGCACATTTTCAAGGCTTCAACTGCTCTTTAGAGCCTCCTCTACCACTTGGTCCACTATGAGCTTTTGCGTAAATGTGCTTGCTCAGAACCTTTCCTAAGTGCCTTGGATCCACCTGCTTCCCACCCCATGTCCTTAAAGCCTCCTTCAGCCTTGCAGGTCTGCTTCCACTTAGTGAGAAGGTCAAGGAGTACAGAGTGCATATAAAGTCTTTTATGTTCAATAGCATGTGATTTGCATCTCCACTTTGGATGCAAAAAATTTGACTTCAGAGCTGATATTTTATAAAGTTTCTTTTTAAGGTGCTCCAGAATGTTTCCAGTGTCATATAACAGCTTTAAAATTGTAAACTGAACCACATAAGAACAAACAAAACAAAGAACTGACCTAGTCCCTACCGGCAGACTCCTCCATACCGGAAAAATGCAGAAGAATTTTATGTTCATGCTTGCAAGCACAGCTGATCTTATGGAAGTTCTCCATGATGCTGTCCTCTCACCTGACCCAAACAATGCTGGTCATGGAACAGCAGATTCAGAAGTCAAGATACAACCTGTAAGTTCCCCCCTCTGTATTCAGAGTACTTGGCCTAAGTGCAAGTATTCCCAGTGCAGCACTAAACTACTGCCAGGACCAAGGTGAGGCTATCAAGCTAACTCAGGCTTGTCTTTTCCTGCAACACCAGCATACTCTATGTCTGCTGCAGATGACTTTAGGGGCATACTGATGGTGGAGCAAAGCACTTCAGCACTGGTGAGGAATTGTAACCAGTTGTCTGGAGAGTTTGTAAAAATCTGCTTGGAATTTTTAAGGAATTTCCATCCTTGCAACTTCTCAAAACTTGCTAAGACTCTGAACAACTGTATCTACCATCACAGATAACTGCTTTGAGCAGGAGGCTGAACTAGATGATCTTCAAAAGTCCCTTCTACTCTAATGTTTCTCCTCAGGATTTTGAGATGTTTGAGCATATAACAAAGAAAAAAGAGGATAGTCCAAGCTGCCTGCATAAACACTCTCTGCAGGTCTCAATTATCTACTAAAATACCACTGTGTACCAAGTTAACCTTTGTGAAAAGCAAAGCGTTTTTATTTGCAACAGTGATGTGACTCCATGCCCCTGCTGAGTACTGTACTGTACTCCTTAGGAACTCCTGCTGAGTTCTGTGGGAGATAATGTCTTATTCTATGTGTGACAAGCCAATTCCCTCACCCCCACCCCACGCCCCATCATTCAGCCCAGTGACAAAAAAAGGTGAAAGACAGGAGACTACAGAGGCTTTCAAGTACAACGTGTGGATTGGAAAGCTGAATCTGAAGTACAGCCACTGCAGAAGTTGGAGAGATGACTGTGTACTCAACGTACCACAGGGTAATGAAGAGTCCTGAAGAGTCAGCAGATCAGAACGAGTCTCTCGGCCCATGGCACAGGGAACAGGAGGTTTGCAGTTACTGCGTTTCACAGGCGCTGCTGGACCTGGCACCCAGCAGTCCCACACTGCTCCCAGCTCACCTGAACAAAGGCCTTCAATGCAGCAGCAAAGAATCAACAAGTCTTTCACCAGGCTGGTTCCCTGTTCCACTGTTTCCCAGGCTAATGCCTAACTTTGACTGTGAACCTGACCTCTGTGACTTACTCTGCACCAGACATGTGACCCCTCTCGTCACTGCTCAGAGCCCTGGAGAGGACAATCCCCAGTTTGGGAGCCACTGGCTGAGGAAAGCTGGAGGCTCCACCTTTTGCCCTGCTCTGCTGGAGCTGCCTGTCATGTGAGTCACTCCTGCAGGAGAAACATAAACCTCCGATGTCCAGTCCTGGCAGGGAAGTAAGAGAGCGGATCACTGAACAGAAACTGCCCACTTTCACTTTGTGTCTCTCAAGTATAATGGTGGAAAATTAGCACAACGTGATTTAAGTGGAAAACATGGCTTTAACTAAAACATTGTACTTAAAATTAATAGCTGTGGAGCTGCTTTTTTCTTTTTTGCATTAGATTTAAACACCATAAAAAAATGGATTCGTTCTGTTTTAAAAAATATAGGTAGCTTAAAGCTGCATAAATATCCTAGGGTCAAAATCATACTCTCACTGATTTAAATGAAAATGAGCTGTAAAATTTTTTTAAAGAAATACTGTATATGTTGATAAAAACACATGTAAGAGGTAACAGAAAAGCCTAAAAAACATTACACAGCACAAAACAGCAGACAGCTGAAGGGGGGAAGGAAGAGAAGAATCAGTATTATGTTTAAACCACCTATTATTTAGACTGTAAGTTTTAAACAGAGAGATTCTGTTAATTTACATTAATGTTTCAAGAACACACTGAAGACATTTCCTCATATGAGAAACACCTGTTTTATTTACTGACATTAAACCAGACATAATCATTAAGAACACCAATTACTGACGGAAGTTCTGTTCAAACTGTAAACAGCTAAGTTTTTATTAATGGAATAAAAGGACTTAAAAAAAAAAATCAGTATTATAACAGATAGTTTTAGCTCATGTCATTACTTTTTTACTTAACTAAGTTGGAAATTCTCATTGAAAACACTGAATTATTGGCAGTTAACAATTAACCTTATACACAGAAATTCACTTTGTAGACACCTGCACTGAGTGAAGGTAGAAATTACTTCCTGAATGACAGAAGTTCCTGCCTCAAACTTTAAAAAGCAGGACAGTTTTTCTTCTGTGTAAGATCTCCAATTCAGGCTTAAAGATAAACTCTGCCAGGGCTAAAATCTTAACAGACATGGATACGTCATCGTAAAAACAATAAATTTACTCGCAGGAGTATAAAAAAGTATCATAACTTGTCTCACAAATCAGTGAGTTTAAAAAAAAAGGTGATGTTTGAATAAATGTATTCTTAGATATGCTACATATTTACAGCAGTTTAATAACAAAGACATGTTATGCCATTTAGGTGCATTTTAAATTGAATTTTAATTTCCAATCAAATGTAGTTTGATATAAATTTGGAATAACAGGAACTAATCATTAACTGAAAAACAAGATATGCATAATTCACTGTTTTCTAGGAAAATGACAGAAGTAAAAATTAATACTCTGAGTGTATGTTGAGATAAAGTAACAATCCCTGATCTAATTTATCCCTTTACAAAAAAACCTCTGCAAACTACCACAGTATCAAACAATGAGAATCACTTGCCATTTACAAAAGTTATCAAAAGCATAAATTCAACTTAAGATTAGGAGAAAACATTTATATCAGGGTTTCCTACGTTCGGATTCAAGCTGTGATCAAATCACCTATTTCCATTATTGCGGGTTCCATATATTAGGACTGGTTTTGAATTAATGCATTAGTTAAATGATATCTGGGGGAGACAGGGAAATACAAAGACTGGTCAGGAGAGGCAAGACAAACATGTGCGGTACCATTATTAAATCAACCAAATCAGAAGAGCCCAGGATGCGACTGGGGTGTGGTACTCAAAGAGAATGTTTATAAGAGTGTCCAAGTTTAGCATAGAAAATAGGCAGGCCTGGAAACCCCATGGGAATAAGATGCATCTGTTGTTGTAAGCAGCCCCAGCAAAATGTTACTGGTTCACTAGCCTGGGGCAAGCTTTTTCTTTTCTTCCTTCTTTTCCTTTTTTGACAGCCAAGTACAATATTAGCTTGTTTTTTTTTTTTTTTTGTCATCATCAGGCTGAGGCTGGGTGAGAATATTATGTGTCTAGACTAATAAATGTTTGTAAGGATTTTGCAAGACTGGTTTATGGGAATAGAATCCCCTTTTTGTTTTTCTGCTGGAAAAAGCAGCATTAAAAACAAATGAGCACCATCACGCATTTGTTTTAAACTGCGTATTAGAGCATTGCTATTTTGTGTGCAATCAATACATAATTTGGAAGAAAGATGCTTTTAAAATTCAAAGCTATCCCTGAGCAGCTAAGGTTCTCTTGGAAACTGAAGGAGGAGTCTGAAATTATTGTTCTTTTGTTTGCATCCCCCAGTGGGAAAGGCAGCACACAACTAGAAACCACTGTGCTTTGAGGCAGCACGAATCATTAAGAATAAAGATCAATCCCCCCTCCATTTAAACATTAGATATTAAAACTGAATCTAGGACAAAGGTAAACTAAACAGACTCCTTTTCAAGCTGTTATTGGGTTAAATATAATATCAAAGGGATTACATAAATCTTGTAACTCTCTTTACAGAAATTTTAAAAAGATACTTATATTTTGCAAAACACAGCCTGTCTAGACCCCAATTGTAAGCATCGTCTTAATCAGTGGAAATTAGTGGGATATGCATGGGCCAAGCCCTACATTTTCTTTTTAATATTTGTTTCGGAGGGCGGGGTATCTCAAGATGAAATGGCTGACTGAGCTTTTTATTTCATTGCTTTGGGTGATGAATGACTGAATCTTTCCACACAAAGTAGTGCTGAAGAAGCTGCTCTGGTGCAAAGCAGTCTTCGGTCTCAACCCTCCAGTGAGCTTTCACCCTCAGCCTGTCTCTCTCTCTCGCCAGCTCTCTGCAGCAACAGGGCTTGAACGTTGCCTGGTGAAGAAGAGGGCTCCTGTTCAGTAATTCACAGATAGTAATTACTATCTGTAATTGAGCATTACATCTGGAAATAGGATATTCACTCACATAAAGCAGCATATAGCTGCAAATTCTGCCCTTAGAACTACTTTGTGCCCATATGAATCTGGCTTAAACTGCAGCCAAAGTATTCCCCACTCTGTCAGTGTGTGTGACATCAGAGTATGGTGCTTACATTGTCATCATCCATGCAAATATTAATATACTGGAAAGATTTCAAAACAAAGGAATCTGAATTTCAGTGTACACAGTGATGTAAAACTTCTCTCTCTCTGGACATTAAGTACAATGATTAATATATCTTTCTAAGGATGTGTGCTTGTGATTATTTCTTTACTATGTGTAGGAAGAGTAAACTTCCTTTTCTTCAATATTACTCCTTTCTCCCATCTCTTCTCTCCTTTCCCACTAAAGAAACAAACAGCTGATATCAGAAAGGCCTTATATTTCCCCTGGAGGAACCCAGGAAACAGAGTTGGAAAAAAAAAGGCTACTTGTCAAGAATCAGAGTTAAAATGAATGGTTTTGGACTGATAAAACACCCAAAGTTGTAGGCATCTCACAAAAAACCTCACCAAAAGTAGTCTCTTCCACGCTAAATTACTTCTTTTAATGCAATAAAAAAATTAGTTCTTTATTCACCAACAAAATCGTCCAACAAATTTAAGTAAGATGTATTAAGAAGTCAAATTTGAAAAATGCTCATAAGCTACAAGTAGTGAAGCTTTGTGTGTTTGCATCATATTTAAGCAGATACCTACAATGCCAGCAGGGATCTTGTATGGACATAAATTCCTCAAACTGATCCATGAACAAAAAACCCAAACTCACATGCCACTCTAGGTGTGGTGAACATTTTGTCAGACCAGATCCCCCCTAAGAAGTCTGGAGGACAGAGAGCCATTAAGTATTCAACATAGCAAACAAGGCTGAACATTGTGCAGTGCTGAACACTCCAAAAATTCCACTGAATCTACAAATGCATTTTACCTTGCTGAAAATCCTGCTGAGAAACAGAAACCCCTGGGCTTTCATGCCTGCTCCATCTAATTCACTTGGCAACTGCTGCCAAGTCCCAACTCCTCCTGATACAACTTGGATCTTTAGAGCACTCTCAGCTCCCACTGATTTGCTGAAGGCATCTGACCCACATATAAAAAGGCAGTATCTTTGTACTTTGAAGGTATTCTAAAGATTAACTAGAAATCTGGAGTTTTTGAGGAAGCACACAGCTGTAACTAACATTTTACTTCCAGTCTTCTACAGTCAGGTAGTAATAACTGTTCTTCCCTGACTCCTTCCCCACTGTTTCCCCTTTACTCTTTTTTGGACATGCAACATTCCTAGATCTCAACTAACCTAATTACCGAGACAGAGCCTTACATCCATGCACAGAGCTAGTAGGAGAGTTTTGAAATCAACAGCATTTTGACATACAAGCCAAGTCTTTCCATTATAACACAGGAAGGAAAGTAACCACATTAGTACCATATTTTGTGTATGTTAATCTATTTCATAGCTTTAGGAAAGGCAAGCTTAGAGACCTCTACCCAAGATTGCCTTGGACTATACAAACATGCACTTCCATCTGTGAAGTTCTTAGCACCTTTCTAAGCTAAGACAACGTTAAAATAATCACGGTCCTCACCTATAACCAATGATTCAAGCCCTAAAATCTCTATGATTACCCAATTTACAGAATTCATTGTGAGCTAACAGCTAATTTCCATCTAACAAATGTGGTTCGAAGATGCTTTGAAGATTCAGAGCGCTGAACATGTGGAGCTTTTACCATAACCATCAGAAAGTTCAAAAGCTCATTTCTGTCCTTCTGTCTGGTGGGGTGAATTTGGCGCTCACAGAACGACGCTGGCTTTGCCAAGCAGTGAGGGCTGGCATTACACGTGCCTCATTACACAGTTCTGTCTGCCCACTCTTTAAACAAAACTGTCAGCCTTCAAGCCTTGCTCAAGCAATGGCTTCAAATTATGGGTCCCTTCGAATCATGTGAAGTTCCTCCAAATCCTAGTGAGACCATTAGGCAAGGAAGGTGAGCAGCATACTGCAAAACACCGCCGGCGAAAGCCAAGTTGCATGGAGTGAACCTAGAATACCAAAGTCACTTTCTTAAACGGCTCCAAACACGATGAGGAACCTGTTCTTCTGAAGTAGAATATATAAAGTTCCTTTAGACCTGTCAGGCACAAGCAGAGGTTATACTAAAGAATGCTTGCAATATGAAGTTCTTTGCTACCTTTTAGATCATTTAAGAAGTGCAAACAGTAGCATATTGAAAATTCTTTACAATTTTTCCTAAAGGTTCTCCAATCACGCTACATCCGTTCCTCCTCTAGTCATCAGCAATTTTCCTATCTTCTGTGCTTTAGCATGACAATGTCTTATAATTTTAATGGTATAACAGATGTACACTACATTCTGCCCTTTTAGATGATACCCTTTTACAGTGAATTATACTGAACTGTAACATTTACTATGATCTCAAAGTTCTTAAGGATAAAAGAGTGGTACACACCTTCTAACAAGTGACAATAGCCGACTTTTGCTCAATTTGGGCTGATCGCTGAAGGTGGTTAGAAAGAATTTATTGATAGCAGAAGCACTGTTCTAAGAAACACATTACAGTTCACTGAACTCTGAAGGATATGAAAAAGACCTGAGTGGATCCCCTGAAGTTCCATCCAGTTCCTTGACAGAAAGACCACAGAACCGGAAATGAACCATCAGTGAAAGTGGTGCAAGGCACAGAATTATGAAATGCCATCTGGTTGGTACAGGATGAGGAAATGTATCATTTTGGTGGCTTCCACCTCCACAGAAAAAGAAAGACCTGTTTATGCAGCAAAATGGCTAGACTATTTAGGAAAGTCCTCAACTAGCCATGAAAATTTAAAAAAAAAAAAAAAGGAGAAAAAAGAGAAAAGATGAATTGGAATAAAAGAACAGAAGACAGTAAATTTGAATTAACAGAACTAATAATGCTGAAAACGTAAGCAGTCACATCCCTTTAACGACTAATTTGACAATATTAGAAACTTAAATAATAACAGAAAATTGTATTCTTATAGGTGTATATTCAGCAAAGGTGACACTACTGACAGGTAGTGGGGAGCTACACAAGTAGAATGTTACAATCACTATTGTTCCCTATTTAGGAAATAGGAAGCAAACAAAAGGGAAAATGGGGCTATACTGAAAATTGCATCACTTGTTTACAAGTCCCTGACAACTCAGAGGCAAACCATCTTGGACATTTATGGATCAATGACCCCGCATCTAAAGCGCAAGGAGAGGGAATATTGACCGTTAATACACAGAAGAGAACAGCATGTCCAAGCACTCAGTTAAAAATGCTCAGAACATTCCCTCAAGCAGTGACCCCAAAACTGTTATCACATAGGATTTTAACACACTGATCATTCTGAAAATTTTACAGCAAGCTCAGGATTTATAAAAACTAAAAAACATAAAAATACTCAATTTGATACCGTGAAATCTTTACTAGACTTCAACTTGATAGGTAAAGAGAAACTGATCACCAAAACAAAGATTAGCCATAGCTTACTGCAAGTGATTGTGCCTCGGTTGCATTTATTATCGGCAAACAAAAAAAACCACGGTTTATGTGTACTTGGTTCTTTAAAAGTTCCAGCTTTGTAAAGCTGCAAAAAATCCCAAACTCAGACTTAAGGAAAGATCTGACTTCAAAGATGAACAACTGTTTTTCAAATAAAACTCTTCTAAAGTTACATACAAACAAACGAGTCACCAGTCACAACTAGATGAGAAAGTTAACCCAAATTTTAAACCTTTCCCTCAGACTACATATAAACAAATGGTGGAAAACCCAGGGGAAAATCTCAGCGATAGCAATAAGCTGAACTGAAATGCTACAGACGGCCCAGTGAAGTAAAAGACACAAGAAACAGCCTTCTGGGTACATTAGGAACAAAAGGAATCCTAACAATATTACAAAGTCCATTATTTGATAGAAATTCTTCAGTATGGAGAATCTACAAAAGGGAGAATTGTTCAACACATAGCTCTAAGTCTCCAACGGTCTCTCAAACTTTCTGCTAAATATTGTCTCTTCCTGTAAAAAACAACAGTTATAAATTCCAGCAATTAAGGGCAGATATCAGGACACTGGATCCAGCTAAAGCACTCACATCAAGAGAGGTGTTGCAAGAGAGGAAATAATCCAGAAGAGAGCCATAAGAAACATTAGGAAAGTAGAAAAGTAAGCCTCACAAAGGAAAGCTCTACCTCCAAGTACTATGGTTTTAGAAAGTCAAGTCTGGGGACAATCATAGTAAACATAGACACACATTATCCAAACATGACAGCAGAGGGCTTTGCAGTCCAGCAAAGATACAAGAACCACTAGCCTAAATTTAAAAGCAAGTAATTTCAGTTATACAAAATGGCATCTAATTCTAATCCGCTCAGGGGAATTCATTTAACACCACCAGTGAAACTGACTGCCTTGCTGGCAATGTTTAAAGAAAATAACAAAAGGGTTTCTAAACGATGCATTTTTGCTCCAAGAGGTCTTAATTCAGGGCAATCCTCTAGTCTGCATCACACAGGTTGTTTTAAACAGGGTTTCTGGAAGTACTCACAAGCTTTCTTTTTTTTGGCGTGAAATCCTTCTGAATAAAAACAAAAAAACAGACTGCTGGTGAAAACCAACAGCACAGCTTTTAAAATTCCTCTCTCATTCCTAGGTTTGAGGGAATATTTGTTTTCATGTACCAAGTTTCATTACAAAATCCACTTTTTATTTACACAGTGTTTATATGCACTTCGAAATGCTCAATATACTCTCTGTGTATGTCTTATTTTAAAAATAAGTGGCACCTATGCCGGCTTGCAGACCAAGACATCTCAGCCTTCGCTATTTTACATGACACTCTGTACACATTAAACTTCTCCATCTTTCCATTAACTATGTAACCTACCAAGCGGCTCAGAAATAAAGTGCAAGTACCTACCAGATAACATTTACTATTGCAGATCCTCTGAGCCCTTTGAGAGATCCAGAACTGCCTCCATTACATGGTTTATTGAAGTCGGTGTTGGTTTCCAGTGCTGCACATCCTGGTACAGGGGAGAGCTGAGCATCAGAACGTACCCCAAAACCCAGGCACCCCCAGAGGAGTAAACCAGACATCTTCCCCAACTTTGCCTGAACATACACTGTACTGTTCCTCCACGCTCGCCCCCGCACCGCAACGCCACGGGATGCAAGACAACTCTGGAGCCAGAACTTCATGGCTCGTTGCCTGCCGTCAGTCTGTCAGTCTGTCCGTCCGCCTGAGCGCCAGCGGTGACAGCAGGCGGGAACTCGCCGGCTCTTCTGGGCGCATCGGGATTGAACTTCTTGATTCTCCTTTCTGACTGACGAGCCAGACGGATTTTCCTCCGCTCTGTGGCGACCAAAGCCCCGCACGGGCTCCCGACACGGGGCGGAGGAAGGAAGAAAGGGGAGAGGAGCTCGTCCTCGGGCTCGGAGGGGTTTGACCCCACTGCGGGCCAGGTCGGGGGCAGGGGGCGCGCACAGTCCGCTTCCAAGGGATGCCACGGCTCTGCCTCCGCTCTGCCTTCCCCGGCCCGCCCGGAGCCCGCCGCCCCCGACGGGCTGTGACCCCCGGCCGCGGG
>VZTF01005570.1:770830-802418 GCA_013397755.1 Cnemophilus loriae
CTGTCTCAGCCGCCCTGGCAGCGAGCGGGGGCGGAGCCGCTCCCGCTGCCCCGCCCGTCAGGCGGCGGACACCGGGCGCGGGGGCTGCCCCGGCACCGCAGCGCCGCAGTCCGGGGGCACCGGTGGCTCTTCGGCCGGCCGGGGAGGAGCGAGGGCGGCGGGGTCGGAGCTCCCGAGCGGCAGCCGCGGCTCCGCAGCCTCTCCTCCGCTGGCAAACTTCGGCTCCGCGCTCGGCCCTCCCGCCGCGCCCGGGACGGGCTGTAAGGACAGCGTCACCCCCAGCCCGGGAAGGGTTTTTCTGCCACTCCCGCCCTGGGCTGCCGCTGAGGGAGGACACGGCCGCAGGCTCCCGAGACACAAACCAGGGCGGGTGAACATAGAAGTGGCGGCTCTGATGAAAAAGACACTTCCCACACCTTGGTTTGGTGGTGGTTTTTTTGTTAGTTAGAGAACTTGGAGAAGGGAGACCTCTCTCCGTTTAGTACATACAAAATATTTTAATCAATATTTGGGTTTAATTCTCACTGCACAGTTCTCAAAAACGTTGTTTTCCTATACTATTCTTCTCATCACTGTGTGCTATTTCGGGTCAGACAGTAAAATGTGACGGTTTCCCTGAGAAAGAAAAAACATGTGGCTTGTGGGGAACCTTTAACTGTTCACAGGTGGTCACAAAAGATGAAGATTTACACAATTGGAAACATTTTTTAAAATCTGCCTGTCGAGACTAGTGACAGGAAGACATTTGCTCAAAACAGGAGTTTTGATCCCAGGAATGTTTCTGGTTCCTCAGTTCCACACTGTCACTTCTGTTTAGCAGGAGTGACTTAGGGGATGCACTCAGCAAGCTGCCCTGCCCCAAGTCACATCGAAAGTGGTGAGGGCAGCCAAGGAGGAGATCAAGTTAAGGACATTAGTTCATTTATTACATTTCCAATGTCAAATTACATTAAAATGTAAATTTGCAATATTTTTTTCTTTCTCCTGAGCTTGTCTTTGCTGTATAATCCATACACTGAGTGGAGAAGAAACTGAGCACATGCAGTTCTTATTTTAAAATCACAGTATTTGTGCTGGTGTCTTAAGTGCAAGATTATCAATGATCAAAATTGTTCTGTGATTAAAATAGAGCAGACAACCCACCACTAAAAAGAGGTGAATTTTTTATTAATACCCACCAAACAATACAGAGAAAAAAAATCTGCATAGCACACCACTGTTTGAACAAACATGGTAGAAAGACACAAAAAGAAAACATTACTGACAGAGGTAAGAAACCAAACACACACAAAGAGGGATTGCACAGTTTGGCGTTCAGTATCGCCAGACGTTGTGTATGTGAGGTGACAGAACAGAAGAGCAAAGGGTCATGCCATGTATTTTATCACAATTTATATAAAATTTTATTCTCATATAGTTAAACTTTGTCTTATTCTCTTTTTTTTTTAAATAACTATCAAATCAACAGATAAATTTTCTCTACAAGTTTGAAGAGAAACACTTCTTCCAAACAAGCTACTGCTTTGCTTTTACTTCAATATGTTTATCACCAACAATATATTCACTTTTATGTAATAAACAGATATAATTCAGCCCAGGTAACTAGAAAACTATTTACAACTGAATTCAACTACAAGCCATCTGATGAACTAACAATTTGTATTAAAATACTTTTCTCCAGTATTAAGATTGTCATTATTACAAGCATGATTAAAGTTTACCTTAGATAGTTACAGTAGTAAATCTTGCTTTGTTTCAAGTTAGGTTTTCTTTTAAAGAGAGGTACTGAAATTATCTGTTCAGATCTGCTGAGTTCTAAAGGCAATCACAGCAGTATGTCACATTAAAATATACATATCTAGAAGGAAAATATCAAATAAAAGTTATTAAATGACTTTATTTGAGCTTTCTTAATAAATTTTAAGATATATTTGTATAAATATATATGTAGACATAGTATTTATTGAACTATGCAAAGAAAACAGCATGCAATAAAAAGAAAGCATTACAGAGTGTGTCAAGTATGCTGAAATCAAGTATCATGGATAACTGAAGGCTGTAATTTCTTTCTTCATTGCCTAAGAAGAAAAAAAGACAAATTAGGAGTCAGTGTGAATACGAACTTAAGAACCCTGTTTACTATTTCATCAAAAGAAGCGAGAATCTGTGCATACAATAGTTAGTAATGATTTAACCAATACATGTGCTCTCACCATCACTATTGTTCTGTACTCACTGGCTCCAACACATCCTTATGCACTCAAAACAGAGCAGGCTAGAAAGACTGCAGGGATCTGTATCAGGGGACTATGGATCAATGGTGCTTTCAGCAATCAGAGAGGAGACGGTTCCCGAAGAGCCACAACTAAAAGCTGAACTGTTCTTTCCTGCACTCTGAATAAATACTTGTTAAAGTCTCTGTCTTCATACATTAGAACTTCATCCTGGACTGACTTGTGCAGTCCCTCTGAATAGGAGATATTCTTTGGTTAAAGCTCAAAGAAGTAGAAAACAAAGAAATCATGTTCTGTCACAAAAGCTCACAAGCCCAAAGATAACAAATCCCTTCTCATGCTAAAACATGTTATTATGATAGATGAGAGAAGGGTGCATTTTTCAGGAATGGCATTCCTGAATCCAAATAATCCTCACTGTTGCACAATCAGAGCAAGAGCATCTGATCTAACTTTATCAGATGTGGAAGAAGAGATCAAGATGACCAGGACCCAAGAGAAGAGGCTTCCTGGGTTTTTTAAGGAAGACTAAGACACATAGAAGAATTTTATCTATTCTTATGCATGACCACCTGAAAGACAAATGGATTCAAGGATCTTGAAGCTGAAGACTGAATATCCAACCTATCTAAATCAACTCAACACTGGGAATGTCAGACTGGGATCATGGGTTCCTTGTGGAATATTTCTGCCACGTTCTGACAACTCTGAAATCCTCTCTTAGAGAAAGAGATTACAGAATTTGACTCATTAGCATTAAACCTTCATAGGCAGGAAGCTCCCTATACCTGAAATTAAAGATGCTTGAGCCATACTAGTTAAAAAGAAAGTCTGGTGAAACTAGAGACTGAAGTCTCTTATCCTTGTTATGCCTCATACTCAGTTTCTTTTCAAGGATGGAAGGACTGCTATACAAGTGTTACCATGTGTGACTGCCCGCAAGAGGAGAACGAGGAAGTGACAGACTGAGAAAAGCACCCTCCTTTCACAGCCCCCCCAGCACTGAAAAGGTTCTGGAGCTGGAGTAGTGACAGACTGAGGTTATCTGCTTTGAGAGGGCTCTGAGGGGGGAGCCCATTGTCTTCAAGCCTTTTCCTGCTGAAACTGCCAGCAGCTAAGCCAAATGCAACAATAGCTTTGCAATATGGAGAAATGTCTTCCAGACTGTAATGAACAAATCTTGTAACACAGGCAACTAAGCAGCAATGAGTAATACTAAATAACCATGATGTTCACAGGGCACACATACATATGCATACCACACATACACACCTGTAATAGTGACAGAAAGTGCTACAAGACAAAAAAAATTACCTTCACTAATTCGTTTTTGTCACCATCTTCCCGATGTTGGTAAATGCACTGGCTAAGGACAGCATATAGTTTTTCCATGCGAAATATACTGACGTTCTCAGTTACCACGGCAATAGAATGCAACACTTGCTGAAGAAAAAAACCAGAAACCAGAGTTCAGAACAGCACAAGATAAGCTACAAACAGAAAAGGCAGGACATGGCACAGGTGTATGGCTTCCCGTGTGAAACTTTTTAATTGGTGCCACATAAGTGACTGCACGCTCTTGTATGTGCTCATCGAGTTCTAGGCCTATTACCAAGCAAATAAACAAAAAAACCCAAAACTCCAAATAAAAAAATCAGCACAAACGAAGCCAAGCAGCTACAGTTTGAAGGTTCACCCAGCTTATTGTCTGCAAGTGAGTTCCAAAGAGGCTCTCTAACTCAAGCAGCAAGTTCCAGTGGCACCCATGTTAAGGAATCAAATTTTCTAAAAGATGCATTTTATGACTGTAGCTGTCCTCATGGCTGAAACCTCTGTAAGGGCTCTACGGTACCATTTCTCCAGTGGGCAGTACCTTCAGAGCACATGCTGGTGGCACTCTGACTCTAGATAAACTTATGTAGATTCTCTACACAGGCAGACATGAACAGCAGCTTCCTCGCAAGGGGAAGTGGAGGGGCAGGCACCGATCCATCTCTGCTCTTTGGTGACCACTGATAGGACCCGAGGGAACAACATGAAGCTGTGGCAGAGGGAATTTAGGCTGGATACAAGGAAGAAGTTCTTCATCTAGAGCCTGGTCAGACAGTAGAATAGGCTCCCTAGGAAAGCAGCCACAGCATGAAGCTTGACAGGAGCTCAAGAAACATTTAGACAATGCTCTCAAGCACTGTGCAGGGCCAGGAGCTGGACTTTATCCTTGTAGGTCCCTTCCAACTCAGGATATTCTATCATTCTATGAACAAAACCCCATGAAATCTGCTTGCTTAGGAAGCCTGTCTTGAAAAGTTCATTTCACTCTTCTCACTCCATTTCTTACCTCGGCTGGTTTAACCCACCTCCAGGACCTCAACCTGGCAATTTCCTGAATTCTCCTCACTGCAACATCGCCTGAAGAAGGCCAGGTCCTTCTACCCTCTCCAATTCATTCAAAGGAACTTTTTACCCCCTGCAGCTAGGCACATTTTTGACCCTTTCTCCAACTGTATCCCAAGATAGCAACTTCTCTCCTACAAGGAACTGGAAAAACTTTTTAACACTGTACTTATATGAATGCAAAATTCTATCACTGGATTTTGAAAGCATTTGAGAAGAGCAGGCATTAGTATTTTATCCAGGATGACCTCTAAGTTAACCTACTAACTTCAAGTTAAAAGTCATCTCTGCTAAAAATCAAGGTACTCTTCCAATTCCAAATAAATGAAAACATACAAACAGCAAATCAAAACAACCCCCCAGTCCATCATAAAAACTCCCAAGACACTAATAACCAACAGTACTGGCAGTTTGTCAGTGGGCTATTTGAAAATCTAACAAGCTCTTTTACATTAAAAATTAGGAGAGAATCCAGTCTCCTAAAATGTACTTCACCAAAAACAAGAACAGCAGTCTACACCAGCTGTGGAAACAACAGTCATAGTCCATTAGAGGTTGAATTATTTCACAAGCTATATATCCCTCCCATAAATTGTCTAAATTGGCATTGGTTAACAACTGACTTGATTTACAACTCTGTAGGTAGCAAGAAAATGCCCTACTTTGGTATTAACAAAATTAAAATTTAAACTTACTTTGAGCTCGCAGTAATCCACAAACACTCTCTGTGTGCCAATTTTCATTGCCTTCCCAACACATCCCAGCTGTTTCTCTTCTACCTGAGAACATCTTGCACGAGTCATACGGTGTACCCACAAATCTGGAATGACATGAATTTCTTAAGTCAGGATTTCTCTTTCTCTGCAATACAGCCTGAGTGAAGTATCCTGTACTTGGAAAAGAGAACCTCTCTGCAACAACAGAGACAACTGTTACCATTTTTCACTGATAAATGCTTGACACTTTTACCTCCTTCCTGGCAAAAATCACCACTCCATAAAAACTAGAAACTTGGACACAAAAAAATCAACACTAGACAAAAAGGCAGGGTAAAAAAAAGGAAAAAAATTTCACATTGCCATTACAGCACTGCACTGTTAAACTCCAAAGTAATTTAGGTTAGAAAACACATCTTACACTGCAAACACTAGGACATAACTCTTCCATTCCACAAATGACCCTGGGTCCACACTGCTTGAAGTACGGCTTTTTAACTTACGCTTCTTATTGCTGGAAAGATCCTCGTGCAATAAAAGAAAGCCAATGATTGTTTTTCAGTTAGGTACCATTTGAAAAACAAACTGCAGAATTAGAAACCCAGCAGCTGCAGAAATACATGAGTTTGGCTGGCATAACTTGAGGGGCAGCACCATTATGCAAGAAACACCATGCACTGATTTGAGAGAGACAACAGAAATCAAGAAGGCTAAAATCTGGTAACTAGTGTAACCCTCCTCGGGAAGAAAAAGGGGGTAAATGACCTGTTTCATCTTTCACTTACCATTTGAACCTCCGTCTTCAGAAGTTCCGGCATTTTGACTATCTGGCATCTCACTCTGCTCTCTTAGGTCTGAATGCTCTCTCTTTTTTCCAGGAGATTTACCCACAAGGAGAACTCTCTCTCTTTCATTTTCTGTCCCATTCTTCTGTCGTTCTTGAAGTACATTTTCATGTTCTTCAATGGGAGTATCCTGAGAGGATGCAAATTCAGTGCAATCTGTGTTAGACTCTTCATTACTCTCTACTTCATTTTGGTCTTCAGGAATTTTATTCTCTTTATTGAACTGAACATTCCTCTTCTTTGCTGCAATACTTGATGACTCTCTATTCTTTTTGCGTTTTCTTCTCGACTTATCTACAAAGAGATACAAGCAAAAGTAATCCAAAACATTACTAAAACAAGAAGCATCCTTATCTTACTTGTCTGACAAGGAAAATGACCAAATAAGCTTAAGTACCACTGCCCATCTCCCTAGACATGTGTCTAGAGAAAAAGTTGCAATTTAATGGGGTCAGTTAGCTACTAGATTTAAAAAAATCCAGCTACAGAATTTAATCCCCAAAACCATCAGGTTCAAGAGGTTATGAACACAAAAGTCTTCCTTCAGATAGAAAGTCTTACTGCAAAGCAAGATTATTAGGTGACTTAGTAAGGGATTTAATGTATGTGAACAACAGAAACGCATTTGGAGATGAGCCCTCTGAATCTGTAAACTTCACAAGTTAGACACACATTGGAAAGAGATGAAGAGGCACTTTTAAGGGAATATTTGCTGGAGAAAGAGATCCTCCATAGAGATTTACTCCTCATAAGCTTTCTGATTCAGTTAACCTTGTTCAAAACAAACTTGGCATTTTGCCTTCCAGAAAACCCCACCATTCTTTGTACTCATGGAGTACCACACACAGCCCATGGGTCAAGTCAGTGGCAAAATTCCCAGACATGCCAGCAAGACCAGGAAATGTCACCTCATGTCATGTGTTTTAACTGAAAGAGACCCAAGGCCCTTTTTTTTTTTTTACCATGTCCTTTTCATGGTAAAACTGAAGAAATAATGATCTTTCCTTAATGTGTCTATGATTATTGCTCCCCTTTTTTTTAACCCTTTCTCATTCAATTGGCAATCACAGGAATAGAGTTTAATGTTTGAGGGCAGGGAAGGGGAAAACACTGTTGCATATAACTAAAGTCTAGGTAAGCATTCAGAAACTGCCATGTACAACTTTCTTGACTTTAAGAGGTAGCAATGTAGGAGCCATTAAATATCAGTTGGACCACCAAGGGCAGTGTCTTACAATGTCAACCAGCAATTGTACTCGAACTTTACAACCATACTGAATGAATGACCTTTGGATTTATCCCATCTTTTGCAGCATATAAAAAAATGTAATGCCTCTGGCATGAAGAACCAGGCATCACAGGAACTTGTTAGGTCACAAGAACAGAGACTTCAGCACCTTCTCCAGGAAAGTCTGAGTAAAACACAACTTGCCTTTAGAGCAGGGTGTACTGGCATCCACAGGCCCTGCTGGCATCTTCAGTTTTTCATTACACTTTGGGTCTGCTTTCTTACACCCAGGAACACAGTCCTCCTTTGGCATTACACAGAAGTAAGACGAAGCACAGTCTGAACCTTGCAATAAAGAAGAGAGAGGAAAGAATGATGTCTTGCATGGCTGGTTACAAATACTGAGACAAGTCTTTAAATCCTCGGTGTCAAAAAACGTACCTCTTTGCTTGCGAGATTCTTTGATTTCTTGGCAGCGTTGTTCAAAATCTTCATCCATTTCCTCCCTCACTATGGAATAGGCAGTATCTCTCAAAGCACAGGCTCTGTGCCTAAGGAGACGATCTGAAATTTTACAGTCAGAATTGAGTACTTTCTACCAGCCAATGAACTCCTTTATTTTGTTTACTTAGAATGTTTTTTCTCATGTCACAGGTAGGTTCTGAAAGGTTATCTCAGTCAGTATTTTCAGCATGTGAACGGAAAAGCTAATTATTAAAGCAAAAGCAGTAGTTTCCAATCAACATGTCTATCACAATTTCATGCCCAAATAGTTTATTTGATGCTGTAACATTCACAGCCTGGCCAGAAATGCTTTCTGGGGATCTTTTAAATGATCTAATCCCACATCTACTGTACACAGATGACATTTATCAACTTGTACATTTGAAATTTTTACAAATTAGGGATAAACCAACATCCTCACCTCCAGGATCTTTAACTGGGTTGTACTCTAAAGCATTGCTACAGATTAGATCAATGTCTTTTAGAAAGTCTCTTGCAGTTGGGTACTGGTGCATGTCAATCTTAGCGAGAACTGTGGAGAGGTCCATGGGTTGTTTAATAACAGCATTGTAATCGGGTACCTACAAAGGAAATACACGTGCTCAGAGATTTAACATAGCAGCTACCAAAACCAATTATTTTCATAAAGTCAAATAAAGGACTTCTTAAAAATCCCAATATGACACATCCAAAGATGCAGAAATTACCCAATCAGTTTCTTGGAAACAGAAGGGCTATTTCAGCTGGCTTTGAAAAGACAGACTACAAGAGGGGAAAACAAAGAAGCAGGGAGGTCAGAAGAATGAGTAGGGCAGAGAAGTGATCCAGCACCCAGAGTGGGACTCATTTCATTTCCTATCACAAAATAGCAGCAAAGAAACGTTTCTCAGTAAAGTCACCTGAGATACTCTTTGTTGTTGGCAGCAAGAAAAAGGCTGCAGGAATTACACCTTTGAAGCACCTGTCCTAGGCACCTAGAATGAGATAACTGGACCCAGAGGTGCCAATTTCTTCACTCAGACAACAGAAGGAGCCTAATGACTAGTTTAGATGAGGACATCTATGCTTGTTTAGATTATTCACATCTCAAAACTACAAGGAAAGGAAATAAGTCAATGGCCGTTCGGGGGAACAGGACCTTGTGGAAACACAAAGCTGTCTCAAATCTCCAGCTGACTGGGAAGTATGTGCCCCAGCTTAGACTTATTTAATGAATTAAATGAGAAGCATATGGGAGGAAGAAAAAACTACATAGCCTTTATGGTTGACCTTATACCAAGGAAAGCTCCCTGAGAACAGAATCTGAAAATCTAACAAGTTGCTGCTTCTACTCCTGTTCTTGCAGAAAGTATTGAGAGACAATTGAAGAGCTTTAGGCTTTATTAAAACAGCCCTAGAAGTACTGTTTATAATTACAGAGAAAAAGAGAAATCTCTCCTTTTTAGTGCTGTAATACACCTACATATCAAAGCCTTTTCACGAGCAAACTGTTGGCATTTGATATAACTGGCACTTGGACTAGGTGATCCTTGTTAGATGACCCTTCTAATGGAAATACTCTCAAGTTTTGAAGAGGTTTTAGAAGGAACACAGGGACTTCAGCAAACACTCAACAGACATTTGAGTGCCCCGAAGAGTCAAAAAAAGTAAAAGCAAGACAAAAATTCACTTCCCGTATCCCAGAAATTCATAATACTATGATCCTAAAGACAAAGATAAACCTTCCTAGAAAGAACACACAAACACCAAGGAACACACACACAGAAATTGTGAATACACACAGCTATAATGGTATTGCAGACTAATTTACCTCCTCTGGGTCAACAGGCTTTGTGAATGCCCTGAAACGTCTGTCAATGACAAGTCTGTGAGTCACATCCCTTAAGTAAATCCTCAGTTCACGCAACGTATCCTCTTCCTGCTCCTCTAGCTGTCTTATTTCTTCCTCTGTCAGTTGTCGAGGCTTAGGTGGTGGTGCTACAGGCAGAACTTCCAGTGGCCGCCGAGCTTAAATTAATTGGAAAATTTTAGTCAATTGATGGTACTCAAATACAAGCACATGAAAAATAATTGATAGAAAATTACCCCCAAAGGAAACAC
Organism: Cnemophilus loriae; assembly: GCA_013397755.1. Taxonomy (NCBI): domain Eukaryota; kingdom Metazoa; phylum Chordata; class Aves; order Passeriformes; family Corvidae; genus Cnemophilus; species Cnemophilus loriae. The sequence continues at coordinate 780,852 of VZTF01005570.1, forward strand.
TGAATTAGCTGTTAACTTACAGCTAGCAAAGTTTTATATTTTGCATGTCCTCACCTGAGTTGTTTTTTGATGCAGGAGGTTCAGCAGCTTGCTTCATAACTAAGTCCTCAAAAAAACTTCTTCTTTCAGCACAGGTAGGCCACTGGATTTTGAAAACTTCTTCACTATCATTATTAAATAAAGCTTTTATCTAAAGCATGAGGAGAAAAGATATTTCAGATAAAAGGCCACACACATTTTCTATATTCTATTCCAAAAAGGTGAGTACCTTTCTAAACTAAACTGAATACTCATCTGGGTAAGACAAGATATGTAAAGTCATCTTCTTGGCTTTAAAAGGCTAAATTTTCATAGCATGGCAAATTAAAACACCTGCTCTGAAGAATACCTTCTGGAGTTTAGGCTCCATGAAAAAGAGATGTGATAAGCCACTGAGGAAGAGCTGACAGTCACCACTTCCAAGGCTGGTTATCTTGTATTTATCTGCCTTTCTGTTCTTTAGCTCGAACCTTTATGACAGCTATAGAGGGAACAGGCAAGGTTCAACATACAAGTGCCAGCTTTCTGGTAGGGTGGCTTTTAAAATTTTGTTTTTAATTAATTTAAATGAAGTCTCTAAAGTTGCATATTTCCAGGTTGTACTCTGTTTTTCTATCTCTATTACCAAAGGGTATGGAAGTAATTTCATTCTTTATTTTAGAAAGCATTTATTAACAGCACAAAAACTTTTGCTACCAAGACAAAATAATCACAACAGCATATTCACATTTTGAACACCCTCCTTTAACACTCTCTGATGTTGTTTCTGAAATCCCAGTGCAGCTCGAGGGGAGGGGGGAGTAGTTGTACCATCACAAATGTCTAGAAAGCTCAGCAGGTAGTCTTACTGAATTTTGTTAAGGAATACAACTAAAAATTGATTTCTAAGTTACATAAATGGAAGTTGGACTTTATCTTTCCAATCTGTCAAGTTTTCACCTATATATAAAAAAACCCTGAAATAATAATGAAATTATTTTAATTTGAAATTACATTCCATCAGTAACAGTGTGATCACTGTACTTTTTCAGTAAAAATATCTTTCCCTTTTCAGTAAAACAATCTTTCTCCTATCTCAAGCACTGTATAGTCTTCACTAAGCACACACCTCACCATCTTGCAGTCACCAAAATGACTGCCTGAAGCAAATTTGTACATCTGTCTAATAAGCATCAGAATGTGAGAAGGGTGAAAGAGTTGGGTTGAAGTCAATGTTTTTACTCAGAAAACACTTTAGACAAATGCTTTCAGTATTGTTTTGTCTAAGCAAATTTTAAGAGACTGGGTTTGGGTGCCTAAATAATAACAGTATGAATTCACTTTAGAGTGGCACCCTATTCCCATGCCTCAAGGAGTTATAAACTAACAAGCAAAAAAGAAAGAGTAAAAACAGTATCGATAAATACCTCTTCTGGGAGATCTCCATGTTTCACATCAGTGGTTGCAAGGAGCAGAACCGGAGCAAATGTTGGAATGTTCTGCAGCAGTGTTGTAAAAACAGCTTTCACTGTAGGTCCCACAGTCTCCCACCACAAAGGGATTTGTGGGACATAAATGATACTTGGTGCTGTTCTTTGAGCTTCTCGCATCAACTGGCAAAATGAAAGCTCAGATAAGAAAACGACATCCTGTAGAACAGGATACTAAATAACTATGCATCAGTCAAACTATCTTATGAAATAGGAGTACATGAAGCTAAAACATCAAGACAAACCAATAAATGAACTACTGCTTAACAATAAGGTAAAATTTTCACTTTGACTCCAACACAGACATGGCTACACAGACAGAAACAGACTTGAATCGCCGCCCGATTTCAAAACTACTTAGGTGTAAGAGAACCCCTAAAGAGCCTCAGCACTCAGCCAATCTGGTGGTGTGCCCAAAAAAACAAGGCTAACCTTTCAGCAAGATCTATTAGCCTGGAGAAATTGCCACATAACTGCAACTACATCAATTTCAGTTCAGAGCAGGCACATACCGAACACAGACTGGAGCACAGACTCAACAAAGACCTATGTGAGAAGCCTGCTTACAATTCATAATTTCAAGCACATTTTGTAAGAGGTGACCATTCTTTTGTCTGCCTAAAGAGCTAAATCACAACTTCTTACTACCAAAGGATCCATCAGACCAGATGATATGCTTTGGAAGAGCACAAGCCACTGCTTACAGATGGCACCTCAGTCACAGGAGACAACACGTATCTACTGCCAGAGGGAAGTGACAAATTTCTCCATGTGCCCTCTCAGATTAACAAAATTCAGAGAGTTCCTATCAAAAGGTGGGAAGCGCACATGGTATATCCAGGCAGTCACTACACAGGGTAGTTACATGTCCACAGATGCAACCATCACATAACAAAAGGAAAACTGCTCCTCCTGTATGACAAACGAGCCATGGAATGTGTCTGTCCTGACTCCTACAGCTCTCAAATGCTGCTACTAAAGGTCAAAATATTTTAATACAGTGATGCCAAACAACAACATGTATTCCCTCCCTAAAACTAAAAAAGAAGGAAACCAGCAATAATCTGCTTATATTTAATTTTCCTAGTGATGCAAAGCACACCAGTGTAAAAATCTAATTCATTGTTATATGAATTTTAATTCCTTTACTGCATGTACTGCAGTGCTGCAAGCTGTGTATGTAAAAAAAGAAACCCCTTCCCCCCCAAACCTTGACTGTCCTACGAATATAATAAAAAATAGGGCTTCGGAAAGTGCATGATGCTTGTCAAGCTGATGCAGAGCCATCTACTGAGAGCACAGAGGCTTAAGAAGCAATGAAAACTTCCTTGATCCAACAGAGACCAGTAGTTTTTTCTGCCGCAGAGAGTGCTTTATTAGCAGTACCTCCCATTTTCCCAAGCTGCTAGCAACACCCTCGCTGCTTCCGCTCAAATGGAAAACATGACTATGTATAACATCCTTATACAGTATCATTCCATCTACAAGAAAAGTGGATTTCCAGACAGAAGTAAACATAACAGCATATTCCAACCAGGCCTCTTCCATTAACAATGAATTTTGCTTATTTCACTAGTTTATATACAGTTTATATTCAGTTCATGAGTCCTACCAGATTGAAGACAAAAAAAAAAAAAAAGATACCTGTGCACATGTTTCTTCTGGGGATGTGGTGCTAACAAACAAAGCAGGCAGGTCTAGTGTATAAACGGGAAACTTCTCCAAGGCATGGATTACTGCAGGTGCCAAATGAAAAGCCTGCCCACACCCTGGATCTTCAACTAATAAGAACCGTGGCCTGAAAGACGTTGGCTGGCAACGAGGATTTCTACAACAGTAAGAAGAAAACAAGTTTAAAAACAAGTGATTAATAGGCACACAGATGTTGAAGTTTTTTCCTATATGCTTTTTTTTGTAAATACAGTCTTATGTTCCATCAAATAATAAGCTGGTCTCTGATCAGGAAGACTACCAAAGCCTATTTTCTCAAAAACTGGTACCAGGCCTTCATGAAGAAATCCTGCCAGTTCCCAGCATGTCTGCCATTCCTTTAGCTGGGTTAAGTAAGAGCTCTTAAATCCTTCAGGGAAGCTGTCCAGCCAAATACACACACAACTGGTCAGTAACCTGATATGGGGCAGAACAACAACTCTCTCTCTTTTTTAAGCACAAACCAGTCTGGGTCTCTTCACTCCATGTACACAACTATTTTCAGTGTCTTGACTTTAAGTAACTGAGATCTCTGCACCTGCGAAGTTTAGCTAAAATTTGGCCATAGTGCCTGAAGATGGTGGTAAGGAAGAAGCAAACCAACATTTCTAGGAAAAAAAAATTAATGTGGGCACTGAAACACATTAGCTGTATCTGAAGAAGCACACAATTGGATTGGTTAAATTACTTCTATCGTTTTCTCTTTGAATTGTCTATTAATTTCCTAATAATCTTGTTTTATGAGCATGAAACACACTTGTGAAGAGGTTTGTGGGTTTTTCTACCCCGAGACTGTTGTACCTTTACTTGCTAAAGTCAAAGATCATAGAGACCAAGCTCAGAAGGTCATTTTCTGGACAGCACAGCAATAGAAAGGTAAAAGAATAACTGACCCAACAGTGACAACAATAATCTAATGCTTCAGCTGTTGGTTTATACAACTTCCACAATAAAACATCAAAAGATTAAGAAACTCTGTAGGTTAAAGGTACAAAATGCAGACATTGTTTAGATTTTTCTCACAGTGTTTTAACAAGCCATTTCTCAGTTTTATTTCTGGTTTAACAGTCTTGGAAGGCAGAAGGGCAAAAGATGGCTACATAAATCCTTAGTGGTTTTTTAAGCTTAAAGGGCAGACAGTGCATTTTTTGGGTCTTGAATCTTTTAAGGAATACCATGGGTTAAATCAACATGTTCTAATAATCTGTGGACCACTCTGACTTAGGCAAATAGGGCTAGGCCAGTCAGTTTGATGGGCCAGGGCAGTGTATTAGATTAGAACATTAGTACCCAGTTGGATCTTCACACTTACTTCTTGCAAATATTGATCAACCCCCACACACCCATCACTCCTTCATCCAGCACCTCTCACAACAGAACAGTTTACAGACCCAGCCATCTTAAAGTGTAAACAAAAAGGGGACAAATAAGACCTGTTTAAAGTGAGGAATTCTGCCCTTTCACGATCAGGCATTTTATGAGTTGGATTCTCTTCAAAGATTGATGGTGATTCCTCTTCACTGTCAATCACATCATTTCCTAAAATAGGATTTAAAGAGGAGAGCTTTGTTGACTGTCCTGAATAGATAGAAGCTCACTCTTGCATTAATACACCTTCAAATCAGTGCAGGAAACCATTCTCTTATATTTCGTTTGAGGGCATACACTGAATGCTATTTTCTGAAGAGTTCGTTCTACCACAGATCTAAGGAGATTGCACAGTCTCTACAAAGCTGTCATATGTCCCACGATTTGCATCAGGTTTCTCTGTTGACAAAAACTTGGGAGGTTTTTTTTCCATAGAATAAATTTGATTAAGAACAACTTCTGTACTTCCTAGACACCTGAAAAACCCAATGAGGCCACTGCTTTTCGGAACAGGTTCTCCCACCAGGTGTGAGGAAATTAAGTGAATGTAATGGCCACAGACTTCCATTTGTCCACAACTAGTCAGTCAGAATATAAAGACTCACACAACTTCTAAATAAGGCTCCTCAAAGATCACAAAAGGAGGAGGTAATGGGAGGTGGACAACAGAGAGGGGGAGTAATTATCCATCTCTCAGCCCCAATGCTTTCATTGTGTTGGTGGGTCTCTGCCTCTGTTTTATCAATGCAAACAATCTCAGCTCTACTGGGAGTGATACTGGGAGAACAGTCTCCAGAGATTAGCATGGTAACTAACTATCCACAGACCTCCATTAATCAAGAGAGAGTGTATCAATATTGATTTGGTCTCACCAACTGACAAACTAAACCTGATCGAGGCTGATGCAGTCAGGAGCATGAGCTCACCTATGCTATGGAAGCCAAGCCCTTAAGTACAACTACTAAAACACTGCATATTGCAAGTCACTCACAGCTCCCATCCAGCGCTGTGCACATGCAGGTTATAAAACTGAACTGTCATTATGGCTGAGAGGTTTGTGTGTGTTATTGCATGTATCAAAAGCTTTTGCTTGTGCAGAATTTTAAACGAGTGGATGTTATTGTTATACCTTGCTGTTGGTCCTTCTTCAGTGCAAGCTCTGCGTGGGGAAATACTCTCTGTAAGGCTTGTAAAATTCTTTCCAATGTGTTTTCTAACAATGGTTTTAAAATAGGTGATAGTGCTCGCCCAGGTGAAGCCACAGCCCTCTGTGAAGCTGGAACAGTCTTCTGCATGGCCATGACAAAATCCTTTGCTGTTATTTTAATCGAAGCAATGTCTAACTGCAGTTTCTCACTCCTTTCATATATCTGAGGGTAGCGGCGGCGCAGAGCACAGAGTGCAGCTTCAGCACATAAGGCTTTAATATCAGCACCACAGTATCCTAATAAACAAAACAACAATCAAATGTTATGTCAGGCTCAGGCAACACCGAAGTCAAGGGCAAGATTTCTAAAGTGCAACAATGAAAGACTTTCCATGCAGCCAAAAATTAACAGGGTAAGAGACAATTTAAAGAACTACTGCACTGCAGAGAAGTTTTATTATGTGTCACACAGCCTGATGTCTTGCAGTAAGGAAGCAGACCCCTAGTCAAAACTTTACTCCTAGGAACGGTGGCCTAAACCCATTCAGTGTTCTGAGAAAAAAAGAAAACTGAAAGCAGCAGCTATCTTGGTTTGCTCCCAAGACATGCCAGATGCGTCACTGCCTCGCTCTACAGCAAGGCACAAGAGCTCGAGTACTGCCTGGAATAAGCTCTGGTTCCCCACGACTCAGGTCACGTGCAGTAACCTACACTGTTTTCAAACTCACCAACACATTTCTCAGCCAGCTCTTCAAGAAATTTGTCCAATGGCTTCAGGGTCCAGTCTCGTGTGTGAATTTTGAAAATCTCTTTTCTTGCCTGAAAACAAACCACTTGCATTTCAGTTTGCCCTAAATTTTCTCTTAAAACAATCACAACACAAAACCCCCAAAACCCTCACACTAATACAAATACTTTTCTTATCTGCTAAACTCTGAAGTATTTTAAGGATCAGTTAATATGCTCTGTTTTTTCAAGCAGGAAATTTCCTAATTCTAAATTTGTTACATTAAACTCTTGCTGGGGGCTGCAATGAAATGAAAGGCATTTACATCTTCCATAAAAAGTGAGTTTTCACAAGTGTGAGATCCAGAAGAAAATACTGTAGTAAAAGACCCCAAACTTAACTGCAAATAGATTTTTCACAGAAAATTCTCTCAAATTCAGCAAAATTTTATGGTGACAGTCTCATTACTTCATCAAATTTGCTCTTCTGACAGCTCATGCAAGGAAAACAGTCTTAGCACTCCATTCCAAATTGCTACTGTTACTACCAAGTAGAACAATAATTATGACTCAAATTACTGTCACTCATCCACAAAATGTCAAATGTTGCCTATTCCCATCTCTGATATTAGCAGGACTTTCATCGAAGTATTTCATGGTACACAGACTAATTATGGCAGATTTCTAAAATTCTTCCACAGTGGGGAAGTATGTATTAGATCTGTTTCATGGCTGCTCCTCTCCCATTCCTGAGAGCAGATAAAAACTGGAGAAAAATGTTTGTGTTAAATGCACTGTTTAGCACACTTTTACTAGCCTTCAATCCAGCACTTTCCAAAAAGTGCTAAGAAAAAGAACTATCAGTGATAGCCAGAAAGAAAACACAAAAACTATATTCCAGTTTTGCCCACTACCCCCACCCACAGTTTTTCATTGCCTATTATCATTGAACTAGGAGCTTCCCTAGCCCTGCACCAGTGCAGTGACTTCACATTTTTGTCCAATTCCCTACTACTAAGTACCAGTAAGAACATGAGTTCCTAACATACTTAATTGGTTCCAGCACCAGCCTGGATCAAAGTTTTTGCTACCAAAAGAGAATTCTTGTCTGCACATGATTTCTTTCAGTTTCACAGTGCTATAGCAGTACTTCTTAACTACTTCATACAGCCATTTTTAAACATTTCGGTGAGTAGCAGCACCCCATTTTCTTTACTAGTCACAGGGAAACCAAAACTAATTAGAGGACTAACTACCTATTAGTTAGATTAGTGCAATCATCTCAATGATACATATTCAGTGCCAGGTCTGCCCTCTGCAGTACAGCACAGTCTCTCCAGGGAGCCCTCTTTTGTCCAAGTAGTACAATACTGAGGAGGCTTTCACTGCTCCATGATCCTGCTGTGTTGCAGGGGTTTGTTACAAAGATGGACTCTGCCACACTAAGCACTGAGGTTGAGTTGAAGTTCTGACCTCTTTGTTTGGCAAGCTGAAGAGAAACTCTCGATCAAAGCGTCCCGGTCTTCGTAAAGCAGGATCTATAGAATCCAGCCTGTTGGTAGCTCCAATTACCACAACCTCTCCTCTACTATCTAAGCCATCCATAAGTGCCAGAAGTGTTGATACAACAGAGCTAAGAGAAAAATACAGTTTTCACTCAGCAGTTTAGTTAATTTTCTTCAGTTCCATATAATCACCAATGCTCACTCAAAAAGGACAAGCTCTTACTGATAAAATGCTGACTAGAAAAAGACAAATCATTTTAAGACATAACAAAATAGATAAGGTAACACAGACCTTGTGCTGGTATCAAGTTTAGTGAATTGTTTTTAATTACTATTTAAAGATTATCTGAAATTAAGTAGCACTGAATTACTAGTTTTCAGGATAAATTAATGTGTCACATCAAGTTAAATAGGTTGTGGTCTTCTTTTCACAAAGATCAAGCAGCTTCTATGTTGATACAAAACATGCCCTACCTATGAACTTGGTCTTGTTTACTGGACCGTACAGGAGCAAGACCATCGATCTCATCAAAGAAAATAATTGAAGGTCGCATCTGGTAGGCCTACAGTGAAAACACAGGAATATTGGCATCAGAAAAACAGCACTGTTTGGAGGAGAAATGCACAAACACTGTGGTTGCAAAGTCACTGGAGGCAGATTTTCCAGACCAGCATCAGGGATTTCTACTCATTGATCTAAAGCAGTAAATTGTCGTGAGTAACAGAAGGCAGCAGCATAGGTCAACCCACTGACATGGGTGACAGGAAACAAAGCACACCACTGGTTTTTACAGCTATTTGGCAACCTCCAAGAACAGAACCGAGACTTGATTGTATTACAGGTTCTGGAAGCAGTCTTTGTAACTAATTTCAAAACAGCCATGCTTTCAGCCTGCATTTGTTTCCCTCTGATCAAAAGTCACCACTTCTTGAAACCTTTTTTGCAGCTGTTTGGATTTTTCTTTCCTGAGGCAAGGAGTTGGGGGTGTGTGTTGCTTTGCAAGGTTCTCTTGACTGCTTTACTAATTTTTCCTAATGCATCTCAAGACTTCAAGCTCCTAAAAATGTTACTGAAAAAGGAAACACTGACAATCCCACTTCAATGGAAGGGGCTGACAAAACATGAAAAAGAGTTGTTCTTGACCACAGAAAATTAGTTACAACTCAGACAAAACAAGGCACATTTCAACCGTACCTGATCAAATAACAAACGAAGCTGTCGTTCAGATTCCCCGACCCATTTACTCAGGCAGTCAGCACCTTTTCTCATAAAAAAAGCTACTCTTCTGTCACCTTGGCTACATTCATTAGCAAGTGCACGAGCAACCAATGTCTTTCCAGTCCCTGGTGGGCCATAGAATAGACAGCCTCTGCAATTCTTTTAAAAAGGGAAAAAATATTCACATAAGAAAAATATCACAGAAAAGTACCTGTTATCACCCTCATCCCTAAAGGACACAACTGTTCTCTCCTCTCTCCTAAACAAAGCTTTCTTCATTGTTTGTAATACTTTTAAAGTTACTGAAACCAAAGAATCTGAAGTCTTATTTCAATATACCATGACTGCTGATGACCAAGAATATATAAATCTAACAATTAAATCTCTAATAATTTCATTTCATAACACAACTCATTCAGCTGTGTAAGAAGTGGACAGATACATTTTTTAGCTCAAGCACAACCAGCGCTGCAAGGTTCTAGTTACAAGTCCAATCAATTGCAAAACTGATACAGGAACTCTTGAAAAAAGAGTTGGTGGGACAGACAATTGGACTTCCACAAAACAAACTGCAGTTGACTACCACTTACAGACTGATCAGGTCCACTTGCATGTAGAATTCAAAAGCACTCCACCTCCCCCTTTTTAAAGTCAAGACACTTTTAAAACATAGTCTCACCACACTGTAAATCTTTGAACCTATGTATGCTGGATTCTATCCATTTTTAGAAAATTACTTTTTCCTACTGCTAAAAAAACCCAAAACTATCAACACTTAAAATTCTAAAGCATGGAAGCACAACAACACCTCAGCTGAATATTTTCCTGAAAATAGGTGAATTAGAATTTGCCATTTTAAATGGCATCCCTTACCTTGGAGGTTGAATTTTGAACCTCTCAAAGACTTCTGGATAAAGCAATGGAAAAACAACCATCTCTTTTAAAGCTGAAATGTGGTCAGAAAGACCACCAACACCATCAAATCGTACCTAAAGATGAGGACAACAGAACACATTTTAGATGTTAAAGCTGCAACCTCAATAAAGTTCCATCAGTAATTAGATGTCAGCACAAAGGAAACATTCATGCCAATTTTCAAACTGCTTGAAACAAAACCGTAAGCCAAGGCAGTTATAGACAGCACATTACTGAAAGCTTTCAAAATTACTGCAAATGTCTCACTGACACAATGAAGTAAAAATACTTACTGAACAATCTATTTGCACTGGATCAACATCAGCCAGACTCGCTCCAATTTTGATGCGATCTTTGTGAACTCCCTTTAAGTCACTTTTTCGAAAATTGACAGGAAGAGACCTGATTTGAATTAAGAAAAAGAAAGGTGCTTTCTAACTTACAATGTGAATTTTTGATTTTCTAATAATAGCGAGTGAATGCAGAAGATCTTATAAATGAGTGTAAACTTCCTGAACTGTTAAATATTTGTTCCAGTTGTTTTCTGTTTAATGTCCGTGAGAAAAGAAAGGAGAATGGTCACTCCAGGTATTAAACTGAGTTAATTATTTTAACAACTCTTAGCACTTATGAATATCCATGCCAGTCAACAGAGCATATACAGTAATACAAGCTTAGAACAAGTTATTCCTTATGTGCAGACCATGGACTGACAATGAGCCGTGTGAGGAAGAAAACTGCCCCTCCCGACCCCCAAACACACTGATACCTTTCAAATACTTTAAACTTCTATATTCAAAAAGCTACAGCCTAAGACGATACTTATTTCAGTTGGTATTAACATTATAAAGGCTACCTATCACTGCCAGTCCTTCCCAAGGCCTCTGAACCTGTGTGCCTGCCGACTAGTCTGAAAGACATCTGAGACATCAGGCTGAAAATGTATTTGTTAGACTGTTACTAAAATAGTTTTTCTAGAGCATTTGTTAAGAAACCAAATCTCTGTCATTTCCTCTATTTATAACATCCTCTGTTATAGTGGCTTTCTTTCTGAATCAGCTACTGTAAAGCACAGGAGCAGCAGAATTTTACATTAAGAAGTTTCATCAAACTGTTGCTACCCCCAATCCCACCTAGAAATCAAACTACTTATTAAAATCAATTCTAAAAATCCAATCGTAGAGAGTCCAGTTACAGTTGTATCAACAGATAAGATTGCCAGAATTTAGAAACTGAAGATGAAGACGGTAACACTTCACAGTCAGGAAGTTGTAAAGTCCTCCCAAGTAGACGCCTTCCTCCCCTACTGTCCAATTGCATTAACCTTCTTAAATTTCTGTTCTTCCTCTGCCTCTCAAAATCCTCTTCATCATCAGATGAGGAAGAGGAATCACTGCTGGGGACTGTGTGTCTCTGTCTGCAAACATTCAAACAAACAATTAAAAAAATTAAAATAAACACTAAGTAATATCAAAATTTAAGTGAACACTATCTCAGTTTATTTTGAGATCTAGGAAGTTTCCAAATTATTGTACTCCTTATGAATCTGATTTCAAAGTCCATTATGTGATTTTCCTCGTGACAGCAAAATTTGATTTTTATTAGGAAGGTAAAATATTTAACCAGTGTGCAAAGAAATTTCTTAACAAAGTTACTCTTTTTGTCCACTCTCTCTCACACACAAATCAAGTTTCACTTAGCATTATGTATCCACTCTGTGAAACATCAACGTTTCAATTTGAAAATTTGGTTTCAAAACTCCCTCCTTCCATAACTGCCTGCTTTCAAGGATGCTAAATAAAGCGCTCCTATCTAGCAAGGAATGGCATTCAACACTTGCAGGATCCTAAACCTATTTGTCATTACTACTGCAATTTGTAATTTAGAATTTCATTTAGCGTTTTTCTTGCATTAAGTATAGTTTCATACAGAAACCTGAACTGATTCCAAAGGGAAACTAGAATCAGTACCTGAGTGATTAAAAAAAAAAATTCATTAAAACTTCCATACTCTCTCTAAGTAAATTTTCTTTGGTTTTAAGAAAATAATTTGTATCCTTCAAGATAAAGCAGTCTGAGATTTTCAGAGGGAGATTTTGGCTTTAATTCCAGAACAAATTAATTCAGTTATACAATCTCAGCCATAACCCTCATCATCACCACAAAAACTGCATTTTCAGATAAAATCTAATGGCCAGTAAAAAGGATGGGCTTCCCCCCAATATTTGCTTTCTTTATACCCTCAGACTACTACAGCACTAACCATACTGTTAATATCTAATTACCACAAGTCCAAAAATCCTTTAAAGCAGTATTCAGTCATATGACTGACAGCACTACTGAGAAAGAACTATCACTAACAAACTCATACCTGTTAGCTCCCTTGCATGAATCTCTCTGTCTGACAGGTGAAGACCTGTCTGAAAAATACATCTTACGTTGTCTTGGTTCTGTTGAAAGCGAAAAATTAGAATAATGTTACAAGTAAGTTCAAGAGAAAGCAGGATACTAAGAGGCAGAGAATGGGATGTGTATCACCCATCTCTATGTTCCAGAGAAGTTTCAAGGTGGGGGGGGGAGGGAGGGGAAAGACGTTTTGTTTTTAAAATCAGTACACAATAAAAGCAAAAACATACACACCTGATTTTTAAGAACTGAAAACCACAAGAGTAAGATCATCAAGTCTGTTTAATTACTATTCTTTCAAGGATACATAGGTAGTATTTTTATTGCAAAACAACAATAAGGATGCCAAAAGGCAAAGACATAGAATGCGCACAGGATATACGCATTTAACAAAACTGCAGGTAAGATATTTAAATAGAAGTTGAGTATGTGTATATATTTTCATTCTTAAAAAAACTCCATAACACTGTCACTTCCATGCAAGAAATTAGCTCTTAAGAGAAGTTGTGCCTATAACCTACTTTGCAAGGGAGCTTGATAGCGCTCAACAGTTTTCCTCTGCCGAAAGGAGTAACGCTTTCGAGTGTCTTCACCATCATCTTCCTTGGCTTCACTTTCTTCTGAGGAACCCCCTGCACATCAACATTATGTTACCCTGTTTAAGTACTGTTGCAAATGATCTTAAATTCAAAATACACTACACCACATGTATTCCCACCTGTCCACAACCTTTTCTGTTGTAAGCACTTTGGACAAACAACTTCTCTTTCCCTCTGACAACCTCTTCTGAGCTCACTACAGTACAGCCCTAGCCTGAGACTGTGGCTTGTAATGTCAGTAGCAGCACAGATTCTTTTTAATAGATGAAAAATAGCCAGTAGTTCATCCCATCTCAATTATTTAAGACAAAGCTTTTGACTAGAGCATATAGTCAAGAAAATTTAAAACAGACTTATCCAACAATGCTACCTTGATTATCAGCTATTTCTTCATCAGTCCTTTCCATATCAAGGCTTTCCTTAAAAAAAAAAAANAAGGTTTTCCTAAAAAAAAAAAAAAAAAAAAAAAAAAAGAAACATGAAAAACCAGTCACAAATAAGCAGAAAACCTGTGGGCATATTTGGTGCCTATACAGTATCATTATCAAGGCACTCCATATACACAGAAGATTTAATTATTGTGCTGCAGGAGAGAACAGGAACATCATTCTGGAACTCAGGATTAATAAGATTAATAATAAGGGTTTCCACTCTAAAGTTGGAATGCAGATCCAAACAAAAAAATCTAAAAAAGCATGCAATGACGACATTTAAAAAACAAAGTGACTGCCATTCAAAAGGACAGCGGACTAACTTAATTTAAGAAGGCAAAACTAAAACAGAGGAAATATGATTGCTGTCTGTCATTTTAACATGAGTTCCTCTCGGGGAAGGGAAATAATTTCCCTATGTGAAATACCCTACTTATACAAAAACAGTGAAATAAATTAGTATGTACTTCTTCTGTGTCATGGAACTCCTCCAGGTCTCCCATTCTTCGCCGTCTACGCATCTTCTTCATGTCATCCATTTTCTGCAAGACTGCTTCTGCAGTACTAAGACACGAAGTTGACATATGAAAGCAAAAACAGGCAAGTACAAAAAAAACACATTTAGAACAGCACACATAACCGTTACGACATTTTAATACAGTGTGCACAACGCAAGTCATTGACACTTAGCCAAATTTTTCAACGCTACTTAAAAATTAGGTCAAATGTTTATTTTTTTAAAGAGAGAATTAAGAACAAATGTATGAGTATTTGCAAACATACATTGTTTTCAGGTTTATTTCCCCTCTTGCTGAACACAGTTAAAAAAAGCCCAACTATTTTAGTAGGAAAAAAGAATTCTGAAGATCATAGTATGGTAACAAAGAAATTATGGCAATTAGCACTTAGGTTGCTCTGCATGATAGCACTGAGTCACTTGGTTCACAGCCTTCTTCAGACAACAGATTGCTTCTCTACACTGCTATTTAAGTTTCACGTTGATTTTCAATGACTATGCTAGACACAACATCTTACTGCTGTTATACTTTGCAAACCTTCCAGAAAACAAATTTCAGTTTGGGCTTCACAGAGGGAATTAAGCCACAGAGAGGCAGAAACACTCGGATTGCTTCACTTTGCCAGTATCCAACTTTCCTTATTATCTTAAGTTAAACCTACTGAAAGTCACAACACAAACTGATTGTTTTAGTTCACAGTAAATAAACCTACCCAGCCCATACATACCAGACCAGGTTGCTCAAAGCCCCAACCTGACCTTGAACACTTCCAGGGACAGGGCATCCACAGCTACTCTGGCCAACCTATTCCACTGCCTCACCACCCTCACAGTACACAATTTCTTCCTAACATCCAGTCACTCAGATATAGCACATACATAGCAGCTCATAGGGAAGTCTCAGCCTGACCAGTGAATGCAAACAGCTCTCGCTGCCAGGAAAAACAGTATTTTTTCCTGTTGTCAAAAGAAAGAGAAAGTCCCTAGCCAATATTTTGCCATAGTACAATGGGTTGCTAATAAGGCTCATTGTAGTAGCTTTGCAAGATGATAAGAAAAACCTCCTTACTTTGTTATAAGTTTGTCAAACAAAACAGATTCATTTTTAGTGGTGTAACGGCTTTGTCGAAGTCTGCAGCTGCGGCGAACCTCCAAATCCCCATTTTCTTCATGGACTTGCTCTGCAGCTTTTGCATCAGCTCTGGTCCTCAGTGTCCTGGACACTAAAATGCAACAATATATAAAACTTTCTGCGATGGAAAATACATCAGTCCCTTTATTTCACTCTTGCTCTAGGAAAATGTAAAACCTCTGCCTTTGATTTTTTAAAATTTAAATACCGAATTTAAAGTTATTTTCGTGATCACAGCATTCAACTTAAATACTTCTGCTTAAACTACGTATTTAAAAGTCTGGTTTGTACAGCAGCTTTTTAGTAGAGTGGAAAGCCAAGCCGATGAAAACAAACAGCCAGCTTTTGTTTCATGTAGGAGGCAAATTTATTCCAGTTAGTTCTCTCTGGGAAAGTGAAAACAACAAATGCCTACCTCTGAGGTGTTTTCCCTCCATTCATGTAAAACTGTATCTAAGTTTTTTCTAAAAATTGCTTATGTGAGAGGTCTCTTCTAAAGATGCATGGTTTTGGTACACTGTCTAAGCATGCATCGTTTTCATTTTCTGCATCATGACACAAAAGCCCTAGAAGACAAGAAATGCCTCAAGATAAACTCCCAAATATAAAGAACTCAAAAACACTTGCTTGCTTTAAAAGAGATCTGCCCAATATTTACCAGACAGCATCCTTTGCTACGGGTTCATTACGTGTACTATCATTAAAACTGTTAAGAGAGGTCACTGAGAGAGTAACAGATGTATCACCATGTTAGTTTAAACACAGGCAGGTTTGATCTCATCATCAACTATAAAACTCACTTTGAGCTCAGTAAATAATAATTTACGTTGCCCAAGAAGAACTTGAGTTACTACGCATAAAGTGCATATTGGGTCCCTTCCCACATTCAGCCTGTAGCTGGCACAATGCTGCCTGAAGCTAAAGGATTTTCCCAGCTGCCACAAAGTGGCCTCACAGCCCCAAGCCTGCTTGTGTACTCAGCATGGCAAGTGAATTCCAAGGTGAAATGCTAAACTTCAGGGACACCTTCCCCATGCCAGTGTGCATCTCCTGACTGAATTACTGTATAACTGACTTGTATTACAATACTGCAATATCCCCTCCTACTTTCAAGACTGATTTACAGTTAACCTGTAAAGTTAACCAGTTCTGCAGACTCCAGAAAATCCCTGACACAAAAAAGCATGAGCTAAGGAACAGATTCTTTAATGCCTAAAAATTCAGAAATTCACACTGCATTCTTCCCAAGCCTGAAGGGAATTAACGGCATCTCCTCCTATTTGCACCTACCTCTTCTCATAAAACTCAGCGGAAATTTCTATCTTTGTTATATCTTTTCTCACAACTTCAGGTGATTTTGGCTGACGAGTTTAGAAATTTTTGGGGCCAAGTTAAATAGACAAAGCGACCAAATGCAATCCTTCTCAGAAATTTGGCTAAAAGGGAATCCTGAGGAATTATCACTACTTACCTTCTTTATAGTCTTCCTTTTCTGGGCCTGATTTTGGCTTTGCCAACTGCCTACATTAAGAAAGAGAGGAAAAGAAAGGAGAACGGAATTGTATTAGAAGTATTGTACAAAAGTACTGAATCACACTGCATTGCATATTTCCCCCTCAGCACTGGGCAACTTTAATCAGGTGCTCCATGTCATGCAAAAAAAAGCCTGTGCACTCCAGGGAGGACCTGGATCCTGAGTCTGCTGTGTACCATATGCACACACTTCTCTAAGGACAGATATTTCCCAACTTGCTCATCTTGATGTCTCAATAGGGCAGGTAATATCTCAGTAACCAAAGTGGAGGAGAGATCTCAAAGGACCCAGGAGGAGATACATGCCTTTCACAGAGCAGAACACTTTTACTAAGAAGAGTGATTCTAGTTCTAAGACACTGACATTAACATATCCATCTTCCCTTGTGGGTTTTTAGCTGTAGATTTATCACGATATGACTCACTGTGCATGCTTTCACTCTTCCTTTTCATTCTATGACTTGAATAGAGATTGAACACCTAGAAATACAATACCTCGAAAAGTGCCGATTGACATTTTCACTTAATATTTCCATGCTTTTGTCAAAGCTAGAGTCTGAACAGCGCGGCATGTTTTTTCTCATCGATCTTAAACAGTGTCCATTGAAACATTCAATGTTGCCAGAGGAAAATTTCTAGGAAAAGAAGGAAGAACATATTTATCTGAACCACTTATATTGCCTCATTTGATCAAGTTTAGTCTGTTACACTCCTGATTCAAGAGCGTTGCAACTAATGGCAGGTAAGCTCGAACCACTTTTGCACCAGGAAGTAGCTCTGATGAAAAAAACCACATCAGATTTCAAAGAAAAAACCCAAACCCTTTGATTTCAAACTTGGTTCAGTGACCCTAGTAACCAGAATCTCACCTATAACATGCAATTGTTCCACCCCTTCAGAAAGGGCCAAAAATTATACTACAAAAGGAGGGCTTTGGGGCAAAAAAACCCCAAAACAACAACAACCAACCAAACAAGCAAAACAACAGAGAGAGAGGAAAGCTCCTCTGCTTGCTTTGGATCAGGTGACGAACTGTGTCACTTCTTGTCCTTGAAGGGACACCTTTAGGCGAGCTTTGTGTCTCCCAACTGTCTTGGAGCAGACCCAGGAATATTTACTTAGATCTTATTGCTAATAGATCTCTGTCACTATTCCTTCTGTAGCAGCTCATATTAACACTCTGTAGCTGGTGCATTTTCCACCAGCAATCCCAAATCTGCTTTCCTGTTGCTTCAACTACTCCCACTATTCGCAAATCTGGATCCTGTAAGTCCCTACTGAACTCAGCCAGGCTGATAGTGTCCAATGGGCTATAATCAGAACTTAGGCCCAGCTGCACCCAGCTCCTCTCATCTCTGACGAGCAGCTGGAACCCAAGGGGGTTCATCTTCTTCCAGACTTTTGTATCTTTAATGCAACAGAAAAATTCCTTGTTACTGGGATTACAATCTTTCTAGAAGAGTTTTTTCCTCCTGTCTCTGTTCCATTTATAACAGCATTTAGAGGGATATAAAAAGACTCCCTTCAGGAGGGTAGCATTTATCCACAGAAAACCAAAGGGAACTCAAGATACAGTTCTTCATGGATGTTCATCTTGTTCACATGGGTGTTTCTGCAAGGAGGATGCCATTGACTTTTACTATGTGAGGAAAGCTGCGATGACCACGGCAAGGGGCTTGTCCCATTTCTAACCCGAGGTCTCATTATGAGTATGCCAAACTAAATCTCACACTGAAAAGGGCAGAAAACAGACCAGATTATTCTACTTCTTCACACTAATGTTACCAAGAGGTAATTCCACTCATTGACAGAGATGATGAGTGAAGAAGGACCACAAGGATGTCAGGGGGTCCTGCAGGGAGAAAACTACAAGGGCCAAAGCCCAAACAGAATTTAATCTGACTACTGCTGTAAAAGTTAACACAAAACATTTTTACAAATACATCACCAAGAAAAGGAAGACTAAAGAGAATCTCCATCCTTCACTTGATGCACAGGCAAATATGGATGAGGAAAAGGCAGAAGTACTTTGCCTCAGTCTTTAACAGTAAGACCAGCAGTCCTCATGGTACCCAGACAGGGACGGAGAGCAGAATGAAGCCCCCATAATCCAGGAGGAAACGGTCAGTGATCTGCTACACCACTTGGACACCCACAATTCTACAGGCCCCAACAGGATCCCACCCAAGGGTACAAATGGAGCTGGCAGAGGAGCTTGCCAAGTCACTTCCATAGAATCATTAATGTTGGAAAAGACCTCCAAGATCAAGTCCAACCTTTGAACAATCATCACTTTGTGAACAAAACCACAGCACTAAGTGCCATATCCAGTCATTTCTTGAACACTTCCAGGGGTGGTGACTCCACACTTCCCTGCGCAGCCCGTTCCAAGACTTAACCACCCTTTTTGTGAAAAATTTCTTCCTGGTGTCCAACCAGAACCTTCCCTGGTGCAGCTGGAGGCTACGTCCTCTTGTCCTGTCATGAGTTACCTGGGAGAAGAGGCTGATCACCTACAACCTCCTTTCAGGTAGTTGTAGAGTGATAAGGTCTTCCCTGAGTCTCCTTGTCTCCAAGCTGAACATCCTCAGCTCTCTTATCTGCTCCTCATATTACTTTCTTTCTAGACCTTTCCCCAGCTCTGCTGTCTTTCTCAGGACACATTCCAACACCTCAATGTCCTTCTTGTCATGAGAGGCCAGAACTGGACACAAGATTCAAGGTGTGGCCTCACCATTGCTGAGCACAGCAGACAATCACTGCCCTGGTCCTGCTGGCCACACCATTTCTGATACGGGTCAGGACATCCAGACAAAAAGGGAACCCTGGAGCACACTGCCCTCAAATACAGGTCACAAGAACAAACTTGTTCAGCTTGGGGAATTACACTAGGGTTATGGACCTGGAGATACACGGCTTCCAAAGGGATAGCAGCCACTTTGGATCTCACTGGGAGACCCACTCATGAAACTTACTGGGACTGGAAACCTGGAAGAGAATAAACCCAGCAGATGTTGGTTTACCTTAGATCTCCTGCCGTATGCTTCTTACCGCCTATGGATGAAATGAGCTGTATAACTAAAGATAAACCATATGCTGATACCAGAAAAAAAAAAAGCTAAAGCTGCCACCACCAAGTCCTTGCACATCAACAAGACAGGAAATAGGCATCAGGACTTGAACACAAAGCCAGCACCAGTTCTCATGATCACTGTCAGATGGAGCACTTCTACATTATCCCTACTGGTAAAACCCCCAGCAGAGCCCAGCATCCTACAAATGAGATAATGACTTCATGTTCAAAGCATGGGAAAGGTCTACAAAAAGGAAAAAAAACAAAACAAAACAAACAAACCCAAACCAAAGAACAACCTTACAACCAGTTTCGTAACAATGATTCTGCTTCGGTTTCAGGGATAAGTTTACATTTAGCTTCCTCATTCCTGCTTTCCACACTGAGAATACCTGCCAGCAGTGTTTTCTGCCTAATGCTGCACAGCCTTCCCTCCCGTGCAAAGGCTAAACACAGCCCCCTACTACCATTTCTGGTAGAGACTGCAAAAACAAAGCAGTGATCTTTAAGCAGATGCTATGACTCTTTGTAAGGGGGAGGAGAAAACCCACCGCCCCAAGGACTTTCTCCTTCTTAATTCAGTAGTCTTCAATATAATGGCAAAAAGTATAAACATGTAAAATTAATCCATACAACTGAGACTTCTGAGAGACTTCTGCTGGAAGGAAACAGAGTCTTTGAGAAGCATCACTCCAAGGCAGGGCTCCCCCGAAGAGCAGACCACTTCCGAGTCGGATCTGCTCTGCCTTTATTTGTCACAGAACTGCAGGACAGCCTACAAAGAAGAGCCTGACTTGGAAATAGCAGAGAAAAGTTTTCGTTTTTGAAGGCTATGTTAAAAACAATGGAAAGTGAAATGATTCAGTTATTAAAGTTGCAATGCTCAGAGCACAGCCCACTTGATATCCTTCACCATCGTGCAAGTTGTCTGTCTCTCTTCTAGTAGGGTAGATCAAGACTACACTAAGCTCGTAAGTAACATTTTCACCAGTTTACGTTATGCACTTTAATTAAGTACAAATGAGCCCTGATTTCTAAACAGTTTTGTTTTTAGAGCATCCAAAGTACTATTTGGATACACTTGACTAAGGAGTATTTAGCAGGCCCTTCGGGCCAACCAGAAGGCACTCAGAGCTCCCACATATTTCTTCTCGCGCCGGTTTTGATGCATTTCTGTCATCGAAACAAGAGAGCGCTCTACAAGAATTACTGCAACTAAAGCAAAGAGGTCTCTAAGATCTTTTTAAGGTAACTTTTTCAGATAAGGAACCGAACCAAAATAAACGGGGATGGGCAATGACATACAACACACTAAACCATGAGGCGGTGCAGGTTTGTATTCCCAGGGACCGGCTCTCAGCACGCAGCCACAGCCCCCTATAGCCACGGGGCGGCCGGGAACGGGAGGCGGGCCGGCTGCTTCTTCACACACACCTAACTGCAGCCGCTTACCCCAAACACTCCGTTCTCCCCTCTTTTTTTCCTCCATAGAACACCGCTCCCCGGCGCCTTCTCAGCTCCTCCCAGCAGCTCCAGGCCAGCACCGGCTCCCCCCGCCGCCTCTCTGGGCCCACAGCCCAGTGCTGCCCGCCAGGCCGTGCTCACCCCACCCCCACCCCGGCACTCACGGCCTCCTCGGCTCTCCTGGTCCCCCTGGATACCGCGGCCCTGGCGGACCCGGAGCGCGTCCATACGCGGTGGCTCCTGAGCGCAGGGGGCTCCAGGGAGATGAACTCTGAGCTGGAGTCCAGGAGGTCGAAGGGGGGCCGGCGACAGCGG
>VZTF01005570.1:802701-823981 GCA_013397755.1 Cnemophilus loriae
GGGCGGGGTTGGCTCGGCGGCTCCGCTTCGCCCCGCCCCGCCTGAGGGGGTCCGTGCAGCTCCGGCCGCCGCTCTGGCCGTACCCGCGAAGTGCCCGCGCCGAGCCGGGATGGCTGCGGTTTCCTCGGGGACGGCGTAGCGGCTGCCCCCGCCGGGCCCAGCGTTTCCTTTGCCGCCCTCAGTCCCGCTCAGACCGGCCATGGCGCGGCCCGAGGCCGCCTATGAGGCGGCGGTGCCGCCCCGCCCCGCCTGCACCTACACCAGCTGCTACTGGTAAGGAGGACGGGGCGGGCGAGTGGGTGCCCCCTCGCAGCACCGTAGGGCGCCAGGACAGCCGGGGCCACCGGCGGGAATGGCGCGGCTGCGGGCTGATCACACTCCTGGGCTCGTTTCTCGTCACGAGATAGGAAGTTGGAGGAAAATAAATAAATAAAAATAAATAATCGATTTTGTGTTTTGCAGCGAAGAAAATGTTTGGAAGCTTTGTGACTACATCAGGAGTCAGGATCGGCACCCTTTAGAAGAATTTTATGCTGTTTTCATATCCAATGATAGGAGGATGGTGAGTCAATGGGATGTGATCAGAGTCAGCTATGGAAAGGCTCGAGCCTTCAGACCGCAGCCCAATGTAGGTGAGACATGGTCCCAGCGATTTCAATCACAGCCCAGTGTTGGGGAGTGAGCCTTTAGCCTAGCCTGTAGGTGAGATACAGTCCAAACCCGTCTTGTAGCTCACTTTGGCTCAGAGATGTGCCAACCACACCACGTGAGATCTTTTAATTATCCATTGCATTCAGGACGGTGGAATGAGGCATGGTGTCCCTGTGAGCTGTGGGAGTAATTCTGTCTGTAATCTGTCAATTTAGGAGAATAGANGGCGGGCAGCGCTGCTCCGCAGGACCACCATGGCGAGGGGGCACAGACCCGCGCCCGCCTGGCCGTGCGCGCCGCCCGGATCCCTCCGCCGCGCTCCCTCCCGCTCTGCTCTTCCTTCCCTGCGCCCGCTACTCCCGGCCCGCGCGGCGGAAGGACACGCGGCGCTCTGCGGCTCGGCGCGCCACACACGTTTGGCGCCGAAAACTCGGAGCGCTGCGCNAGCCGGGGCCACCGGCGGGAATGGCGCGGCTGCGGGCTGATCACACTCCTGGGCTCGTTTCTCGTCACGAGATAGGAAGTTGGAGGAAAATAAATAAATAAAAATAAATAATCGATTTTGTGTTTTGCAGCGAAGAAAATGTTTGGAAGCTTTGTGACTACATCAGGAGTCAGGATCGGCACCCTTTAGAAGAATTTTATGCTGTTTTCATATCCAATGATAGGAGGATGGTGAGTCAATGGGATGTGATCAGAGTCAGCTATGGAAAGGCTCGAGCCTTCAGACCGCAGCCCAATGTAGGTGAGACATGGTCCCAGCGATTTCAATCACAGCCCAGTGTTGGGGAGTGAGCCTTTAGCCTAGCCTGTAGGTGAGATACAGTCCAAACCCGTCTTGTAGCTCACTTTGGCTCAGAGATGTGCCAACCACACCACGTGAGATCTTTTAATTATCCATTGCATTCAGGACGGTGGAATGAGGCATGGTGTCCCTGTGAGCTGTGGGAGTAATTCTGTCTGTAATCTGTCAATTTAGGAGAATAGATATCTTTATAAAATCATAGAACCATTAATAACCATAAGGTTGGAGAAGACCTCAAAGAGCATCAAGTCCAACTGTTAACCCAGCACCACTATGTTCACCACTAAACTGTATCCCCAAGTCTTTTGGATGTTTCCAGGGATGGCGATTCCACCACCTCTCTGGACAGCGTTTTTTAATGTGGCCCAGAATAGTATCTCCAATTTCGTGCTCCTGAGAGAGAAGGTAGGAAAAATTTTCCTACTGCAGCACAGATGTAAGCTGAGGAAGTTGATACGTTAGCAAAGAATTTTAACCAATTTACCTGAAATGAATCTGTATTAATCTGAAAGATTTTATTCACTTTAGGTTCACTTATAACTTTCAGATTCCACTCTGGAAGCAGAAATCTGGACATGGAGATGAGCCTGTTGTCTGGGTAAGGCATTCATTACTCTTAATAATTTTGAGTGTGTGCCTCTGTAGTTGATAGCTGCAGGATCCCGCATGGGCATGTAGCAAACTGTTCCATCTGAACATAAAGGGGCACTTTTTTACTCTGAGGGCGATGGAGCACTGGAGCAGGTTGCTCACAGGGGTTGTGGAGTCTCCATCCTTGGAGGTTTTTAGAAGCTATCCAGACACAACAGTCCTGGGCAGTTGGCTGTGGGAGAGTCTCCTTGAGCAACAATTTGGGTCAGATGACCTCTTGAAGTCCCTTCCAACTTCACACATCATATAGTTTTGCATTAATATTTATAATTCTTTTACAACAGATGTATAAATAGCCGAAATCTGATGCTCCTTTGCACCATCCCTCATAAATTAATAGTGAGACAGTCAGTAAAACCTACAGGTGACAAGTCTTAATATTAGTAAGAATGCATAATAGATTTGTGAAAATTATTATCTGGATATCAAGGCTGCTAGCTCTGTAGAATTGTAGGTAGATGACTGTACTTGTAAGAAGTAGATGGATGAAAATATTTATGTAGGCCTGCCAGCTGATAGAAAAATATAAGCTATATATGTATTTAGGTGTCAGCAGTTAAACTGACCCATAAACAGTGGCTTTGAAGTGTCATTTGATCAATTAATGTAGTTCAGTAATTGCTGATGCAGAATTCCTTGGTATCATTATAGAGTCCTTTCAGTTATCTGACACAGAAAAAACTATTTCTTGTGGCAGTTTCTGTTTCTGAAATTCTGCAAAGTAATCTGCAAACTTCTGAAGTTTTCTGATTTCTGAATCATTCACTTTCTTCCAAAATATTGGTAGAATATTTATCTTTACAGTAAAAAAAAAAGGGTTTGGTTTAAAAAGAGATCCAGTTGTTACAGAGGTGACCTAAAAAGGAATAGCAGAGTCAGGAAAGGCCATGGCAGGATGTGGATTTCTCATAAAAATTCATGGATTGAAAGGTCTTTTAACTATGACATTTCGGTGGATCATAGGTTGTGTAAAGCTTGTAAGTTAATTTTTCTTATACTTTCTAACAGGTTTTTCTAAATACTGTTGAATACAGTTGTGTATGTATATTGGTCTGATGAAGTAGTTTGCCCAAATCTTTTTCATTCAAATTTCTTTGTGGTTTTAATATTGAAAGTGTCAAAAGACAGTGCTCAACCCTTTTTGTGAGTGGATTCAATGTAAATTTAAGTAAGTTGTTAAGGGCTACCTTCAATTTAATTTTGGAAAACAGCAGTGTACATACCTGACACCTAATGTCAGTAACTGCAGCGTTGCCCAAACCTCCACCTATGTTTCTTACAAGTTAAGGAGTAAAACTGCACTGCATAAGCCAAATGTCTTGATAAAATAGTTGCCTTGAAAAAAGTGTCATATAGTACCCACAGGTATTTTTTCCCAGCTTCAAGAGCTGCTACAGGAAATTGTGTTACTCCTGTGGTCCTCCTGATCTGAGCTGTTCGCTGGTTTTTCAGTGGTGTGCTGGTTTTTCAGGTGCTTCTGGCAGCTGAACACTCGACACTCAAATTCACAGACCGTGTTACTGCAACAGGTACAAAATCTCTTATTAGAAGAGATCACTAGGTAACTTTAATGTTAACCTATCATTATATCTTGTGAGTTTATTTATGACTGGGTCTAATAAAAAAGTGCTTAACCAAACAACTTTTGTGGTTTGGTGTGGAACATGAAAGAGATTTTCTGTTTTCTTAGGAGTAACGTACACTTTAGTTTGCTGTCTTGGCTTAAATCAAAGGAGGCTGCAAAGAAATGGGGAGAACAGCAAGGTTTTTGGAAGAGCAGATGGGCAAGATAGGCATTAGGAAATCTCTCTCCTGGTGCCAGAAATGTTACAGGCTTAATATTCAAGGACAGCAAGCAGGCTTTAAGAAATGGATCTGAACTTATGCTTTTAGGAATCTATTTTTTTCCCCACTCTCTTTGCCAGTTTCTCATTAATTGCTGTTTGACTAATGGCAATTACCCTTCTTCCCAGGACTACCATGTTATTCTACTTCACGTTTCCAGCGGGGAGCAGAACTTCATTTATGATCTTGACACAGTGTTGCCGTTTCCATGTCCTTTTGATGTGTACAGTGTGGAGGCCTTTAGGTTAGATGACAGCCTTCGTCCAGAGTTTCACAGGTGATGACATGAAATACAAAGACTATGGATGTTATTTCATGAAATCAAAGTTGAAGTTCTCTTTGTGTATGCATAGTGACACAGCTTTCTTTGCCATAGTCCGGTAAAATAAATGCACTGTGTTACTTTTCTAAAGCTCTTTACTTTAGTCATCAAAAGCCCTTTTCTTTCCTACTGTAGTTTCATGTTAACAACTTGGCCCAACATTGCTGGTTTGTGTATTTGATAACAGTGCTCCTTGATGAGAAGAACGTCCTCTTATTCTGAGTGATTAATGCATTATTGTGTACATGCATCTTTTAACACAATTTTGCATTTTATTTTTAGAAAAATCAGAATGATTCGAGCAGATTTGTACTTGAAGACATTTGCTTCGGACAGATCTCATATGAAGGATGCAAATGGGAAATGGCAGAAACCTCCTCCTCCATACGCTTGCATTGAAACTGCAGGTAAGCTTCCAGAGCTCCTTATTCCTGCTTACGGTGCTGAATGGGATAGTCCAGGATGCATTGGATGGGCAATAAATAACTTATATAACATTTGTCTGGCCAGCTTATTACTTCATGTAGGAAAAAGTAGGGCTATGAAGCGTTTGGTGCTCTCTTTTTTGAACGCGTAGTCTAACATACCTTCTGGCATTTACTGTTATCAAACATTAATTACTAATCTTCATAAATTGAGCAGAGAGTGAGAGGTAAGTTATAGTGTTCTGTCATTGCTGCAGGGAACTGAAGCAAACAGGCCAAATAACTGGCTTAGGGGTCACAAAGTTTTTCACACAGTGATTGTACCACACTATAGCACACAGATCCCATTCTGGCAAAGTCGTGTTGGCAGGAGGAAGATTTCAGGCTCTGCTCAGTGTGGTGGGTTTTCCTGCATGAAATGTTTGAGGTTTCTCTAGCAGGCAAATGGACCCCAGGATGTTTTAAGTCACTGGCAAGTTGGCAAGTTTTTCCCAAAGCCTTAAACCTCTTTTAAATGGTAAGCTAGCTAATAGCCTCTGGGCCAGGCAGAGAGAGAGGTAAAGACTTGCCATCTATTCTATAGAGCTGCTTAAAGCATTCTTATCACACAGCACTTCAGCTTATTCTGATCACGTGTTTTGCAAGCTGACTAACATTTGCCATGTGTGTGTTTGTTTGTTCTCTCACTTTCTTCCAAGGAAAGCATGGTGAAGTTTTGCTTTGAAAGAGTTTTCATGTTACTGCTCTGCATGTTTGGTTTTAATTTTTAATAATGCAGTACTGCTATGTGTTTATGTTAGAGAAGGCAGGTTCAAAGAAACATGTTCTGTCTTTAGGTCCAAGTGTATTGTGGTTTTACGTTGCTGGGAAATTAATTGTCAGTCTTTGCTTTGGCTTCTAAGGAGGCTTGGTGTTTCACATGAGAGTAGAAATGAATTATGAGAGTGAGCAGGAACACAGATGTAGTCTTTGTTATGAGGCTTTAGGTGTGTTCTAGACAATCCAGGTTGTGAAGCACCTTGAATTCTAACTCTTGGTTATTATTTTCAGCAGAATATTATGCAAAGGTATTGAAGGGAGCATAGAATTCCTGAACTACAGTGGATGATTCTCTGTTAGCTGGAGCCTCTTAGGTGCTGAGAACTTTTTTGCCTGTAGAAACCTTATTGTTTTGATAGCTGAGAGCTAATGAAAGTGTGAGGAATATAGATGAGGTCAGACCAGGAGAGCAAAAAAGTTCTATTCAAATCAAAAGAGTAAAAACCATTACTTGTGAGTAGTAAGTTACAGAATGACTCAAACTGTTGCAGACGAGTACATGTATCTCTAGCTGGAGTAAATGACTCCATAGCTGCAAACCTGTAACTCTCCCATTACCTGTCTTGTTTGGCTGAGCTTTACCTCACTGGTGAGCAGCAGCCACAGGCCTCAGCCAGCCACCAGGTTCTCTGTGATGCTGGTAGATAGTGAAAGATACGTAGCTCTTCCTCTTACGCTTTCATTCTTTGCTCTATACCTTGCCGTGCTGAGTGAAACGTCCATAGGTCATCCAGTCCAATGTCTGCCCAAAACAGGGATTCCTCAGGGCTCTGTCCCATCTGATCTTGCACACCTCCAGGGATGGTGATTCCACCGCCTTTCTGGACAGTGTTCCAATGTTTGACCACTGTCATGGTAAACAAAAAATGAATTAAAAATCCTAGTGTATAATCTGAATTTCCCGTGTTCCAACTTGCTTTTTTCGCTTCTTGTCCTGTTGCCAAGGTCCTCCAAGAAGACTCTGGCTCCATCGTCCTACCTCTGATCAGGTAGATGTAGGCAGCAGTAATGTCTCACCTTCATCTTCTCTTTTTAAGACTGAACAGACCCAGTTCTCCGAGCCTCTCCTTGAATAAATGTTGTCCTGCAGCAAACAACTTGATTTTCCTCTTCTGGGCCTACTCCAGTATGTCCATGTTTTGGGTTTCTTTTTTTGTGCTGAGGAGCTCCAAATGGACACGGGATTCCAGCTCTGTGCTCATGTGCTCTGGTCTCCTGGTCAGTTGGCTGAAAGAAACTTGTTACCCTGCACTCACTGAAGGTGAAAAGTCATTCACTAGGGAGCTTCAAGGTCTGAGTCAGAACAGGACTAGACTGTCTCAGATCTAGGACATCTAGTTCAAGTTGTCTTTCATTTAGTACCAGTTCCTTCAGCTTTACTTTTTGTCTTCCCTTGGTATTCACTGGAGATACTTTATAATGAGGCGTGCTTCAGTGTGCACAGTGCTGTGAGTCTGCAAGGAGTCTGGGTTTAACGGTAATGTCTCAGCACAGTTTTATCGGGCAGAAAGCTGCCTTATTTTTAACTTGATGTAAAACTGGGTGGCAGACCTTTTGTTATCATAAAAGAGCCTGGGGTATTAATGTTTGTGTCCACGCCAAATTCCATTGCAGATAACTGTTTTCTCCCGCCGTTTCACTTAGATAGAACATTCTGCTTTCCATGTTGATATGTGTTTGCATAAGATTAAATTACTTACATATTTCATGTTAGAGGTGACTGCAATATAATGGCTGACAGAACTGAGCCCATGTTGTTTTAATACCAATTTATTTGTGAGGCACATTTCTATCAGAGTGGGGTTTTTTTGTTTTGTTTTGTTTCGTTTTTGCTTTCATTTAGAGTAGCCAAATTCCTAAGCTTTTAAGAAGATGCAAGGTTTTTATATTCCTTCTGTTTCCTATATATCTTCTTTGATGTTTGTGGCAGTTTGACCCTGCCTGGATGCCAGGTGCCCACCAAAGCCACTCAGTCACTCTCACCCTCAGCTGTACAGAGGAGAGAAAATATAATGAAAACTCGTGAGTTGAGATAAGGACGGGAAGAGATCACTCACTGATTACTGTCATGGGCAACACAGACTCGACTTATGGAAATTAGTTGAATTTATTACCAATCAAAATCAGAGCAGGATAATAAGGAGCAAAACAAATCCTAAAAACACCTTTCCTCCACCCCTCCCTCCTTACCAGTCTTAACTTTATTCCCAGTTCTCTACCTCCTCCCTCCCCTCTCAGTGGTGAGTGGGGGTTGCAGTCATCACAGGTCGTTTCTGCCACTGCTGCTCAGGGAGAGGAGTCCTTCCCTTGCTCCAATGGAGCGTTCCTCCCATGCAGTTCTTCATGAACTTCTCCAATATAAGTCCATCCCACAGGCTGCAGATCTTCGTGAACTGTTCCAGTGTGAGTCCCTTTCCACAGGATGCAGTCCTTCTGGAACAGGCTGCTCCTGCATGGATCCCCTGCGTGGAACCCCCACGGGGTCACAAGTCCTGCCACCAAACCTGCTCCAGTGTGAGTCTTCTCCATAGGTCTGCAGGTCTCTGCCAGCAGCCTGCTCCAGCATGGGCTTCCCATGGGGTCACAGCCTCCTTTCAGGCATCCATCCACCTGCTCCAGCCTGAGGCTCCTCCATGGGCTGCAGGGGCACAGCTGCCTCACCATGATCTTCACCACGGGCTGCAGGGGCATATCTGCTCTGGTGCCTGGAGCACCTCCTGCCCCTCATTCTTCACTGACCTTGGTGTCTGCAGAGTTGTTTCTCCCACATATTCTCACTCCCCTCTGGCCACAATTACTTCTATGCAATAGCTTTTTTTAATTTCTTGAAGGAAGAGGCATTACAACAGTAACTGATGGGCTCAGCCTTTGCCAGAGGTGGGTCCATCCTGGAGCTGGCTGGCATTGGCTCTGTTGGACATGGGGGAAGCTTCTAGAGAAGCCACCCCTACAGCCCTCCCCTGCTACCAAAACCTGTTGGAATTGAATTGAGCAATCTCTATCAGTAAAAAAATAAGTATTTCTCTTCTACTAGTAACTCAAAGGGAATAAATCTTACACTGTATTTGTCCTGTTCCTGGAGTTGCAAAATAAAACATCAAAAATAAGCTTACATGGAGTCATAAATTCCAATCTATGCTTGAAAAAATTGAAGCTGGAACAAGGTGATTTTTTAAAGGATTTTTCTAAAAGGCAAACAGCTCCAGTCCAACCAATAAAACAACAATAAAAAAAATCCCTCTCAGACTCCTCAGTATCTCGTCAGAACTCCCATGCTAAGCATGAGCCTCTTGGAACTGGCTCTGCTCTAGCTGTTTCCCGGAGTTAGGCCTCTGTGTTTTTTACTGGCATTGCTCTGGCCTCTGTTCTGCTCTGCTGCCGTGGAGGCCAGGAGAGGCTGGCCAACGTAACTGGCTGCACAGTGCTTTCTCACCCTGCCCTGTCCTCAAAGCTGCTCTGCTGGAATAAACATACCTGAGCTGCAGCAAATTGCCCTGGTCCCACCGGTTTGCCAGTGACCTCCTGTTGAAAGAAAACAGTGTATTTTGTTAAAATAATAAAAACTAAGAAAATGAGATTTGGTGAACAGATTCATTATTCTAGAGCTGGTGAGCCCAACCTGAGGTTTTCTTTTTAATCTTCTTTCCACAAATTAATGAGGTCTGATTCTGCTTAGTTTATGACTCAGGATGAGATCAGACCTCCTTACTGCAAGCCTGTGTAAAATACAGCTTGCACAGTGCATTTCAAAATTACTCCGAACAGATGGTTGTATGGCTTATGTACAAGTGTTAGCAGCAGCTCTAACACTGAAAAGCACTGGTTTGAATTTCAGTTCTCCCAAGGTGTTTGGTAGCACAGTTACTGGATTCATTTGTAAAAGCTTTTGGTCTTTTTATTATTATTAAAATCTCTGGTAGTCAGTAATGATGGGGTTTTACTTGGGTTGGTTTTTTTTATTTTGAAGATCACGAGTAGGACAGCTGAGAAATTCTGGAGACACTGTGTATCAAACTTATATGTAACAGGAAAGCTGCTAGACAGAGGCCAGACAGATGTCTGCAGTTGCTTTCTGTATCTCCTCTTTGAAGTGGTGGCAGGATCCTAGTGAAAGTAAAAAGGAAGGCACTAATAGGGATACAAGTAGCGCCTATGCACTTCGTGGGAACCTTCTGCTGCTCTGCATCTGAGAGTAAAACTCCAGCCTGTCAAGTTAGGTCCTTACTTCATAAGCTTTTGTGGAAGTAATGAATCAAGTCAGATAGATACAATAAAGACACAACTAAGAAGTATTTAAATTCCCAGAGGGGCTTACTGAAATTACACCACTTTCTGTAAAAGATAATTTAAAGTGTTGAGCTGTGTTTTACATCGAGATCAACCAGGATGGTTTGCACAGTCAGTTATATCTCAGCTGTGGAGACAGCAGCCCCCCAGCTGAGTGTGGGAAGAGTCCTTCTGACTTATCTCCCTGCTCAGACAAGGGAGGAGGATCTGAAGAGAACTGTAAACACCTACACAAGTCTGAAGAGTCCAACTTTCTAAGTTATTTTAGGTGCCCCCGAGGTTTTAGGCATCAGCAGAACTGATCTTGGAGGCTTTATTCCAGACTTCCTTGCTTCCAGCAGCCCTTGGGCAGCTGTCGTTACACTGAGTTAGTCCAAGGTCTGTGAGCCAAGCCGAGGCTTGGCTTAAATGCTGCTTTCTAACTACTGTTGGCAGAAGCCACAAGTATCATGGCTAACAATGCCTGAGATAGTGCATAGCCTTTTATTTCATCCCTGCTCGAGGTAAAAGTGTCAGAATTTATTTAAACAAAAATAAAACTATGCAGGAATCCCAGAAGGGGACAGATAGCTCTCATTTGTGGGGGATGTGTGTAACAAAGTGTGTTTGGTCAAAGAGGAAGATGAGCTCTAAGCATGCACAAATGCAAGCTGGTATAACAGTCACAGCACCTAAGGAGGACTGCAAGGATAATGTAAATCTTAAAAGAAAATAATTCTGCTGCTATTGGTCTTGTAAAAATGTTGTAAAATACATGCTCCTTGCTTTTGTGGAGAGATCATCTCGGTTTGCCAGCTGTAGCATCCAGATGTATCTTTTGTAAATTCTGATGTTTGTCACTCTTCATCTACTTTGGGAAGAGGACTTTGTGGTATTCTCATGCATTTTTGCTGAGCTGTTTCATAATGTTGTAAGGTCTAACACGACATACACGGCCTTCAGATAGAGCCAGTGAGGAAAGAGCAGCACAGAGAGGCTGTTATTACACGAATAAGACAGGAGAGGTCTCAGAAAGCTTTTCCCTACAGATATCTCCTGTGCTGCTCCAGTGCCATCTACCGACAGGTTCTTAGGCCGTCGCTCTTCATGGGAATGGACTTGTTTGCTTTGGTAAAACAATTTTTCCTTTCATTACATTTCTCTTATGGGCTGTGTTATGCTCTGCCACAATCCTTCTGAATTTAGAGAATATTTCATTTCCTACAGGCATTGTGATAGCAACTTCCAAGTTGCAAACAGCAGCTATGTTTGTAACTACTGGAACAATCTCCTTTGGACTTCTTTACCATTCACAGAACAGTTTTATGAATTATTTTACTATGCTCAATGCACATAAAGCAGAGAATTATTTATTTATTTAATCTTGAAGTATATGAAGAATCACATTAATTTTGAAAAAGCATCTGGGAGGAAAAGACAAGTTTGAAACTAGAAAACAGACTTACCAGTCTACCAGCAAGCAAGAGCTGTTATCCACTACTAATTTGTTCTTGAGCTATGACAGCAAATTGCTGAGCTTGTGCTATTTTAAATTCCCACATAGGCAGAAATTGTCCCTGTTCTGCCAGACTCACTTCAGCAGTAGGACCATACTGGACATAAGGATTTTCCATATGCAGAGTTCAAAGAGGTTAACAAGAAAAGATTGAGGGCCCAGACCTCAGAAGGGGTGAGAGTTGGGATCAGGCAAATCACAAAGCTGTGCTGTAGTGTAGACGTGGTGCAAACAGAGGCCTTCAGGGGTTGGATTATGAGTGGGACTCCTGGGTCTGGGGTTCCTGAACATCATCTTCCCTTCCTTGTTTACACTGTCCGTAATGGTAAGCCTAGTTACACAAACTTTTTGCAGCTGAAGCAAATTCCATCCTTTGGATTTTATAATCTATTCATTAGAGCCTCCTCTTGTTTGATTCTTAATCCTTAAATGCACACATGAATCATCCATGGTAAAGTAAATACTTAACACAGTGGACAAGCTATTAACAGTAAATCTGTAAAGTAAACCTGTAACAGTGGCTTTACCACTCTGTTCCTTAAACTCATTCTCTGTCAGTTTTCTTCTGATGGGCATTTAAAAAGATTATTTGTGCACATCATAGGTGAGAGCATAAAACAACAAGCCCACAGATGTTTGTTGTCAGATCTGAACCTCTGATCAGCATGGTTCTGAGTCAGCAAAGCTTGTACCAGGCCAGGTCCAGAAAAAGGATGTATAAGGCACCTAAAACCAAAACTGCACACCAGCAACTTTTCCAGTGAACTCTCTAGGATCCATGAATGGGACAGAATGGTTTCTACCTCTCCTGCAAGGGACAGAGCAGATTAAAATCCTGGCAGAGAGCAGTCATGATTACTTTTCTCTTGAAACCGTGGCGGTTAAACCTTTCCCCCTTACTTCATTCTGTCATTCAGGATTCACAAAAAATAAGTATTTGTCCCCAGCCTAGGTTTGTGCTCTTCTTCACCTGAGCATCCCCCTAGACTGGGGGCTGTGTTAGGTCACACATCTCCTCCCCTCTGCATATTCTGGCCCTGCAGTGGGCCCATGTTCAGCGAGGACAAAGTTCAGGGCTGGAGGGAAAGCAAATACTGTAATCTGGAGAGTAACAAACTGTAGGTTTGCCAAGGGGCTAATCACTTCTGAGAGACAATAAGCAACTTGCAGTTCTGACTACTGCTGTGAGCCCATTCCTCTGTGGTCAGTGCAAAAGTTGACTCTGTTGACTTCGGTTCAGAACTTAAATGAGTGAATAATATCTCCCCTGCTTTTGAGTAATCCCATTTGTGTGAATGCAGGAAGACTGCATTGCACTTCCCTATGTTGGTTGTTATTTGCTCTCTAGTTCTCTGGCACTACTCGACCTTTCTAGGCTTCTGTTGTAGGGAAAAATCTTACCCACACCTGCTAGTTTCTAATGACTTCCTTGATGCTTACTCATCCTGTAATGTGATTATTGCCATGGGCAGAGAGGGGAATCGGGGCAAAAGCAGTGTTTCAGAGACTGGAAATAGGTGTTTCTGTACCATCATACAATTTGTAGAATCTTGCTGGAGTGAATTGAACTATTGAAGAGGGGTTTGGAATATTTTCTTGAAAAATGTATACCTGTGCTGCAGAACCTGCGTCAGGAACTTAAATATTTCCCTTTTCTGGTCCTTTTTTAGATTCCAAGATGAACTTGGATGATTTCATCAGTATGAATCCCGAAGT
Organism: Cnemophilus loriae; assembly: GCA_013397755.1. Lineage (NCBI taxonomy): Eukaryota > Metazoa > Chordata > Aves > Passeriformes > Corvidae > Cnemophilus > Cnemophilus loriae. The sequence goes on from VZTF01005570.1 coordinate 815,718, forward strand.
GGGATGGGGCTCAGTGTTCTCCCTTTCAGACTTTGTGCATCGATTTGGCAGTCAGACTGATTACAGCTATTCCTTGGAAGGACAGTGAAGTGAACAAAGTTCTTCTGGTTCTGAGTGGATGTGTTTTGTTTTGCTGCTCTTACAATGTATTTATGGTTTACATTTCTGTACATGGAATAGGTATTTGGAAAAATAGAACACCCAGTCAGAAATATAATGAACTGAATAAAAACTTTTATTTTAATTATGTAAGAATGCACTTGGTTTTTAATGTCAGATCAAAGGCAGACATCCCACCATAAGCATATTGCTTTTCCAGCTACTGTGCCCAAACTGAAAAGAGCTGCAAAGAAAGCTTTTGGACAAATATATGCATAAAATATTGAATATTGTAGCCTAAATTGCCACATGTTGTCACATTTTAAAAGTGAGATATGGTTTTCTTCATGTTATGATTGCTGTCAATCCTATATAGACAGACAGTGCATCTCAGTTTCCTCTCTAGCTTTACTGATTAGTCCTTATTTAGCAGAAGTGTAAAGGGAACATTGATTTAGTAGTTCAGTTGTGAAGTCCCATGCACTATGTAAAACCAGGTAAGTATCCAGGTTTCTGTGCTGTACAAGGGGAGAATGAAATCCTGCCATTTCAGTTAGATCTTCTAGTGCTGACACTTCCTGGAAGATGCAGTTGCTATTTTTGCTTCTCATGCTGGCTGTGCATTCCCACCTGCTCCCGTCTTCTTGCACTTGGTGTTTGTTTGGCCTTGTGGTAATTCAGGGTAATTCTAACAGAAAGCAGGAAGTTTTGTTGAGGTTTTTTTTCTGCCTCTTGGTTCCTTGAGCTGGCCTGCTGTGAGGTCGGACAGCTGCTACTGCTGGTGTAAGGAAATCAGCAGGGCCATATGGCTGGGGGAAAGGGAGTGAGAAAGCCTCCCCCTTCAAGGTTGTCTGCTGCTGAATATCCTCAGAGATAATACCAAGCTGCATCCCTGCAGGGCGCCCCAGGAAAGCCATCATGCTGACAGGGTTTGGAGCAGTCTCACACTTCTTAGAAGAGTGCCCTAAACGTGGAATTGCAGAAACAGGCTAAAATGAGGTCTTTAATTCTCAGCTTTGGACCTGTTCTACTTTGTACCCTAGCACATCATAGACTCACAGACTGGTAAAGGAACACGGGTTAGAAGGGTCAGGCAGTCGCTAGTCTAATCTGTTCAAATCAGGTCAGACCAGGCTGCTCAGGGCTTTATCCAGTCAGGCCTTGGAAACCTCCTGGGACTGAGACTACAATAAACATTTGTGATACACTTCATTCCTGGTGAGGAAAAGCACAGTAAAGGTTTTAATTGTTAAGGGATCATTTTATTTGTAAGTACAGAAAAATATCAAAACTTGTAAGAATCTTGTATGTGTACCACTGTTACATAGGTTTATTGTTATATATGTAGTGTATTACTGTATCTCTCATCAGTTCTAGAGAGTTTACTCAGCATATTAACAGCAGACACAGCCAACTGAACGACTGTGGGATTGATTCACTTCATCCAGACATCTCTTTCTGTGTCATAAGAGCTGCTGAATATAGGAATTTAAACTTTCTGCTGCCAGATGCAGCACAGTTGGTTGCCTGTGCAGATAGGCTGCTACTACACATATTCCTTGAGTGCCAGCATGGACTACAGTTAGGAGGGCAGTTGTTGGGACACTCCCCTCTGGAGTGGGACAGTTGATCTGCAGTTTCTGTCACTCTGAACCAGCTTCACCAGAAGAAGCAGAGATGAAATTTGGATTCCTGATAAACTGGTGCACAGAACCCTCCTGAGGGGGGACAGCTGGATTTAGCCAGTTACTCCTGTGTAAAAGGTGTGATGTATCCATGTTTGGATGAAATGGCAGCTCTTTCTGCTTGACGCTGATGTAACAGGCACACTCTGAGGGAATGAAGATGTTACTTACTGGTTTTGAGTGATATTAAGGCTGGCTGTGACAGTGCAGAGCAGCAGCATTTTGCCTGCTCAGCTCTGTGTAGCTGCCAACGCACTGGGTTAGACACAGCAGAAGTGAGAATGTAAAGATCCACGTTTTGGGTGAACAGGTTGTGTTAAGCACTTCTTACCCTTCAAGTGGTTAAATCTCATAGACACAGGGTTCCTGTGCATTGCTCAACAGGCCCTTTAAATTGTTACAGAACATGAGGTTCTCATCCCTCCCTACTTGAGTATGTAATTTGGTTTAACCTCAGCTGGTTTCCGGTGCCTGAAATCTGTGACACGGTCCCTTTAGTGGGGGTCAAGACACAAGAATCTGCCTGGTTTAATCTAGTTTCAGCATCAAGGCTGTTAAGAAGGAGAACAGCCACATTATTCAGAATATGCAAGTTTAAAAAAAAGTCAGTGTGAAGAGTTAGTCCTTTTTCTCTCTAATAATTCCGAACAGGTGCTTAATTTTACATGTAGCAGGCTGGGTGTGTGTGATTATAGCTTTTGTATAATTAACCACCTTTTTGCAGCTCTTGTAAAAAGTTGTCATTCCAGAGGGATCAGTAGAAGCCAGAGAATGATTTCATTCATTGCTGAGGATGGTGATATTGTGGTGCTGTCTCTCTAGCCCATCAAGTCTGGGGGCATTTCATCACCTTTCAGGAGGCATGCTATCAGAAGGACAGAATTCAGGAATACATCAAGTGCTCATTTAGGGCCCCAAATACTACTAATAATAAACCACTCGCTTCACTGTAATTATCAGAAACCAGCTCTTTTCTGATGCTGGTAAGTCCTAGTGTCCCATCAGAGGGACTAAGTGAATTCCCTCCCCTCTCTGATCCTTTCTCCAGGTAACCCTAGTCCTGACTATTTTGTGGAACTTGCTGTGTTTTACCTCTGCTGTCAACACATACTTGATGCATGAGGTGGCGCCACCAGTGTGGTTTCCCCACTGAACACCACAGTAAGTCGCAGACAGAAAAGCAGAGTTTGCTGAGAGCCACTTTGCCATGTACCTGCAGAAGTACAAAGAACTGCCACTGTAAAATTGATGGCAAAGAGGCAACTTCACTGCCAGACATCACTAATTGTCAGCTCTGTGACCACTGATGTATTTAAACACGTAAGATTCTAGCAACTTCATACCACAGTCATACGTACATGTGGGGGGTACATTGTATTCCAGAGCACAACTGCGGGTCCTCAGGTACAGCTCCAGGCTGGCCAGTGCAGCCACCCAGCTGAAGTGGTGCTTAGGGAGAGCCTCACTCCTTGATGCAGGGGAGCTGGGCTCATGCCACTGTGAGATAGGAAATAATAGGAAAGCATTGATAGCTGATTGTCTGGGGTGCACTGACACAGCACGATCAGCCTGTGCTCACTTATACTCCATGCTGTCTATAGCCTTTGAGACTTTTAATTTTTACTGTGTCCAGATGCTGTCCCAATGTGTCCAGGACAAAAATGTGCTGCTTATGCACTTTCAGTACAATGATTTCTTAGTGCAGCTTAGCTTCCCATTCCCTTTCAGCCTTCTTTACCTTGTCCTTTCCCACAGTGATGTCTTTCTATTGTCCAGTTATTACAGTTTTTATGTGCTTAGAGCCCCTAAGTGGTGGATTTTTGGACTAGGTGATCCTTGAGTCAGGCATTGAAGAAAGCAAGGAGAAACCCTCCTGCCCTCAGGTCAGTTACTCACAGTCCTACAGTCTCCGGACTTTTGTAATCTGTTGATCACTGGAAATTCTCCAAACCTTTTATTCCTAGACATCATAGGGCCAGACTCTGATAGCCTTGTAACGGAGGCACATCCTGTCTCACAGGTGGCTCCTCCCATCTCTATCAGACTATTGCAGCAGTAAGCTGCAGCATGAGATGGAACAGGAACACCCTCATCTCTCCTCTGTTTTTCTCTTCTTTGCTGATGCTTTTAACCTAAGAATATAGTTTATTTGATAACTAACCTCTTTTATTCAGCTGTTTGTGGCTTTAGAAAAAAAGGCTTTTTTTTTCTGGCATGCATTTGCTTGGTCAGTGCATTTTTGCAAACTTGTATGTGACCAGGTCCGTCTTGAGAAAATCCCATTTCTCGGTTCGCCAGCAGAGAGAGCAGTCAGCATTCAGTGGATGTGCAGGTTGGGACACAGACAGAGGTGGTCCCCTGCACACTCAGCCCTGCCAGTAGCTGTTACAGTTAAAAATGAGTCATTCTGACAGCATTGCAGAGGTGATTTGTATCTTGCAAGGTTGCGGCTGAGGGCTGAGGTATTGCCCTCGACTGCCTCAGCCTGCAATGTCAGTGCAAGCCCTTCCTTCACACCAGGGGCCGTATGGCAGCATTGTCACACCACCTGCCAGTTTGGGGGGTCTGGTCAGCATTCACAGTCCCTACCGAAATGGAGTTGTGACACCTTAGGATGTCAGACCAATTGATTTGCTATCAGTTTATATTTAGATACCTGGGGATGCTGGAATCTGATCTGGGCTATTCAGGAAGCAAAGGGGCAATGGGGTGCATTTGTATGAATCAAATTCCAGGATGAGAGCCTTGGTCAGGACGTTTTGACATGTGTGGCCTCCTCTCCTCATACCCTCATTGTCCAGCCAGAGCCTCGTGCATGCCCTGAAGCACCATTGCTCTCCAAGCTTCTACCATAAAATGACCATCTCTGGTTGGTCAGGTTTTCTTGTTAGAATGAGTTTGGTCCAAATTTTCTCATTTTTCATGTTCTTTTCCCCTACCTTTTCAGGAAACAAGGGTTGTAGACTGAATGACTTGAGAAAGCTGTACCAGGGAGTAAGAATGAGGTGTGAAAACACCACCATGTCCCTACAGCAGTCACAGTTACCTCGCACTGGGTGTCTTGCAGAACCATTACCGAGACACCGTCCCTGACCCAGGTGGTGGCTATCCCCCACACCTGGCGTGAGCCACACTGCTGGAGGGGAGGACCTGCAGAGCGTCATTTCACATGTCACCCAGCAGAGCAGATGGCTCCAGGTTTGGTGGGGTTGCCCTCCTGTGACACTTTGGATTCACAGGCTTGGAGAATCTCATCTCCTCTCGAGGCGAAGCCTGTCTGGACATCTGTCTCTCTTCAGGTAATTACCTTCTCAGAAATTTGAGGGAGAGAATGCTGATGATTTTCTTCTGCCTTCTGGCTTCCTCCTTATGCAGAACTTGGCCCATTTGAGGCCAAGGTTGATGAAGTGCACCCCAGGAGTGAGTGTCTGGAGACTTCTGCCCAGGTTTGTGCACACTTCCCTGCGGAGCTCAGCTCTTTTCGTTTATGATCATGGAGTCAGAAGTGAAGCACTCTATACAAATGCAGCCTTTCAGCAAGTTAAATGCAGCTGCAGTAGTGGTTCTGGAAAATCTCTTCAGTTTGACCTAAGATAAACAAATATGGTTGTTTAAGTATCCTCAATGTTTCCTTATACTTACAGTAGGAAATACCTTGGATACTGAGGGCAGTTCAAACAAATCTTACTTAGTTATCTAAGGCCTCTGGCAAGTCCCTGAGTTTCTGAGCCAGCTAAGCCACTTCCTAGGCATGAGGTGTACCAAGCTTCATTTTATAGTCATAAAAATAAGCATTAAGGACCTGAGCTGTGAACTGTCACTCACAAAGTCTGACTGAAGTGACATTATTCACCTGATACTCGTGACGAATGTCTGCTTCCTGCTCTGGAAGATGAGCAGGGTGTTTCCAATGAGCTGGATTCTTGACATTATATTACTTAAAAGCAGGAAATGCTCATTTTGCTTGGTTCAGCATCATACCAGCCTTCCCATGCAAGGCTATATCTGGAACCCAAACACTGCAATAAGGCGGGAATCATTATATGTTGTTTTTTTTCAAACAGCCTACACAGTAAGAAGATGGTAGTTATCTCAGCCTTCCCTTCTTTTTAGTATGCAATTGTGGTGGCGTGCTTCCCCCCGTCTCAGCTTGGCTGCTGAAATGGCAGCGCACCAGCTCCACGCTCGGAGCCATCCCGAGAAAATGTTCCGCTGCGGCTTTTAACCATTTAGCTGTAAAGCTCCCGCTGCTTCCAGCGTTCCTAACTGCTGGGGTGAAGCAAGGCTTGCCAGTCCTTGTTTATAGCAAGCGTAATCAGTTCCACTATTTATACTGTACTCATCACAGAGCACTTTGCTGTATGAAATGGTCACAGTTATATTTATACCAGTACAAAAACAAAGTCATCACAAATCGAGGAGGCAACATTCAGAGTAATTTTTCCTTGCTATGTGATGCTGTTTCTTTGGTAATTCAAACTTTTATCAGGCAGAGTCACTCTCTTAGGAAGAAAATACAGCCCACTCTAGGCCAGGAATCCCACCAGTATTTATCTGCACTTGTGTTTTTGTCTTGCATGAAGTAAATGCAACTATTTAGTCAAGTAACCTCTACCAGTTGCTACCTCGGTACGAATATGCAGGGCTGCCGGCAAAGTCCATGGAGTTGTCTTAGTACAGCTTAAAGCAGAGTTGGATCTGCTTTGGCAGAGGTACTAAAAATACCTTTTAATATGCTAAGGTATGTGTCTGGCCAGGAGTTGTTTTCAAATGCATTGTCCATGAAGTTCCCATAAAGTAAACAGATCTCAATATGTTCGGTCCTGAGATGCAAAATAACCAGTGCTGTGGGGTCCAGCTTTTCTCCTTGCTGGCATTACTGGCAGGGTGCTCCCCCTGCCTTGTTCCCAGCAGTAGGCTGGGAAGAAGGGACTCGGGGGAGATTTGCAGTGCCCTGCCTGCCATATTTGTCACAGATCCTTTACAGTGTAGATTGTTTACTTAATTGTCATTCTCATTTAACTTATTTGATAATTATTAAATAAAACACCCCGGGCTGGGTGCTTTTGAGATCTGAAAGACCAAGTGAGAGACTTTGTTGCCAGCAAAGAAGACCCCCACACATTCCCAGCATCTCCTGCTTGCCATCCTTTCCATGCTCACATGGTGCATGGAGGTCAGATCCATGCACAGAGGCAAAGCCGCAGCCTCCTCTGAGCTGGTGCCAAGAGCTGTGTGAGCAGGGGCACCCTTTCCAAGGCACAGAGCCTGATGAAACCTTTCTGCCAGTGTTCTCTGTGGCCCTTCTGCTTTGAACTGCTGTGGACATCCATGGCTGAGGAATGGCTCAGCCTGGCCCCATGGGTGCAGGTCCCCAACCCTCACCAGGGACCATGGGGTCCCCACTGCTGGCTGCCTGCAGGGGCAATGCAGACAGTGGAGGTTGCAAGACATTACCACCCCACTCAAGATCACAGAATCATAGAATGGTTTGGGTTGGAAGGGACCTCAAAGATCATCTGATTCCAACCCCCCTGGTGTGGGAGGGACACCTTCCACTAGACGAGGTTGCTCAGAGCCCCATCCAACCTGGCAAGGCTGCTTGCTGGGCTTACAGACATCCTCAGAAATGGGGATTATTTGTGGTCATTCAATAAGGAAATGCCCTGGCTTAGCACATGGAGTCCAAAAAACCACACGTGGAGGTTGCCAGTGCTGAGGACATCTGAAGCCTGACACGTGACAGAAGTACACGTGTGGGGTCCAAAAGAGGTGTCACCATCTCCACTGACACTTGGTCTCCTCTGAGCTGGCACTGTGTCTCGCAGTAAGGTCCTCTGCCTGGCCTGCATAGTGCAAAAGAGCCTGCTCCCAAATACCGTTAGAACTGCTCCTTGCTGCTGCTTAATGCCATTGGAGAGTGATCCATGGAGCTCCAGTGCTATGGCCATTGGTATGGCTGGATTAGCAAATGGAAGCTTTGTTTTGAGTTTTCTGTAATAAAATACCATGCTGCTGGGGCACTCAGGCTAGCTAAGGTTTCACTGCCCACTTAAGAAAATGAGGGCAAAGGGTGATTAAATATTAAGTGGGATGCAAGATCTCAGCGGGTGCAGTTCATCTGGTAACCCGAGGATGGGCTGGAGGTAAATGTGGCTTGCTAGATACCTGAGAGGGTACTACAGCAACCCATCCTGGTCAGCAAGAGGAGCTTTGGGGTTCCTCCATCAGCTTCCCATGCCAAGAGACCTCAGGGGTGACAGGTGTGGCCATGGAGAGAGACCAAGATGAGGATCCTTGGAATATCTGCATGCTTTTCTCTTTATCTTTCCACCTCTTCTGTAAATCAAACACCATTTCTGGCAGCAGTAGACTGTCAAGCAAGCTACACTGACATCAAGCAGAAGATATTGATGAAAAAAACAGAAAAGAGATTCGTGATTAATGCAGAAACTCCCCCCCAAACTCACACCCCCCCCC
>VZTF01005570.1:824195-991695 GCA_013397755.1 Cnemophilus loriae
CCCCAGCCCCAGGATGAGCCATGTCCTCTCCTTCATGCAAAGCTGCTGCTGACAAGAAAGTTACTGACCTTCCTTTCACTGCAGAGCAAGACTTCTGGAAGGCAGCTCTTGCTGTGTGTGTGTGTCCGTCTGCACACACGTGCCCGTGGGCCTCCCTGTGCGTACGGAGACAGAGACACACACAGCTCCTAACACAGCAGCACATTTGGCAGTGGGTGTTGGCTCCCAAGCTCACTTCGGCATTAGCAATGGGTAATTATTTCCTCACCACTCCCGTTAGCAGCTGGCTCTTCTTGAGGAGGATCCACACCTTGGCTGCTGCTACCTGGTCAGGTGCAAAGGCTTCAAGGGCTCCTGCTCCACTCCCTCCCTCCCTGGCACAAGTGTGTGCAAGTAAATCTGGATAAATCAAGGCTCTTTCCTTTCTGAGACCCTTAGGCCAACATTCTACAGCTCTTCTAGTGATTTTAATGTCCATAATCCCCCTTAACTCATACCCCCTTGGAAACACTTAAAGATGTTATTTTTTTCTGATATAAGCTGTGCCGAAGCTTGGTTCCTTTATGAAGACAAACTGGCAGGGGAAACATTGACAGCTATACAGGGAAATACTGTTTTGCTTAAAAAACTTTATTTAGATTGCTCCTTTGCAGAGAGAGTTGTTTGTTGCTTGGGTTTGGTTTTTTTTCATTTTGGACAGTGCTAAAGACGCCATAAAATTAGCTACAGTATTATTCCAGTGATTTGTACACGGCATGTTCACATGCCTTCAAAATTAAAAGAAATCATGATAAAACTAAGCAAATAAATAGTCTTGAGAGGACTAATCCTTTTCCTCCGTGCTCCCAGCAGCCACCAAAGCCAGCGGGGATCCCAGGAGTGCAGGAGTGGCAGGGCCTGGGCTGAGCGGCGCGGAGGATCCTTGGGAAGGCTTTGTTGCTCTGCCATGGGGGTATTAATGTTTCTGGCCAGCTGACAGCATGTGTGGCAAGCGTAAACATTTGGCTCCAGCGAAGAGATGCACACGAGGGAGGAAAGTTGTGCACAAGATGAAAAGGGTCCCTGCGGCAGCACCCGGCTGGTCCCGGCCCCACAGCATCCTCGGGGAGAAGCGGGCACAGGCGGAGGGCAGAGGGGGGTGCAGCCATCTGGGGAAGGACAGTGGTTTTGCAGTGGAGCAGGCACTTGCTTGATGCTTCTGCAGCCTTCTGGGGTCCAGGGAGGGTTAAGAAACCGTGGAAATGTACCACTGGGGGCACATTAGGGGGCCGAGGAAAGGGCTCAGAAGCAGTATGGAAGATGCTTGCAGCACCGCTTTTGACCGTGGTGTGTTTTGCATCAAAACTGCAGCCGTTTTGCAGGGAATGGGGGGATAAGTGGGTAAAGAGCACCCAGGCCTCTGCTTTCCAGCTCTTTCCAAGCAGGCCAGCTGTCCACACTGGTTCAGACTTAATTCACATTCTGGGTTCATTACAGCAGTTTTTTAAAGCTGGATCCTTACCCTGTATATCCTCAGCCACAGCAGTATCCCTCTGCTGCTGCCTGGGGCCAGTGAGCCTTTGGGCTCTTACTTTCCTGAAGGACCAAACAAGGGAGTTTTGCATTTTTTCAGCCTCTAATCCAAATAAACGAAAAATAACTTTGTAAATATTTCAAAAATACCTTGAGGGCTTAGGCAGCCTGAGGAGAAGGGGTGCAAGGTGCTGTTATGCCCAGGGGTGTTACAAACCTCTCTGACTGGCTCGTGGTGCTGCAGGATGGGTGTTGCGTGGTGGCTGCTCTCTTGCAGCTGACACACGTGCTTGTGTGTGTGTGTGAAATGGTATAACTTGGCTTTTCCTTCTTCTGAATGTTCAGCATAAGCAGGGAATAATAAAATACGATTTTTCCACAGGGACCAGAGGAAACAAATTACTGCCCGGGTGTAGCTGAGGGCAGAGTCTGGCACATTATTTTCTGTGTAATAATTCCCACAAGGCCCTGTGGAAAACCAGCTTTTTTTTTTTCCTTCTTATTTTTCTGCTTCCTTAAACTTTCCAAAATACTCTGCTGTAACATATTTTCCTCAGTCACATGTGTTAGTGAGGAGAGAAAAGGTTAAATTCTCCTTTCATACTATAATGTAATTCATTTCCTGTTTTTCACAACTGTCTAGACACAGATCTAACGAGCATTAACCCTGAATCCCACCATTGGGTTAAAAATAGAGGCTTTAAATATAAAACTGTGTGGTAAGAGTAAGATTGTAGGTTTCTACCTACCACCAGGAGACAGCGCTTTTAAATGAGAACCATTTAATTAGCTATAAGTAACAAAAAAAAATTACTTCAGTTTCAGAGGTTTAAAAAGGCTCCTGGTTGCTTTATATATACCAGCAGCAACACAGGCCCTGCTGAGTTGTGGCATGGACAGGTTGATTCCCCCTCAGGAGTTATATTTGTCTGGATTTACACCTCCAGCTATATTAAAAAAAGAAAGAATGAATTCCACTTCAGTCGGAGAGCTATAAAAAGATTGGGAGAAAGTAATTTAAGGAAGGACCAATGTTGAAAACCATGGTCAGCTTCTGGTGGGAGACCCATGGACAAAATGTGCCCCAAGCCCCAAGGGAAAAAGTGATGGCCGTGGTACCAAGAGACACCTCGTGCTGGGAAGGCAAGGCCACAGAGTGTTGAGTCCCAGCCTAGGACAGCATTGGAATGCTTGCAGCCTTGACCAGACCAGAGAGGCTCTCATCAGCTTATGCTGGATCATGGTTGGGCTGGAGGCTGGCCCCAGGTTAAGCCAGGCAATTGCCCTCTGTGGGCGTGCAGCCTCCTCTGACACTTCCCACCAGCTGGGCTGCCACACTGGAGTGGGAGGAAGGAGAGAAAGAGATTTCTGGCTTGGAACATGAGCTAAACCCCTCGCAAAAGTGAGAGTTTTGCCTGTGGAGGCAAAGCAAGAAAAAGCAAAACTGTAGCCCACCCCAGCTTGGCACAGGGTGCAGACAGGGAGAGAGGCAGCTTCTTGGCTGACAGTTTATTACACACACCTTTCACATCAAAGATTACCCACAGAGACATCATATTTTATGTACTTCAAGAATAAAAATAAATGCTGGTAAGAATTAGCTCAACTCAATGCTTAAAAGCCCTGTAAAAATAAGTCAAAATTCCTGGTGTGCTGTGACGAGGAGGAACTCGCATTTCCTGTGTTGACTGCGTTTCTCTGTCTACGAACACAAATCCCATGGGGTGGTTTGTTTATTTATCCCGTGAAGCTGGGAGTGGGTGTCTTTCCTGTCCCCCCACTCACTTCCAGCCGTTGCATGAAAGCAGCAGCACCTTCAGGAGCTCTGGCATGGACCTGGCACCTCCGCTGCAAACCTGTGTGTGCTGCTGTCTGCATTCAAGGTCTATTTTGACCAGGACTGAAATTATCTATGGAAAACATATTAAAAAGACATTTGTTTGTTTTCAAATAAAAAGTGCAGTATACTGTGCATCAAGAATGGTGAGGAGTGAACTGGTGTCCTTCCAGCTTAGGGAAGGCCTTTGAACCCACACGAGTTATTTATAGAGCCTTTTGGAAAGCAGCTCTTTCCAATTTCTGCAATTTTGATCACAGGAACAGCTCAGGTTTTGTCAAAAATAAAGCAAGCCCCTACATGGTTCACTGGGGTTCACCCCTGTAAAGCAGAGAAGCAGAAATGAGGATTAGGGAGAGGTAGGGCAAAGCACAGTCATAATTTTAATATTCATTGTGTAAGAGGTTTTCAAAATGTTTTTTGGCCAAACTGTACTTCTTTTATTAGGCTCTAAGACAGACAGTGAGGACACTCCAAGGAAGTGTACAGGGTGACTTGTTATCATTGATCAAGGCAGACCCTCATCCGTGTTTCAGGATGCCTCTGCCTCTATCCCTGACTGCACTTGAAAGAGTGGAGGTGGTAGCAGCAATAACATGAAAATGGGGCCCAACATACTCCTAAAAAGACCCAGTATTCCCCTTAAAGGAGTTAGTCTTTGCACATTTAGTCTATTAAAATAAGTAGAGCTTGCTATTTTCAAAAAGGTTTGAATAAGAAATGTGTCTTAACAACAGCTTTCTCTTGTTTAAAAGGCTTTGTGATCTTGTCCCATCCTGTGTTTCCAGAGACTTGTGTCTGGGGGGTGCAACCCTCTAACTGCAGATCTGAGTCACAGCATAACTACAGAGACTTAGGAAACCACTCAAACATACCTTCTATGACAGTGCAAATGAGATTGAAAACAAAACATCTGTATATAAGTGCTTATTTCCATAGCTGGCACAGCTTTCATGAGGCAAGTAATCCTGTTTTACCGTGATAACTTCTCGTGTTCCAACCAGAGGCACATTTCAGTTGCCTTAACTGCTTTTCTCCAATTTATTAGGAGTCCCTTGAGTGGGCTACTACTCACATTCCCTCTGAGCTGGAGCCTGGGTCAGACTGGTTGCAGTCCTGACACTCCCGAGATGCAATTGTTCCCCAGCCCCAAAAAAAGACTAAAAAATAATCACTCAGGTAATATGACTAGAAAAAACCCCAACATTTTGTAAGCCATATGTTAGAACTGAAGGTCTCAGCTCAGTGTGAGCACTGGTGATCTCTTTCAGGGCAGCAATGACTCCTGTGCTGTGGGCAAGTACAGATTCATGAGCACAAGCTCCATGTGAGCACTGTTTCTGTTAGAAGCAAGGCTCATTTCCCTTTGAGATATGATGAAGCAATAACTCTATCTGGGATGTTCTACTGCAGCAACGAGCCAAGTTCTGGATGTTCCTGCTGAACAGTCTTTGCTTACAGTCATCACAAGCTCAAGGCTGAAAAGGTCACCACCTTGGAAGCAATGAGACAACCAGCCCTGTGGTTCACATTGTTTGAACATTTATTGCAATTCAGTGTCAAAAATGTTTTACAAAAATACTGTCTGCACAGAACAGCTGTAAAAATCAGAGTTGAACATGCAAGGGAAGAGGAAAGAAGTGTGCAAATTTATAATGGAAGGATTTTAACCACACAATAATATTAAACAGAAGTCTTATATAAGGGATGCCTTTCACTTCATATCATCTCTAGTTACAACTTTAAGGAAAAATAAAACAGAACACACGCTCTCTTCCATATATAAGTAGGTATTTATAATTACTGTAGATTAGTTTCTAAAGATGAGCATATTTGCGATTTCAAATTAAAATGTTATCTTGGTAGCTGACATGTTGGCACTCTGTGCAGCACAGGATGGCTAAAGAAAAGCAAATTCCACCCTCAGTTGCCCTCCCAGGAGGAGAAGCAGCAACACTTGGTCAATAGAGAGGGAATTTCTCTGGTGTTAAGAGTATTTATATACTAGAGACTGCATGTGTCAAAGAGAAGATGGATTTGTTCTCCTAGGGCCAGATCCTGCAAAGCTGATTTGCTACCAACAAAAATCACTGGAGGAAGACACTGGATAGAAATTAGGTGCTGGTAAAGACTCAGAGCCCAGCAGGCACACGCTGACAGCTGTGTGAATGGCTGACCATGGTTTCAGAGCCTGTAACCAGCATCAGTACAACCAAGGAGCTGAGAAAGCAGCACAAGCAGAACACCAGAGTCCCAAACCTTGAAGGAGGGAGCACATCTATACCAGCCTGATCAGCCATCAGCTCCACAGGGCCTGTGCTTGTGCAAACAGGCCAGCTACAAAGAGGGGCATTTTAATTTAAAGCTATGGCTTTTTGGCATGGTGCTGATCTACGGGGAAGATGTGCAACATGTTTGCAAGGACAACCACAGAGGACAACGCTGGTTTGCTGTACCAAGCAGGAGATCAGTGTGAAAAGCACATCTGATTTGTTTGCTACACAATAGGATTTGAAATGTTCCTGCTCTAAATGAAATTCTAGCAACTAAGGGCCAAGGAATTTTCTGGGCAGGAAAAGCTGGTTTAGTACCTGTGTATGTTCCAGAAGGTGACAGCTTGACAAAAGTAATTGAAGTCAAACAGAAATGGGAATACAAACAGTTTAAAACCTGGGGCAAAGAAAAATAATATAAAATATATTCCCATGTACAGAAAGTGGCAGGGTGCAATTAAATGTTTACATACAAAGCAATGTCTTCAGAGCAATACACATTTTCCTAATCACTTTATATAATAAAGGATCGAGAAACTCCCACAGTTAAAAAAAAGAAACCCAAAAAACATAAGAGGATGTACATACGCTTTATGATCAAACTTCAGCATATCCTAGTTAGTATAAGTGGCTTAAGGTATGTACAGCTGAAATCGTGCCTCTTGAAATGGCCACCACACCAAAAACTGGCCTCTTCTACAAAGCTGGAACAGAGATCTCTGGGATCTCTCCCTTCCTAAGCTTCCTCCCTTGCATGGATCTATTTTTCCTCTTCACAGCACCATGTTCTATGCTGTTGCACTAGTTAATACATCCTCTAAAGACAATGAGATTTCCCTGGATATGCTGGCAAGAGAAAACCCCAAAGAGAGGAAAAACTCTCCTTTCCTAGTATAAGAACTGATGCATATCTAATGGAAATGCATCAACTAACTGGAAGGTGAAATGTCATTTGAAAAGAACATTCTATTTCCAAAATACAAGTAAAAGTCTGTTTTCCCCTTCACAACAGCTTTGCCACAATTGTCTTAAAACAAAGAGGTCCTTTTTGCCTGAGAGCAGCCTTAAACCATCCTGCCTGGAAGCCCCTGATATCACTGTCAGTTTTGTTACTCTGCCATCCTTAGCCAAGCAGATGCCTTTACACCACTAAAATACTGATTGCTTTGTTTGTAAATGGTTAGAATAAGGTATTTGGATGCAACAGCATTTTGTTTTAAATACAAACCAAGAGTATTGAATTCACTGCAACATCTCCCTGTACCAGCCACTCAAGAAACAATGAGTCTCCAAAGAGACCAAGGCCATCATTGACAATTGCTGCAGCAGGAGGGTAATGAGTGAGGCAGTAACTGAAGAAGGCTTATTCTGTTTCTTTTTGTTTAGTCTGTTTTGTTCTGTACAGTAGTTGCTCGGTTTGCTGCTAGTTTGGATGCTGACAGCAATATCCCAAGACCTCACACAAGCAACAGACGAGTGTCTATGTATAACAAACCATCTTCAGCACTTTGACCCTTACAGTGCTAAGAAAGAAAAAACACAGTAATTGAAGTAAGTTTTATAAATAGGAGCCTCAGCTGCACATTAAATCTGTTGTCAGTATGACCCATGCTCTCTGGGTAGGAGGCCAGTGAAGGGTTGGTAGAGGCGATAGCTGGAGCCAAGACATTCCCAAATTGCAGCTCAACATTGAGAATTTCCATCTTCTTATGCAAGGAAGGCAGTAGGCCAGATCCAAACCTGGGGTTAAAATCCACTCAGTGTCACAATCTCACAGAGGGCAAGTGCTAAGCACAGATCCAGAGCAGGCAGAATGCTGCAGCATTTCATACCAAAATACTGTTGCCTCCCCATCACAACAGGGTGGCTCACCGTGAGTGGCAGAGGCAAAACTACAAAACAAACCAACCCCAAGTCAGAGCTGGAAACAAAACATGCCAAGGGGCACAGGTCTTCTCACTGCTGGAAAAAGGAGCTACGGGACTCTCCAAATTCAGTGGCAATGCTTCACTCACTTCACTTGCAAGTTTCTGTCCTTAATGTCCTCACTCACAAAGCCAGATTTCAGCCTTGTCTACCCACTGCCATCAGCGCAGGAAGGAAAACAGAAACTGGCCTCCTTTACTCACAAACATCTCCCAAACAAGCACAAGTGTATTTTTCCAAGGCAGCAGTTTTTAAATCACTTTCAGTTGACATGAGTATGATCAGCAGGCTTATGCTTTCCACCAGCAGTCGAACTGATGAATGGGGCATCAACACCAAGATAAAGCTTGTTATTCTGCATGTGTTTTCCCCTCATCTCTGGAGAGTGACAAGCTCTGGGCCATGGCTAAGGGTGGTACAGGCTCACAGAGCTCTCTGGAAGAGCAAAAACTCAGGATTTGCTGTTACATGGCTGGAGAAGGGCAGTTCTTGTCAGCATTTTCCTTGTTTTCCTCCCCTCTTCCCACTGCTCCATCTAGAGGCAGCTTTTTTCCCTTTTCACATCTCTCCCAAGAGTATGCAAAGTGATTTAGTTTGCAAAAATGCAAATACTGTAATTTTTAAATACAAACAGCTGCAGAAAAGTGTTCAAAGTCAGTTATAAAAATGTAAAAAAAGGAACAGCATATTTAACAATAATTAACTCAAGTAGTTCTTCCTGAATTGTCCTGAGTACTCCTCTTCCTCACAATTTTTGTACATAGTCACACACAATCCACTAAATATTTACCCTTCCGAGGTATCCTGCTTACATCATGCACAGAGAAAGTGCTATACAGGAAATCTACTCACAAACAGCAAAAACTTTCCACTGCAGGTTTTCAGATTGCTATGTATGAGCTGGATTCTTCAAGCTCCACTGTAGAGAAAAGTGAAGCATTGCATGCAACAGAGGAGACAGTGAGCCAGATTACAGCCACAGTGAAGTGGCCACTTACTCTGTAGGACTGAAAATTTAGCTCTAGGTTAGGGTCAGAAGATCCCATAAAGCAGCTCAGCACCGGAAGCTGAAGGGACTTTGGGTCTCTGCCCCTGGCATGGAGAAAGAACCAAAGATGTCAAGTGCCATGTTGGAAATCCCTTGCTTACCCCAGTCCTGACTGCTAAATGCTAATCACTCCCTAAGTTCCAGGGCTCTGAAACTAAACATTTGCTGCCAGTCTTCCAGTGACTGAAAACTGCATCATCTAAGGAGATTCAATGGCCCAGTTCTCCCTATATTTTACCAGCTCCAAGATGGCTGAATTCACTTGACAGCAGTGGGAATACAGAGCAGTGTATATGTTGGAAAACATGGGCTTGAAAAAACATTCTAACCTCACTTAGGATTTCAACTAGTGCAATTAACCTAGTGAAGCAGATAATTTACCTTGTGAGATTAAATCCAGTCCTTTGTTTCCCTATCATAGAACTTCCTCCCTTATAGAAAAGGCTCATCCTTGTGTCTTCTCTTTACCCATTTGCTTAGTCTTTCATAAAACCAACAAATTAAAAGAGGATGGAGTAAAGTCTTAGGTATTCATATGGTGCCTATCATCTAGGCATTCAAGCACTGAGTAGAGCAAGAAAACTAATGTAAAGAGGTAAGCATTAATACAAGAAAAGATGCTTACTATCACAAACATTTCCCTTTAAATCATTGTACAAAATACAAAAGTTCACATTGTACACTGGATTTTTGTTTGAAAGGTACTCAATCTATTAGAGGTAGAAAGTGGTATGTTGCGATTCTGTCTCGCAAGTAGGCTAGAGTTCTATCCTAAGTACTTCAGAATGTGTCCTTTTAAAAGCACAAAAGTATTATTAAACTTGTCACAGGGATATTTTTCATAAATATTTCTAAAATGTCATATTTATAAATATGTATGCTAAATAAAACCAGATGGAGGAACAGTTCAACAGTCCTAGCCTCATATTGCTTTCTCTCTATTAGAAACAAAACAAAAGAGTTCTCAAATGGATGTGGGGCAAATTCATTTTTAACTTCTAAAAACAAAAAATGAAGGCCTTTTTTGCCCTGTATCTTGTACTCTGATGATAAAAAAGGGACTCTGTACAACATGCTGTATTGACACACCAGTCCTATGGAAGTCTGTATTCCGTAAGTGCTGCATGTCAGTGAGCAATTTCACCTTTCATCTCCAAGATCCTCTTGTTCCTTGACTCAAGAGCTTCAAACAAACATGAATATTTACACTATTTACATATGGAGTGTCCAAGCTCTATGACAAAGTGTCCTGTAGGAATCGCATAAGCTGCGGTGACCCAAGTTCAGAACCTGAACAAGTTGATAAACTCTTGTGGTGAAAGAGAGGTGGAGCAAGTCTCTGGGTTGTTGGCTGTGCAGGGGTGATCAGTACCCTGGGAAAGGAGAAAACAATTCTATTTAGACAGGCTGCAGAAAGGGTGCCAAAGCATCAGCCAACCTAGCACTGCTCCTCTGTCAGACATCCCATGTGCAAATAGATAGAGCCCAGAATAACAGACAGCTCTGAACTGGGCTTAAAATCTTAGGGGCAAGTCATCAAAAAAAGAAGCAGCAAAGATCCAATTAATTTTTTTCCCCTCTTCTGAGGGAAGAGAGGCTAGAGCCTACCATCAGCTACAGGAGTTTAACTCCAGAGACACGCCTTGCATATCACCACAGTGGTCAGCAGATTTTTGTCCTGGGCTCTTTTGCAGCCATCAGTTTTTATCACAGCTAATCCTGTTGCCAAGACCTCCACTTCTATATAATGGGTAGAGGAAGCTGCTGGCAGTGCTAAAATGATTTCTTGCAGGCAGCCCTAAAACATGCCCATCTTCCAACTCTCTGGCCCCAGTGGACACTACTCATGTTCAAGATAAAGATGGGATCTCTGAAGCACAGAGGAGAAAGGGTCTTAATAGCTGAGGGAGAATTAAGATGTAGGAATTCACTAGGCTATGCAGGCAAACAAACTGCAACACCCTCAGCCAGCTGCAACCAGAGGAAGCACTAGATGCCCCATGGCTCCTGCCCCAATCAAGTCTGTCCCACCAGCACCTCGTACCTTCCAGGAAAGGATGTGGCAGTGCCTGCACAGCTGCAGTGTGTCACCATACTGCTCCTTCCGTGGGTAACACCTTATGAGCTTGAAGTACATCTTTTTCCAATCCAGCTGTCCTTTGTCAGATAAGATCAGACGTTTGCGAATCTTAAAGAAAAGATATACACAATTATAGCAGGTCAAAAAAATGATTTGTTCTGTTCGGCTCATAACCTTCTCTTCCTCGCATGTCAACCTCGCCAGTGCCATAATAGTTCCCTTGCAACACGAAGAAAGCTCTTATTTGGAATATCCAGTTATAAGCATTTTCCTGATGGGGACAGCCTCACCCAATACCATTATGAGGATCTATTCCCACTTCATCAACTTCAGTGTAGGAAGCCTGAAACCCTGGGAGCTATTTCATACTACTCTGACCACTGTTTCTGGCTGGCAGCACAGCAAGTAGAGTTGCATTTAACAGTTTTAAAAGTTGAGGTATTTTTCTCTAAGAGTCAGTGATTTATTACATTAGCTTGGGAGACACCCATCTCTCTTTCAGGGTTCATTAGTTGCAGAGGCTGGATTTGAATTTACCTAATAATAGAAATAACTCCTCCAGAGTCACTTCCAAAGTCAGATTCAGAGTGAGTAAATAAAGCCAAGCCAACAGAAATCAGGCACATGGTTCCTGCAGTGCAGAGGTCTAGTACAAACACCCCAGACATTCACCCATAAACAGAGAGGGATTTTTGTTTGTTTGCTTTTAAGTTGAGATGATCCCAGATGATTACCAGCGTACCAGAGATGTTTACACAGGTACAAAGTAGGTAGCAGCAGGGCTGCTTTCCACATACCATCCCGTCACTCACAGAACAGCTCAAAGAGGATTTCTTGCTCTAAAGGGCAAGAGAGTACAGCTCAAGGACCACATCCACAAAGATTGTCTGCAAGGGTGTCAGTCACTGGGACATCAGGGTGATTGTTGGAGCCTGCCTGCACGTTTTCCCTGCACACGTGGGGCAAGGAGCAACTGCAAGTCATGCAGTTGTTCCCACCTGGATTAGGATTGAAGTTCAGTGTATGATTAATTCCTCAAGCTCCTATTTCAGGAATCATTGCTGTGACATGTAAAACCCTCTAAATAAATCATCTTCACAGCCATTCTCATGCCAGCCTATATTATCAGCTTGCTGCACAGTCCTCAGATCCAAGAGACAGCCAAGTAAGAGAACACACAGGGCAGACACTCTTTCTAGTGGGGTACGCCAAGGAACTGATGGCAGTTTGCACCCCTCCTTGTACCTGTCTGTCTGTGAAGTGGTACTGGCAGAGTTTCTTCCACAGCAGCCGGTCTTCACTGAGCACTTGGAGGTCAGGAGCCACCTGGCCCAGGCTAACCAGGTCCCTCCCATCGCTCAGTCGCTGCATGATGTTCAGTTGTAAACACAACGGCAGGTCGGTGAAAGTGGTTCCTTTAAAGGCAGGCTGGAAGAGACATACAAAACTGAGCTCCCAGGAAGCTGAAAACCTAAGAAA
This sequence comes from Cnemophilus loriae, assembly GCA_013397755.1. NCBI lineage: Eukaryota > Metazoa > Chordata > Aves > Passeriformes > Corvidae > Cnemophilus > Cnemophilus loriae. The sequence goes on from VZTF01005570.1 coordinate 836,351, forward strand.
TCCTAGCTTGCAGCAGAGCTACTGCTTTTTAAAAACTTCTTCACACAGAGAACAAAGCAGCAGTTCCCTCTTCTAAATAAAGAAGACATTTTACATAGAAATATTTGACCTTCTGCCCCAGAACAGTTTGAGATAACCTCAAGGAAGAGGACATGTATCTGTAGTGCAATAATTAGGAGAGCTGCAGTCCAAGTTGACTCCTTCTCTCCTTTTTGTCCACCCCACATCCATACTCGTGAGACTCTGCTCCCTGAAGCATCACCATCAGCTTTCACTACAGCAGGACATTGGCTGTATCATGGTATCAGCTGTTGTCCATCCAGGCCTCTCCACCACAAGGCAGATGGGCATTACTTCTCCAGTTCAGCTCCGGTTACACACCCTGCTGGGAATCTCATGCTCTTCTGACACATGTTTTAGCTTATGTCATCACAGGATCTTGCTGCAACCACAGCAGTGGCTGGTGAGTACCCACAGCAGGATTTTTCCCTGCATGGCTTCCCAGGTCACTGCTGGCAGGGCTAGCTTTTCCTCTGGGAACACTTGAAGGCCCTGCCCCTTTCCCACAGGCTGCAGCTCTGCTTTTCCAGGCTGTTTAGCCACACAAAAGCAGATCCTAGCCTAAAGAGACAAAAAGCACCCCCATCCACATTTGCTTAACCTCCACAGGGTCCAGGATTGTTTTTGAAGTCCACATGGGGCACAGCTCCAGGATAAACTGACCACAGTAGATCTGCATATCCCGCACTCTGGGGAAATCCAAGGTATACACAGGAGCAAGGCATCAGCAAGGACCACAACCTGGGCTCCTGCTGTGGCTTCAAAACCAGCCTCAGCCTTATTAAGGCAAACAGCAGCTTCTAGGATTGGGCCCCAATGAAGAAACAATGTTCAAGAGATGTGCCAAGTTCATCCTTTACCCTGCTCAGAGATGCTGCTATTTTAAGTTGCAGAGTCACAGCACCCGCCTCGTCTTTGGCAGAGCTATTAACTGTTTCAAACAAGAAGCATACAGCCCACCAGCAGCAGGGGAACACTACATGATGCTGCTTTTAATCATGTGGTCCCATTTCCAGCCATCCCACAGCATGGGAGACTCCAGAGGAACAATAAGTACGTCTGCACAGCAGCAGCTCCTGCCTTCCCTCCAGTGCCCCACTGCCGGCCTGCCCAGACCAGCGACACCGCCCAGTACCTGCAAAGACCAGAGCTTCTCAACCAAAACATCCATTTCAGCATCGCCACCGGCCAGGCAGACCTGACACAATCGCTCCAGAAGGAGTGAACTGCCTCTACAGTGTCCAGAGGACATTCCTTTCCATGGCAGCCTGGGGCATTTTGTAGGGTAGGACACTGGATCCCTGGATCATGTCTCATTGCTATTCCCTGGCAGGTTGTATTTTGAACTCTTCTGAACTCTGTCTGCGTATAAGCTTTGCTAGGGTGCAACAGGCAAGAGTAAGGTCAGAGACTCTTGGGAAAACAAAAAAAAACCCAAAGCTCACACTTGTATCTCTTTTTCTGAAAAAACCTGTGTGACTCAAGCAAATCTTTACAGGTTTTCTGGATCAGGCAAAAAACTTATCTGCTACTACTTTTCCTTCAGTACTCTTTTCCAGGACTTTTCAAGCATTACTTTTTTTGGAGAAAGAACACAGATTAGACCAGAACAGATCAGTATACTGTCATTTTCTGGACAGAAGTTTTTCTTTTGTTTTAAAGCAGTTGTAGCACATACAATGCTTTGCAAGGTTGGTTTTTGGTTTTTTGGGATTTTTTAAAAATTATTTAGGTCTTGGATGTTGCAAGACATTTCCCCCTCCAGAAACCCCACAAGCTCAGTGCACCATAAGTAACTGGCTGCACAGAGCTGAGCTTCTTCCTTTCTCTGAATTCAGCTGGTTTTGTTCCAGCTTGAACTGAAGTTATCTTCAGTGGTGTGAATTTTTTTTGCAAGCTCTACATCTATTTTATTTACTTTAGAAAAAGTGTCTACAAACCTACACATAAGTTACGTAGAAAAGGCAGTTCCTTTCACAAGCAATGTTTTGATGCACTTTTGTCTGAAGAGGCAGAGTTCTTCAAGACTACAAGGGGAACACCAACACAGATATCAGCATGGGGGGGAGGGGAAGCTTTAGCATTTCAGTGGAGTAAGTATCTATTTGAGGCAGAAAAAAAAGTGTATATATAGTCCTGGGCAACTTATTGTTGGTATCCCTGCTTCAGCAGAGGGGTTGGACCAGATGACCTCCAGAGGTCTATTCCAACATCAAACGTTCTGTGATTGTGTGAAATGGAACAAGTTCCGATTTGATTCCCATGTAAAACCAGGTTAGCAATTTATCCTCCAACACATCCTTCCCATCCCCACAGATGCTGCTGAAAAAAACAGATGTTGTGAAAGCAGGGCTCATCCAGCTGGAACAGGTCGCTCCAGACTACTGGAAGAGTCACTGGTATTTTCCGCCAGGAAGCATGAAGTTATGCAGCTATTTGAAAATTTGCATTTAATTTACATATTAAACAAATCTAAAAACCTCAACTATCTAAAAAACAAGTTTTGAAGGCAACTGCTCAATTTGAGAAAGCCTGAGTTGACTTTTCACACTGAGGCCTGGCCTCTGAGGACAGAAGAGGGAGAGATGGTTTTCTGTCCAGCTCTGTTCACACAGCACCTCACAGCCATTATGGAGTCAAGCCACAGTCTGTGACCAGTAACCTTGAGCATGATCCTGGGTGATGTACATTGAGCTTTAATTAAGGGAGTCAAGTAATGCTAGGAATGCATCCAGTTATTTTGGCAACTCCAGGTCCTTCCACTCTGCGCTTGCACTGGGAATAGAGTGGGAAGCAGTCACCAAAATGAGAGCCATTAACACAAAAAGGTTTCATGAAGGAGACAATATTTTTAGCTTTCAGGATTTGTACTTACCCTGGTGATCTGAATGTTGTTCAGTTGCTGCTGCCAGTGGAGAATGCTCTCCATCCTGTGCACCCACATATTGATGTTTCCAACCAGGACAGACTTGCCAACCCGTTGAACTAACGTGCAGAGGGATGTGTAGAGGGTCTGCAGCAATTCCCGTATTAGCCTGATGTTCTGCTGATCTTCAAGGACTTTGGAAGAAGAGGCAAGGTTAAAAATGGGAATTATCAGAGTCCTTCTCTGAATCTACATGTTTCTCAGGCAAGTCAAGTTATTTGCTATAACTTCACAGGCCAAGAGAGCCAGCTTGTGCTTTTCTTTTTAGAGGAAAGCTCTTAAACATTAGCCAGTCACAGCAGGTTAGACAGCAGATGGAAAGAGAGCCTCCCAGGATAAGCAGATGAGATCTGCCATTTCTGCAGCACTTCCCATTTCCAGCCACTGGCAACCAGCCACTTTTCCTCTCTCATACTATGCAAGGAGTTATCTATGTGCACCTCTTCCCCATCTACCCCAGCTAATGTGCATTTCTCATTATGTATAATAACAGGCTGCTCTCAATGCCCCAAAGGCTTCAGGGACAGCTAAACATCCATGAGGGAAGTGCCACATCTCAACCACAACTCCTTCCCCTGAACAGGTGAAGACACCCCTCCAGAGCAGTGGAAGCACTAGGTACAGCACACTGCCAACAAGGCAGCAGCAGAGACTGCAGACATGCCTGGCCGAGGACAGGAGCACCAGATCTTCTGCAGTCAGAAATAGGACTCAGTAGGATGCAGAAGGGGTGGTAGTGAGGAAAGCTGGAAAATAAGGAGCCACCTCTCAGATACCTACCAGACTACAAACATTTCTTCCCCTCCCCCAAGTCTTTCATTGAGGGAAAAGAAAGCAGAACTGCACTACAGAAATAAACAGTGATGCCCCTCTTCACCCATTTTGCATTGCCTGACTGTTCTCAGGGATGTGGTTCACCAAAGTACATCAGATTAAATCGTACTCCCCCTCACTGTTTCAGTTTCTTACCTTTCTGAACCACTTTTTCCAAAATATTCATGTAGTTTTTCTGGGCAATGCCACTCAGTGACGTCAGCTGAGACTTTGCTATCAGCTCCAACAGCTGTGGATAAAAATAGAAGTTGCAAGCCTTAGAGCACAGAGATACCTTTCTAATCTTGACTCCTAGTCACATGACACAGCAAAACAGTCCAGAGACTTGTTTGCTACTTGAAAATAAAAAGGAGACAGAACAACAGAGCAAAGTAACGCAAAGGGGAAGGAGAGCAGAGGCCAAATAATTAAACTCGCATCAAAAGAGGTGGGGGGGGAAAGAAAGGCATTTTAATTATCTTCAGTGTGGGGGGAAAGGGAACTTGATTTCATGGTTCAGAGATGCAGAGAAACCACAGTGGTGCTTGGACTGACAGCCACTATTCACACCAAGGGAACAGCGAACGGCCAACGTCACCATCCTTCACTGGGGCATAAACAAGCAGTGTCATAAGGGAACACGAGCAAATGCCTGTTTGGATGGGGATATTATTGACGGAGCATTAATGAGAATCAGACTCCACAATTTACGTCAACTCCTGGGTTGCATGGGTTTTGTCAGAGCACTGTCGCCACGACAGAAAGGTTAAGTAGTGTAGGAAGAACAAAAATCTTCCCCACAACAAACCCCTACTCCTCCAAGATTTCCTCCCCTGTTCAGCTCTAACAACTACAAACCACCTTTCCCTGTCTGCCCTGTTTACTTGTTAACCTCCCCTAACAAAAATCTTGCTTTTACTTTTGATTAGAATTTACTTCCCATCACTGACCTCCTAACTCTTGAGCAAGCTGAACAGTGAACTTGGGCTGCAGTTGTTAAAGGAAGCATTTCCCACAGGGAAGGATGCTCCCTCCTCCCCATCTCTGTGCCACGAGAACAGCTGGGGAAGTTTCCTATGGATCATGCTCTGCAGAACATGTGGCCTGTGATCTTACAAGCCTTTCTCCCTTCCCCCAACATTATATAAATGCACAGACTGACCACGTGTCAGTCCATTTGTTTTGGATGTACATAGCCTTCTGTTTTAATTTAGAAAGGAAAGGAAAAACCTTTTATGCTACAAATCAATCAACACGTTGCCGCATGACCAGCTTATTAATCCTTTATCATCTGTAGCTCTGGTATCCCATTGCTGGCACCACAGAGAGTCCAGAGAAGGTGCAACTACTTGTGTCAAGTAACTAAGATGGCTTTTGACTAGACTTGATAAGTCATGAGCCGAACTGTTTGCCCTGCTATAAGAATGACAGGAATGTATCCAAAAAGTCACTGGCAGCTTGCCATGAAGCGGGAGCTGAGGGAGAGGTATTACTGCAGCCTGCTCTGCTCATCTGGGGCACTGGCATATGACTGCCACTTACGAGCAGTGGAGTCGCCTCAAGTGACCAATCTCTTCTTCTGTTTAATATCCAGGCCAACACCACCATCAGATGGTTTTGAGTTTACATTCTATTAATATCTTGCACCTCATATGACCAAAAAAAAAAAAAAAAAAACCAAGATGAAAAAAGACCTGCACTAACTCCTGTGAAGGGCAGGCTGCTTGTTTTCTTGGTTTGTTTGGAGGAAACAGGAGATGCAGGAGAGTTGGGTAATATTTGGTGCACAAGCATCAGTGGATTTTCTGGCTATATCAGCTAAATGAGACTACAATAACTAAATACGCCTAAAAACAAGGCATCTTGCAAGATGTTTGAAAAGCTTATAAAAGGTGACTTCTTCATTTTTTTGAAATACTGGATGAATAAGTAGGGAAAAAACCCAACCAATGTCCCATAGTAGTCTGTAATACTCTGCTTACCCTAAACTGTTTAGCCTTCAGACCTTTGATTATAGTGATCAATTTGCCAGACTCCATCTGTATACCGGCCACACATGCACCCAGATCAGCTCATCTGTGCACAAACAACTGCTGTCTCCAGATTGCACTGTTCTAGAACTGGCACAGAGACAGCTCCCTCCAGGCTGGGTGTTAGCAATATTGTGCCCATTACTAAAAACACCAAAATGCATGCAGTGATAAGCATCGTGTAATGTAATACCAGAGGAGCTGGACACCAGGGCTGTTCTTTCAGAAGAAAGAGGATAAAAATCTCAGTTCCTTAAAGAATGCTAAATTGGTACAAAATTAATTTAGCCGAAGGAACCCGATTCAAATTTGCCCTGTCTGTGTTTATCAAGGTTCACTTTATGTTCAGTGAACCAGCTCCCATATCATGTGTCACCTCCCTTCTCCTACAGCAATAAACACAGGATGAAATTCCATATGAAAACTATGTTGTGAATACTTCTAGGGCTACTCCACTCCCCAGGGACCACTGACTGAAGCAACTAGCTAGTCCTCCAAATCAAAAGACATGTCTTATTCTTCTGTGCTCATATAATACACAAAAACCAGGTAAGCAGTAGAGTTCATCTGTGCCCCACATGCTCCAGTGCATTGAGGGCCTTTTAGTGTTGGCACAGGCCCCAAGTGTGGTCTCAGTTAATGGATGGCCAAATTGGGGTCTACAGCAGTTTAAAAAAATAAATCAATGTTGCCACTTGCATAATACAGACTAAAGCAGACCAATGAATTCAGATTAATGCTGAGTAGGGTAAAAAGACTGCAGAGCTACAAGCGTGTGTTTTCATGTGGCCGCATTAAGTCCAGCCCACGCTCAGCTGAGAGGGACAGATGGTAGGAGAGAGTGCACAGGGAAAGGTTAAGAGCAATTTTAAAAGGTCTGCTTTTCAAATACACTAAATAATTGCATTCCAGCTGATTTTAACTGGAGCTGGGAAGTCTGCAACACCTCTGGAAAACAGGGCATTAGATCCAAATTCACTCTTCCAGCTCCTCAGAGGTTGAGAAAGGTGACCTGGTAGCTCCACTACAAAAAATCTTTCCCACACTTGCCCCTATTTTGTTTGGTATCAGAGGTCTGCCAGAACTATAGAGAAAAGGCAAGAGATGCAGTCAGCTATCCCAGAGCCTCTGCAAAGCTGGCAGGAGGCAGCACCTTCCACAGCAGGGCAATAACCTGCTCACTTCCCCTGAGTGCAGTGGGGCTCCTGCTCAAATCCACCAGCCATCAGTCTGGAGCAGGTGGTGCAATGAAGCCTCTCAGCTGCAGCAGCAGAGCAGATCCATCTTCTCCCATAAGCACAAGATAAAAAATAGCAAACAGAACAGTGCCATGTGGCAGGGAACTAGGGCCCTTGTTTCAGGGCCATGAAAACACTGCTGTGCACCCATGACTACTGCGTGCAGCACTGTTTACAGCCAGATGGCATTTTGGCCGCAGTCTTGGTTCAACACAGGGGTGTGCAGGCAATACATACCCCAAATAACCACTGCTAGGGCTTACAGCACACAGAGCCAAAAATCCTCAGCAGTCCTGCTGTGCTGAGCAAGAGAGTACAACCTTGACTCAAAAAGGGAAATGCTCTGTAGTGATTAAAATCACAAGTCTTAAACTACTGAAGTGTAAATTCCCCACTGAATACCTCAAACCAGCTATATGAAAGCTGGACTTCACTGTGTGCAGATCCATAAGTTCCTGATGGTTGGGAATGTGACTCCTCACATCTGGACTACTTAGAAAAAAGTATCACAATGAAAAATTCCTCCTCCAGCTCCACCTTGCTCTCGCAGCCCTTCACTTTCTGCAGCTGAAATGTCACACTGGCTGTCAGCTGACAGGTGGAGCAAGAGCAAGGCGAGTTATAATGATTTACAGTGCAGGTGCTGACAGATCTCCATGAGACAGCATCCAGCTGATATTCTTTCAGGACAGCATAAATCCAGGACTCCTGGAGCTAACTGCTATTAAAACTTAAGAAGCAAATTTCAAAGACTGCTTTAGAAGGCTGCACACAACCTAGATCATAGAGTTATTCTAGAAGAGCTGTGCCCAGGCAGCTTAACCTGACCTAAGCTTTTATGATCAGAAACAGCACCTTCCCTTGAGACTACACAACCATCGCATGAGAAATCTCTTTCTGAAGAAGCAGTCTGCAAAACCTGTCATCTGAACACAGTGTTCCTGAAAGAGAACCAACAACTTCTGGGCTGCAGGCACCTTTGTCTCTGGTCCCATTAATTATGCTTACAGAATTCTTCCAGTCTTTTCATTAAATCTCTAAGACCAGAGAAACCAGGGCTGCTTCAGACCAACAACAGTTTGGGTCCTCTGGGTCAATCACACATTTCCTTATTAGCCCTAAAAAGGGAACACTGATTGTTCTGTAACATGGAAGCAGATGCACTAATTTGAGGGATCATCAAGGACCAAGTCATGGCACCAATACCTATAACTTGGCACTTCCAGAGCTGTACCAGCTGACCATCAAGATAAGATTAACGTTGGAGGAAAATTTCTTCTGCTTCAGTTACATGGACTCACTGGCTCCAGTTGATGGTATTTGCCCATGAAAAATACCTGCCAAGCTTCTTGTAGCTCATACCTCCACCCCACTTGAAGGAGGTGCCCATTTTATCTGTGCACCATTAGAAACTCCAAGAACTTAGTCCGGGTGTATCTACAGCAGAAACTTCTGTGACAAGAAAGCAAGCACTGAAGACACTTAAGCGAACACTGTTCACTTAAGTTCAGAGAAATTCAGAAAGGTAAGTTCATGTTAAGCCTGAAAGCCCATTTTGCTACCAACAAGTGATGCAGCTTATTTCTCTATAGGACAAGCCTGAGTATAGCCAGCAGAACCTCAAACCTGCAGCTGTTTCTCTCCTTTCTTCCCCTCCAGACATTGTCATATCCTTTCCTAGCCTCCAATTCCAAACTCCCCTCCTTGAAAAGCATTTGCTTGATGAATTAAGTAGCATGACATTAATATCAGATACCTTGAGCAAGAAGTGGAACTAGAGAGAACAAGGAGAGGGAAGGAAGGGAAAAATGTTTTGCCTGCCAATATTCAAGTCATTTTCATGTGACAGATTGCCCATCTGTGTGCTCTAGGAGGCCTGCATCTTGCAAAGGACCATAAACATGATCCACATCTAGGCAGAGCTTTTAATGAGTAAATCTGGCATATAAGGCATTTTATGAACTACTATCCACAGGAGACTTGGCTGATACAAGCCTTTCATTTTAAGAAGTCAGTTTTACAATTGATCCATGGTACCAGATTTAATATCTTCTTTAAACTGCCAAACCACAAGTCAACCTCAATTAGAAAGTTTCATACTTCTCGGTAGTGCTGTATCTGTAAAACTACTAGGGGAAAGCTACTCTTAAAAGCTCAGAAGAGAGGTAATTTGTAGCAACAAGGACATATGTCAGCTTCCATAGCTTTCAAAACTGTTGTTTTTGATAAAAGCATCCCAAATCTGCTGTGTATGAAGTCCTCATGAGAAAAAGAGAAGAAGGTCAGCCTGAGCTCCCCCATCAGACCACAGTGACTTCACTGAAATTTAAGTTTGCTCTTCAAAAAATTTAGTGGGACTTCTGCTCAACTGTTGCAGTCCCATATGAAACACCCATCACACTGGGCTGAGCAGCAGAAGCCCATCATGTGGCACAGCATGACCTGAGGCCATGCTTAGCAGAGGTCTTTGGAGTTCTTCACTGTCATAAGAAAGTCTGCCAAAGGAATATCTGCAGCACTAAACAAGTTTTATTTTACATTCCTTCTTTATATTTGACTAAAGGGTTATAGCCTTGGCATGAACTGTTCCTTCTCCAGTAATCCCCCTGAAGATGACACGGCTGTGTGCGTGTATATATATATATCTCCGGTATCAGGAAACACCAACTACCTCAGCACTAGTGATCACCTCTGCACAAGCAGGAAAGCAAGTTGCCCCAAGATCAGCAGAGCTAGGACAGCCTGAGTTTACATGACTTGGATCCTGCTTTGCCTCCCCCAAAATCCTCACTCTCTGCCACCACTCCTGTAGTGGGACATGCAAGTGAATGTCCTTCCTACACAGCCAGTGGGTCATCATCCCCAATGCCTGTACCATTCCCAGAGTGACAGGTTTTCACAGGTGACTTGTCACCCAGACAACCCAGGTGAACCTGCTCAGATAATTTCTTTCTTAGACACTTTTCATGACTCTTGACTCAAAGGGAAAGCAATACCACTGCTGCTTGCTCCAGAACCTAAAACCTGAACAGCTGTTGCCTCACCAAATCAGCTGCTCACAAGACATGAAAAGGAGCTGTTCATAAACAGCCTCAAGTTAATAACTTTTTTTTAAAGCTTACTGAATTCCAAATCTTGCTAAGCATTCTGAAATTCAAGATCAATTTGCAGATCACATGCAGATAAATATACAAGCATCCACAGCCCTCGAGACAGTAGGTCCCCCAACCATTACCACCTCCTCGGCCACCCCGAGCCAAAAAGAGAAGTCCTGACCTACTATGCAAAGCCAGAGCATGGGGAACTTGAAGCTGATGACGCCTTCCTTACCAACTAATGGTGTCAGGACTAAACAAATGTTTCACCCACTGAAACCACTGCCAGTCACAAAGGATTAAGAGCAACCATGATCCTTAACAGAGAAGTTAAGATCAGTGCCACCGAGAGGTTCAGCCCATCCCCTCATTCCCAAAATGCTCAGCTCCCCTGAGTCTCTCCTGTATCACCTCAATGGAGGCAAAGCTCCTAAGACCTCAGACTGGAACTTCCAGAGCAAAGAAGTCTCCACTGCCCTATGGCCTCTGCAGAGAGCCCATGTTCTTTTTTAGAAGCTGAACTGAAAACTCAGGAATTAGAAGCCAAGCTTTCTGGGTTTCAAAAGTAAATGACAATTGAAAAGTAGTAGGAATGCTAAGCTAAGGACAGCTCATCTTCTACATTATCACCACTTTCCTCCCTTTCCATTTTAACAGACTAAAGACAAGGTTTTGGGCATCTATCCACACACAGAACTTCCATTAATTACTTCATGCAGCAAAGCCCAACACACCCACTTGCATGCTCAGACATCTCTTCTTTGCCAGTGCTTCCCATTATCCAACTGGTGCTCAGCTCAGAATCTCCACCAGCATCACAGCAAAATAAACCCTGTACTTTGACTCACCCTCACAACATAGTTGAATCGCCTGGAATCCAGGATAGCACTGGAGAAGTCAAGCCGGTTGAAGGCTTCTCCCAAGGTACAGTAACCATGGCGCTGAGAAGAAAAAATACTCCGGGTCATGTTGTGGCAGACTTGAGTCCAGACAGCACCAGGTAGATGTGACCCAGGGCAACTCAATTTAGCAAGCTGATGGGTACAAACCATGGGAGCAGCTCAGAGCTGGAGGAGGCAGGCCTGGCTCCTGCTGAGCCGCACTTACTGACATCAAGAGGGGGCATGGCTCAATGGAGACTATGGTATTCCCAAGAGTGACCCAAGTTCTGCTCATGACCCAAGAATTTATGTGTGAGAATGAGCCACACATTCCTGGGTTTCAACATACAGTGTGAATTCAGAGCAGCCTTGTACAGCCATTTCTCTCCGTGAGTGCAAGTGAGCCATTGTGATGAATTCCAATGATTTTCCATGTTAAGACTGTACTGGGTGAAAGCCAAGAACAGTATTATGGCTTGGCCTGCAAATGGCTGTTTTTTTTTAAATGAGGGAAGCAAACAAGTCATATTTTAAACACATGTACAAAGCCTCGTACATCAAGCTCTGGATCCCTGATAGGGACTTAAAATCATTACTGAAATTCCAACCACAAGCCAGATCTTCCACTTATCTCTTAAGAGCTTCTCCTGATTTATATCAGGACAGGATCTTCCACTGCTTGTAAAAATCAGTAGAAGAGAACAAAGAACCTATAGAGGGACTCACCTCTTTTGTGCTTCCCTTGTGAACATAGATCCACTTCTCCTGGTGGAAATCTGTATAGACAAAGACATTTTGCTCAGTTATTCTTCCACCTCAGAGAGCTGTATCTCTGTTCAGCTCATAATATTCACTGTCTTTTAGTACAAATTAAGTTATTTTGTTTACACCACCACACTTGAAACCAAATCTAGCAACTTGCTGAGCTGCTTTGTTTCTACACAGCTTCAATTGAGACTGTAGCCCTAAGCCTTAGAAAGGGCTTCTGTTTCATTGACACAGCTCAAGACTGTAAATGTTTAATCTGCCAGCCACAGATATACCATAGCACCTCCTCTTCTTCAGTCCCAGACAGTAAGTGTGGCTGACAGCCAGGTTCTGTTGTTATTGATTTTATTAACTATTTATTACCTTGGTTACAGGCTTGGGATTGTATGTCAGATTTGAAGTTGAGCAAAAATGTCATGAGACACCAGGCATGTAAGAGAGCTTTTAGCAGTGAGGTCAGGCTCAGAGGAGCATGCTTATGCTTGCAGCTAACTTGCTAAAAAAGAAAAAACCATGTGGGACCAAAATTTTCCTATTTCTAATTGCCCCTCCCTTCCCTCAGAATGGGAGTTGTCCCATCCATTCCCCAAAATAACTTCCCAATAACCAGAACACACTGCTAACTCTGTTTGCAGAAGAGCCTGTACTATAAGCAGTTATGCTGCTCAGTCCTTCTCCCACTCCATTTTCACATGGGCTTTTGACCCTACTTCCACCACACACTGTCAATTTAACAGCTAGTATAAAATAAATTCTCCTCCCCATCCTGCTGGACTCTTTTCCATAAAGAAAATATTGAGCTCCTAGAGCAACCTGTAAATTAATGAACTGAAGCTATGGAATGTACTCCTGCCTGGTACTGTAAGTCCAAGGACAGACCCAGTCTCAGTGACAGGCATGCTGACCCTGCATCAAGCCCTTTTTAATCGTAGTTCACAGCAGAATCCAGCCAAAAATTGTCATGGAAACATTTGTTTGTTCAGAGAACTGAATACACTGAGGGGCCAACTTTTGGCAACAGTTTCCAAATCCTGGGAGATACACAATGAGTTAATAGCAGTGTGGGAATTGTAACTCTTTTCCTCTGGGTATGTTTACATTTGTAGCCTTCACATGTAACTCCAGCACCTATCTTGCAATCAGCCCAATGCAGACCTTGCTGTCCCTGCAGGCTCCCCCGGGTCCTCCCCCAGTGCCCCATCTCAGACACTGGCTGCTCGCTGTGCGCACAGAAAGATTGCAAGCCTTCTATTGTTTTGAGCAAGCTGAAATTTTACTTCATTTTTCATGCACTCTGCACACAGAGATAGGATCAAAGCTTACATTCAAGCTTGTAGCCTCCAGTAATGTAGATTAGTGCTCAACATGCATATGGAAGGAAGAATAAATTTAGCCTGTTGTGCACGACGAAGTCTACAAGGGGAAAAACTGGAACTGGTTCATTTGACTGTACCATAGGAAAAAATTACCCTCCTGACAAACAAATGACAAAAATCTGAACACAACAAGCACAACTCCTCAGAACAGGGATTACTAACAGGGGCATAAATCTTCACATTAAACTGTATCCAAGTTCTCTACTTAGGTCAAACATGGGCGCAAAGCCCTTCAAGACTCTAGAAGGCTCTTCATGCACTGTGCAAAAAACATAGATGTGAAGCATTTTCCATTCTTCTGCAGCAACTTTTGTTTAAAAAGAAGTCCAAAAAGATGTCTTACATTGAGTCTTGGCTTTGTTATTCAGCAGGTCTTTTTTTCTCTTCTTGGCAGCAACATCATAGTTTATGCTGTTGAAGAGATTCTCTTTGTTGTGATCATCTTTTTTACAAAAGCTGTGAATGACACAAAGCAAAGATTCTGTTTATTTCTGCAGTCTGTTGAACACTATGTTTCCTGCAAGGAGAGAAGATACACAGGTTTTTATTGTGGCCTACAAAGCTGCCTCCTTGCAGGTTGCCCTTGAGAAGTAGGCTGCACACAGTTTTAGGATCCAGTAATGGTATTTTTAAAGGAATCTCTGGTGCCTCAATTCTGGGCTAGCCAAGATACCCATGACAGGAGCAGGTAACATGGATTACACAGTGCTGGGACACTGCTGAGCAATTTTCTTTTCCACTCTTTAACCTGTTTCTATCCTTAAATAACACCACATCCTCCTAGTGTAGGTAGCAGATTGCTCTGAGCCAGTCAGACTGCTACGGAAGGACATATTTAGACATCCCTGAAGACATATATATGCACTCAAAATATTTATTAACAAAAGAGTTCCTACAAAATACTATTTCAAGCCTACAGGAAAAGCTTATCTGAGGTTCAGACTTATCTGATGGTTTTCCAGACCCTGCATAGTAGTGACTACACAAGTTGACAGCTAGGATCTCTTGTCCAAGACTGCCCATTGTCTGCTTCTGCTGGAGCTCTGCTGTAGCCGTATTATTAGTGAAGGGAGCTATAACCCCTTATTTCCTTCAAGGGCAATGAAAGGCTATCTATAAAGAGGCTGTGCATCAACATCCCCACATTCTGCAGACCTGCAATTCAGCAGATCCAAGCCACAACGCGAAACTGGGAAGCGCCTGGGCAGCCACAGCACTGCTGCAGAGGTCCCTGGGGGTGGCAGGGGAGAGCAGCACCATGAGGGGCTCTCGGCAGAGGCCCCAGCACACAGCCTGCTGCCCAGAGCTGCGGGATGCCTTGCAGGAGCCAAGGAAAAGACAGGCCATGCATCCAGGAGAAGAAAACTGTCCCCCCTGCTCTAGCAGCTTGCAAGGGATGAAACATGGCTGTCTGCAGGCCTAACCTCAACGAAGGGGCCCAGGCACCTCGCTGCACTTTTCAGCTGCTGTGGCTCAGACAGCCCTGGAGCTCTGACAGGTGCCAAAACACGTTGCTGCTGCTTGCAGCCCTGGGCAAGCTTCCTCCGCGACAGCCACGAGGACCCTTACGCAGCCGGGAGGCTTCCTGTACAGGCCATGTGTTTACACTGCTTAGTCTCAAACAGAACCCAAACACGAGCACCACACCAAACACACCTCTGACAGCTACTCGGCACAATCTCCTGCAAAGGAATGAAACCTGTGGGACAAGACTGCAGGTTTCCTCTGTTCACTGGCTGTGTACATGGCCACACCACCAGCATATGCAAAAGTCAAGTGACCAAGTGAGAGTTTCAGCCCCAGGAGGAACCCAGATCCCCTCTGGCATGATCCAGATGGGTGTTCTGGTTTGGCACCTGCGCATGGCCCCAGAGGTGGAAGAAACCTCTCCCAGTTTCAGAACACCATGACCCTCGGCTCCCCCTTCCTAGTCCACATCCCCCTTGTAGGGTATGCAAGCCGTGGAGAAGGCACCACAGCTGTGGGCTCCACCACAACACTGTGGAATGGGAAGAGCAGCAGCATTGCAGGTGGACAATATTCACAGAAACAACAATTTGGGGAACCAGACACTTCTGCCAGCTGCAGCTTGCTCAGAACCACCTAAAGCTGAGAGCAGAACATCTCAATCTCAGCTGCTCATGTACCCCATCCAAGCTGCTTTCAGCTGGGGGGACCAAAACCTGAGAACAGAATATGGCAGTAAGGAAGAAGCTGTTTTGGAATATCCAAGCTTATGTTTTATCTGGTTGCACAAAATCAATAGCGGGTCAGGTTAACACACCCCATGCAGTGGCAGAATCTGAGCCCAAGAGCACAAGATGGATCTGCTTTAAATCTCACATGTCAACAGCACACCCTTGCCTGTTGACTTCCTACTGAATGACTGTAATCTGAAACCACCATAACAGCAGCAGTGGACGAACTCCAGGATGGGAGGCATATTATTTCCCTGTTTATGTACTGCCAGGTTTCCACACACTTCTCCAGGGCATCTTGACAGGTTGAACAGTTGGGCACCTGGACCTGGCACTGCAAGGACCTCAGCCCGGGGCCAATATGTCACCTCCTTGCTTTTAAATGGGAAAAGGAATGTATAAACTCATGCTAAACTCAGTATTCCCAACACACTACCATCAGCCAGACATTTGTCTACTTATTTACGAATTACAAACCTAAACTTGATTTTTACTTACAGCTTACATGAAAGAGAACAGGAAGATACCTGCTATATAAGCCTCCTTGCACAATAACATCTCAGCAGTGGCTCACAGCAAATCCCTGCTTACTCCAAGTCCCTTTGTCACGGGCATTCCTGACCCATCCCTAGGCCCGGTGGCAGCAACTCCAACCCCGGCAGCTCAGGAGAAGATGCAGCTTCGTGAGAAAAGTTTGGTTTTGACAGGAGCGATCTGGCCCGAGGCCACGACACCCACGCGCTGCAAAAGCTTCCTGCCCGCACCATCTTGGGGGTTTGTTGATGTTTTGCAGCCAGATTAGTCAAGCAGCACGTAAGGTACATTACTCATGGCCTGGGGTGGATTTATGGCTTCAGACACACCATCCTTCCCAGCCCGAGACCGGGAAGCCCCAAGCAAGTCTGGGGGGGGGAAAGGGGGGGAGAGGGTGGGCAGCTACCTCCAGGGCCCCCAGGACGCGCCCCGCGATGCTCCCCGGGGGCACAGCCCTCTGGCCTCTGGGCAGCTGAACGTTTCATCTTTTCCTCGATTTTTCGCCACACTCCCCAGACGTAAGGACGGTTCGGCCGCCAGGGGAGGAACAGCCTCCATAGGGACGTGGGGCCGCGCCGGGGGTTGAGTGACCCCCGTTCGGAGCTTCCTTTAGGCCCGCGAGGGTCCGGCAGGCTCGGAGTCACTCACACGACGACCCCGCTCCGGCGACACCGGGCGCCCCCTGAGCCGGGCCGCGGCGAGGGGCCCCGTCCGCCCCCCACAGCTCTCCCCCCGCCCCGGCACCGCGCCCCCTGGCGGCACCGCCTAGCAGCGGGGCCGGACCGAGCTGCCGCCGGTACCTGCTGATGTCGCCCACGAAGCCGCCGCTCTTCTCGTCCAGGAAGCGGGTCCAGCCGTCGGCCGTCTTCACCCAGCTCTGCCCGGGGGAGCGCCAGTCCTGCCCCAGGAACGGCATGGCTACGGCGCGGAGCGGGACCAACACCGGGATTGGGAGCGGCGGCGACTGGAGCGGTGCGGGGCAGTACCCGGAGCGGTGCCGGGCAGACGAGGGGCAGTACCCGGAGCGGTGCCGGGCAGACGAGGGCGGTGACGAGGGCAGGCGGTGACGAGAGCGGTGGCTGGAGCGGTGCGGTGGCTGCGGGCGCGCTCCGCGCTATTTATGCGGCGGCGGCGGGCGCGTGTTGCCGGAAGCGCGGGCCGGCCCCGCCCCCCCGCACGTGGCCGTGTTTATCGGGGCAGGCCCCGCCCGCGGGGCAGAGGGGGCGGGGCCAGCGGCGCTGCGCGTGCCCGGCCGGGCGCGTCCCCGAGCCCCGCGCGTGTGCGCGGTCTCCGCGCTGTGCGTGACGGGTTTCGCACTGCCAGCCTTGTGTGTAGAAAGCACTGAGTGTGTAATACCAACAAACATAAAAATAATGTTTTATGCATATCTCTATACCATCTATAGCTCCCATATTCCAGTTACTGGTACAAATGATATAAATATTTATGCAGGCATGTTCTCATAGGCTTATAAATATGTTTTGCTTATTTATGTGTTGCAATATTGTACCATATAATAGTATATAAGAGTGTAATACGTAATATATGTATTGCAAAGTTATCGTTATAGAAACACATGGAATCTAAATCCTGCCCTGCAAAGTGGGTTAAGCCAGGCAGATCCATGTCACTGAAAATACCGTCATCCTTTTAATGAGGATCACTCGGCAGCTCTCAAGCACAGTTGGGTTGGATCTGCAGAAGGAGATGAAGAGAGAAAGGAGTGCTAGGGAAGGCAGACACAGGATTCCTCCTGTCTCTTTTAAAAGCCGTCAATCTAGAACCTTGTGAAAACAAATAAAATAAATATAATGTTACATATTGGTTCTATATAGAGAACACTATAGTCATAAAATATTATATATGGAATGTTTTCTAAGTGTATGCCTTATATGTATGTATTTTATACTTGTGTAATATTTCGTGTATATATAACATTTTATGTATCTCTGTTTTATATATTCTTGTGGGCTTATATGCACTATGGTTTTACATTCAGTGCTATTTATTTTCATATTTTATAGATAAATATGTATGACTGAAAGCTATATAAATATATATAAGACAGTATTATATATGAAATATACATGCTGTTTACACATAGTTTATTTCGTGCGTGTACCAGCACTTTTTAGTAAAACTGTTATTTACTGAACATTAAAAACACAGGGTTTTTTGCATCCAAGCCCAGGCTGAGGGAGTACCTTCCCAGCTAAGAATGTGCTATGGCACATTTCATAAATATAGGACATCTTGTATTAGGATTATGACATATTTGCCCTGTGCTATGGTATATGTATCTCAATACACGTCTTTCGGTTTTGCCAAGTCAGTGTTACTTGGGGACACCGTGCGTGGGGCGTTCCCAGGTGTCTGGGAGCAGCTCCAGCCCCGCGGGAAGGGATGGGTGGCTGGCAGGGCAGGCAGCCACCGGCATCGCCTGGCCTGTGCTTGGGGCTGAGGGCTGAAGAGACGTGGTGAGCGGGGCCGGGGGGATAAGCTGTCCTAATCCCGTCATGGTGCAGCCGTTCCGTCTGTGCTGCCGCCGCCGCAGGGCCCTCGGCAACATCTGCTGCTCGCAAGCGACAGTGTTACGTATTTACCATCAAAAAACCAGAAAAACTCCAATAAAAACAAGCCCTGGAGGTGTGGGGAAGGCTGCAGGTGCGGATGCAGTGCTGCCGGGGCTGAAGGCAGCGAGTGGGAGCTCTGCAGGCAGGAGAGCTCCCTGGGGCATCTATTGATGCTGGAAGCTTCACTCCAGGAGTGTTGGCTGCCCCTGGCCACCCCATCTCCACCTCCTGCTGTGGCTCACCTGTATGAGTGTTAAAGAGGGTTAGTGGGAGGAAGAGTGAAAACCCAGCAGCTAAAAGCAGCCATATCTGAAGTGTTCTTGCAGCCCCATGGCACAGAGAGTGCTTGAGAGCAGCGGTGAGCCACAGTGCACATGGAAGTTAAAATCCAGATGTGAGAGCTGAGGTCTCTTCCTTCTGCCCACCTAATCCACCCCTACAGAGAAGTGATCTCCCCTTTCAGGCAGTGCCAGCTATTTCTTGAGTGTCAGGAGATGTTGTTTGAGCTGCAAAAGTGCTTTGAGCTGCAAAATCATCTTTGGCTTTTTTCTTCTGCAATTTAAATGCCCTAAGCATTTTTCAACAGCATCACTGCAGGTGACAACACCTTCCACACATCAGGAGACCCCAGAGGGGACCAGGCCTGCAGCAGAGGAGGTGCTTGGGGTGAGACCACCTTGTGTGTCCCTGAATGGCTGTGGTCACCTATCACCACGTCCTGCCCTGCAGAGTGGGTGTGCTGGTTTTGGCTGGGGTAGAGTTCACTTGCTTCACAGTGGCTGGTCTGAGGCTGTTTTGGATTTGTGCTGAACACAAGGTTGATAATGTAGAGATGTTTTTGTTACTGCTGAGCAGGGCTTGCACAGAGCCAAGGCCTTTTCTGCTTTTCACGTGGCCACACTGGTGAAGAAGTTGTGGGTACATGGGAGGTTGGGAGGAGACACAGCCAGGACAGGTGACCCAAACTGAGCAAAGGGATATTCCAAACCATATGACATCATGCTCAATAAATAAAGTGGGGGGAAGAAGGAGGAAGGGGGGGATGTTTAGAGTGATGGTGTTTGTCTTCCCAAGTAACTGTTTAGCGTGATGGAAACATGCTCCTGCTCTCCTGGAGATGGCCGAACACCTGGCTGCTTATTGGAAACAGTGAATTAATTCTTGGTTTTACTTTGCTTGTGTGAATGGCTTTTGNACGACGACCCCGCTCCGGCGACACCGGGCGCCCCCTGAGCCGGGCCGCGGCGAGGGGCCCCGTCCGCCCCTCACAGCTCTCCCCCCGCCCCGGCACCGCGCCCCCTGGCGGCACCGCCTAGCAGCGGGGCCGGACCGAGCTGCCGCCGGTACCTGCTGATGTCGCCCACGAAGCCGCCGCTCTTCTCGTCCAGGAAGCGGGTCCAGCCGTCGGCCGTCTTCACCCAGCTCTGCCCGGGGGAGCGCCAGTCCTGCCCCAGGAACGGCATGGCTACGGCGCGGAGCGGGACCAACACCGGGATTGGGAGCGGCGGCGACTGGAGCGGTGCGGGGCAGTACCCGGAGCGGTGCCGGGCAGACGAGGGGCAGTACCCGGAGCGGTGCCGGGCAGACGAGGGGCAGTACCCGGAGCGGTGCCGGGCAGACGAGGGCGGTGACGAGGGCAGGCGGTGACCAGAGCGGTGGCTGGAGCGGTGCGGTGGCTGCGGGCGCGCTCCGCGCTATTTATGCGGCGGCGGCGGGCGCGTGTTGCCGGAAGCGCGGGCCGGCCCCGCCCCCCCGCACGTGGCCGTGTTTATCGGGGNTGGGTTCATGCAGCCAGATCCATGTCACTGAAAATACTGTCACATGTCACTGTCACTGAAAATACACATCATTAAAAATGGATGTGGATCACTTGGCAACTCTGAAGTGCAGTTGGGTCTGGTCTGCAGAAGGGGATGAAGAGAGAAATGAGTGCTAGGGAAGGCAGATGCAGGGTTTAATTTCTCCTGTCTCTTTTAAAAGCCATTGTGATCTGTCATAACCCACAAACACCACCAGCCCACATTAGAAGCCAAGGAGATGCCAGTGGGCTGCAACAGGCAGTCAACTGCTGACTGAAAGCACTGTGTCAGACCATAAGCCAGTGAAAGCCATGAGTTCAACAGAGCAGGTGGTGTGTTAAAACCTTTGGAGATTTTGACATGCTGTGGCAGGAGAGCTACCACCCCTGGCACTGTAGCACAGCCTGAATCAATGGTAAAAAATTTTATGACTGAAAAAAACCCGACAAAAAACCCCGAAGTGAAGCTCACTGTGGAGGCGTGCAGGTGCAGAGCCAGGGTTGGCCAGGCTGGACCCACTGCAGGTACTGGCATTGTAAAAATGGTGGCACAGAGAGAAATTTGAGATACTGCTCCAGAGCACAGACCCTTTTCCCGCAGGCCAAAATAGATCCTGTCATGGCTGAGCTGCTGAGCTGCTGAGCTGCTCTGCTCCTGCTCCTCCTCCTCCTTCTCCTGCTGGGCACAGTAGCAATGGTCTGCAAGAAGCAGGCCGTGAAGGGGCGGCTTTCTTGAGGGCCTCTCTGACAGTGTGCTTCCACACTGGTGTGTTGCAGGGCAGCAGCTTCCTTTATTTACTTCAGCTTTTACTTAGCAGGTACCACAGGTGCTCATACTCTTCCTCCAGTCCTCCTCATACCATAGCTATGCAGGGCTTAACAAGCAGGGACAAACCCATGTGCATGCCTGGGAAGGTGCAGGGATTTGTAAAGGAACTGGTGGAGGCATCGGCATCAGTTTTGTCCAAAGCTGGTACACCTGTAACCAATCATGGCTCTGTGTTTACAGACCTGAGAATCGGCAGCAGAGGGATTAAATATGGCACGTTTAGCTGTGAAAGGAGAACATCCTCACCCTACACCAGTGTGGTGGCTCGTGTGGGTCCCTTGCTGCAGCATGTCCATCACAGCTGGCAACTCTGGAAGCCAACTGCACGAGCTGCCTTCTGTGCATGTGTGTGTGCAGATATCAAAGCAGCCCCTTACACACCCTCCTGGAGTCCAGCACACAACCCACCTCCCCAGCTTCAACCCCTTCAAGGCTGGGCTCCTCATGCCAAGGAATGAGTTTTATCTCAGGGCACGTGGAACGGCTCAGGGTGGTTCTGCCATTGCCTGGTGCTGGTTGGAGCCAGGGGAAATTCACCACACCACAGTTTCAAAAAAAACTCCAAAACCCTGTTATTTTTGGGACAAACTGGTACAGAGTGACATTGCAAAGTGAGCACAGGTTGCATCTGGGAGTGGCCACAGTCCTGGCACTACCATTCTGCATGAGGAGGTGGTGAGGACTTTATTCCAGCAGTATCTCAACTTCAACCTTTGTAGACTCATGGTCAGCACATACAGATACCACAGGTCAAAGCTACCTGTGGAAATCAGCTCTGGTTGCAAAAATGAGGCTGGGGGCAAAGGGTGCTGCACTGAGCAGTGCAGAACAAAACCTGGCAGTGTTGGTTTGCAAAAGGGCCATGGGTGATGTTGTGACCCATGTGGGTTCCCACAGGTAAGTGGACATCAGAAGAATTATTGATGTGGTCACTGCATTATCAATGTATGCATTAAAGGATGCATTTCCCATATGAAAATAAAGACAGAAACACTCTTTCAGAGCAAACTCTGGGCAGCAAACCCTCATCTGCCACATCTTACGGGATCCTGCCCATGCAGGACTCAGGCCATCCCAGATGTGCTCCCGCTATCTGATGCAGAGAGGTAAGGAACTCTTGTTTGGCTGTGGCAGCCTGTGCTCTCAAACCACAGAAACAAACACATTCCTCTTACCTAAAAAATGATCCAGCTGACAGATACTTCCTTAGAGAGACAGATCTGGTAGCCTCCATGCCCTCGTCATTCCCAGCTAGGCAATCTGGCAGCTGAGTTAGTGTGCTGTGGCTCACACTGCTGCTGGAAGGTTTTGCCATCTGGGAAAGCCAGGCAGTGATGATGAACGGCATCTAACCTTGAGGACAATGAGTCATGGTATGGCCCAAGATTTATTTTACTACCCCTCTGTTCCCTAGAAGTAGCAACTCACTGACTGAGAGCAAATGCTAGAAATAAGCTTGGCTCACTGGCCTGGGATGCTTCAGGGGAGCTGGTTTTACCCTGGGACTCTCTGGATGCTCAGTGTCCTGTGGAGCCTTATCTTTCAAAAAATTCAGTTGCTCTACGCTGGATCAAGGCCTTCTTTTGTCCTTGGGCATGAGAGGGGACCCTCATGCCCCTGCCCAGTAGCCACCTGGAGACTTTCTGGTAGATCTGGGTCCCTTGAGGCACCCAGCAGTGAATCCTTTTGGGATCCTTCCAGGAGAGAGATGTCACACAGACACCAATGGCATAAATGCCACTCACCACAGAATCCTGATCTGAGCATTACCCAAGCCTGGGCTGGGCACATGTCTAACAGCAACAGCGGCACCCGGCGATGTCTGCTGTTCTTCTCATTTTCAAAGCATTAGCTGGTGGGAATTAATCCTCATACCAGGCAGGCAAGTCTCATGACTCTCGCTGCACAGAGAGGCAGAGTAAATGATGTGATGAAGGGTGAATCAGGTCACAGCTGCGATGAAATCACAGCAGTTCCTGCCTGCCCGTCCCGTGACCATTAGACCTTATGTACTCATCAAGGAGGTAGCTGGCATGCAAGGATGTGCAGAAGCCAGCCTCTCCTCTCCAGGCAAGTTGCACAGCCCACGGGGAGGTGCTGGGCCATGACTCACCTTTGAAAGCAGGTTCCAGTGTTAGATGAGGTCAACAAGTCGCTGGGTGCATCCTCCAATGACTCACTCCAAGGGTCTGGCAGCACAAGGGCATCCAGTAAAGGATGCTGAAAGGCTGAGGGAGGCAGCTCTGGGCAAGGTCAGAATGCCAAACTTTTTCTTTGTTGCCTTTGAAAGTCTGAGCTTAAAATTTTAACCCTCTGGATGAGATCTTGGCTGCTGATGGTGGGGTGAGAGAGCCATTTGTGTAAATCACTAGTGGGAACTTAAGCCAGGACACTGGCCCCAAGGGCAGCCAGCTGCTGCTGTGCCTTGGGTGAGTTACCTGATCTCAGGGGGACAAGCCTGCTCCACACTGAAATGGGAGCAGTGCTGAGCAGCAGCTCCTCGGGAACCAGAGGGAGAGGAATACAGTTTCCTGGGCAAAGTGGGTTTGGTGTGAAAATAAAAAGTATTTAGGAGAAGTAATATGATGCTTCTGTGAACCTCAGTTCACAGAAATGTACCCCTAAACACAAGGTGATGTGCTTAGGACAGACAATAGAGAGGAGAAAGCCACAATAGTACTGGCAGTTCCCCGTGCACAGAAGACAAACACTGGGGTGTTGTCTGTGAGCCAACTTCTATGTTCGTCACACGCAATGGACCAGCCCATCCTCCCTCTTCCCCGTGCCATAGGTAAATCTAAAGGAGGCAGGAGGCTGGCAGCAAATTAATGTCAGGAAACCAGCTGAGAAGAGGAGCAGCCCGAGGGACTTGTATCTTGTCAAATTGGAAGTATATCTGGGAATTATTCCTTGCTTATAGTAAACTGTGCATAATGTAGCCGACAACAGGCTTTGGGATATGATTTCATAGAAAATATATATTTTCCATGTGAAAGGGTGTCTCCACCCCCTGCCCACTGCATTAAGCCCAGGATTTTGCAGTCAGGAGCTGTTAGTACTGGACATTCAGTTCCACAATGCAGAAGATACGGAGTACAGAGCTACAGTGGGCAAGAGGCCAGCGGCATCTGAACTGGCTGTGGCAACAGTCCTGCAGGATGCAGGTTTCTCTGTGGGACAGCAACAAACCAAGCCAAGAGCTGGATCAGCATCAGGGCCTTCCCAAGGTACACAGCAGTGTGCGTGCTGCACTGCCCGTGCTGGGGAAAGCAGAAGGCACTGAAAGGCACTAAGCTTGAGGGTATCACACCTGCAAAGATCAAGTCAGCAGTGGGGTTGGCTTGGCCTGGCTTTGTAGTGCAGGTGAGGGTTGATCTCCTAGAATAATCAGTGACCTCCTGTAATTATCCTGCGGACATCGAACAGTGGCCATGCCTTTCATCTCTTCTGTCCTCTCTGTGGCAGATCACGGCTGTGGCTCTTACAATAGGTCTGAAGTTTGTTCGTGGTGCTGCAGTGTTATCTGTGGCCCCTGTGTAACAAGAATTGCTGCCTGGTTGCCCACAGCCTCAGGACACTCAATTTGGTGACCCACATTCTCCATTTTTTTCCCCCAGCTGCTTGTATTCTCTGGATGCCTGTTGCAGGTAGGTGGTTAATGTCAAGTTCTCCCTTTTGCAGCCTTGTTGCATCTTCATTTTCCTGTCTCTTAAAGTAATTCGGAGCCTTCCAAGGTGGAAAGATGGTGCAATCCAAGGGCAAGCCTGCTACAGAGGACAGATGTCCCTGGAAGGGAAGGTAGGAACACAGATGGAGGGAATGGAGTGTGAAATTTCCACCCTTCTGTCCCTCCAGCAGCCTGCAGAAAGCAGCTGTTTCCATCGTGTGAAGAGTCATCCCTGGGCAGGGCAGTTTCCGAAGGTGAGAGGCCCCAGGCGAGGTCTGGGAAGGCGCCAGGGCATTACAGCCCTGCCCATCAGGCATGCTGCCCGCTCCAGGCCTCCCCATTCACATGACGAGGGAGGAAATCTGAAGGTAACCCCTTACTGTTGGACCACACAGGACATCTACCCTCCCTCATAGGCTCTGAAAAGAGCTGTTCCTCTCACTGTGCAAGTGCACATTTCATGGTCATGCTACAGAAAATGGTGTGGGGGAAGCAACGTGAGATGTTGTTCCTGGCTGGCTTTGAAGGTGCCCCTTAGCTGACCCCCTTGTTCCTTACATGTTTCTAACCCAGAACTACCTGTTTTACAGAACAGCACATTTTTTCATGTGTGAGAAGCCCTCTCCTGCACCAGCAGGTGCTTTCCATGAAGGCCAGAGCTTTAACTGCTCAGTCTCGGTGAAGAGCCCACAGGAGTTTCTCTGGATGCTCACCTCCATTTCTGCAGAAAGTTCCAGCCTGGGTTGCTCTACATTTTGCTTGCCTCAACACCACCCTGGCAGTGCCAGTGGGACACAGTGAGCATCCCTGCCTGACAGGGGAGTTCTGTATAAAGTTGCCCTGGGGTAACTACATCTCATGGGTGGCCAGTGTCCAGTGCAGCCACAGGAGCTGGTTGCAAGGGGCAGCAGGGTGCTTTGCTGTGTAAAAACCCCTGTGGACAGAGGAGTGTGGTTATTAGACAGTTCCGATCCTCCACCCTGTTGGTAGGATACACAAATTTTCCTAAACACAGCCTGTCCAGCTGCATTCCTGAAGCACACATTCCTTGCCAGCGTAGCTCACCCAGAGTGTGTCCAGGAATAGCACTGCAGCTTCGTGTGGGACCTCTCCCAAATTCATCTTTAACTGAACGGGGCCACTTGGCCCATGTGCTTGAACTCAGACCAGGGCCAGCATTGTAATCACTGGTCTTCTTGCCAGTGATTGGGTTTTCTACCCAAGGCCATCTATTCTTTATCCCTCACATCTATGACTTATAAGCACCACCAGTCTTTCAGCTTTGTTTTCTGTATCAGTGCCCTCTATTGGGCTGCCCCTTGGGCCAGCATGGGTGCCAGTGACCAGGGACACTGGTGGAGTCACATTTTTGAGTTAATATAGTTAAGGCTTGTTGTTGTGCAGCTGGAGGTACTAATTTCTGTCTCTAAAGCCACATAGCTGAGATTCAGCTGGCTATTCGTAGCCACAAAGAATGCTTTGCTGGAAGGAGAGTTGCTGGCTTTCTGATTTTTATCGTAAGCCTTGCGATAGCTGGTTTTTTCTTGACAGCACCAATATCTGGAGCATAGTTTTGGGGTGAGAAGCTCAGCTTTCAGTTTAAATCCAGAATGCACATTTGGAGCCCTGACAATTGCAGAGAAGATACAAAGTAACTTCCAAGCATGCTCCTATGACTTAGAAAATGCAAATTACCCCGTGTTTTGGTTAAGAAGACAATTGAGAAGGAATATTATGTTTTTAAGGCTACATCGTGGTCCTTGAATACTTGGCACTGGCAATCTCAGGGAAAGATGCCAGTGTATCAGGCCTTTTTGTTATGGAGAAGCTTGTGCATAATTTTGAGAACCAGGACTGCAGGGATTTAGGTGTCCTGGAACAGGTGACAAACTCTTCCTTTCACTACTAGGCCATGCTTAGAAGGGCACAGCTGCTCAGTGGGTCACCTCTCATGCCCAGGAACTTTTAGAGGAGCAGATAGGAGCCATCATACTAAGTTGGCTCCTTTCCCTTGCTCTGCCTCTCACTGCCTACAGGCAACCTTAATGCCAGTGCTCTTAATCTGAATACATACAAGTAAGATATTTTTATAATACTTTTCTTTTTTTATGAACAATTGCATGAAAACTGAACTTTTTCTTATCAGACGTCCTGCTGAAGGCCCACTGCACATCTGAGTTTCCCCCTTCCAGTAGGTACTGAAGACATAACTTTATGGGCTTTGGCTTCATCTCTCTCAGACTTGGTATTGCTCCAGTAGAGGCAAAGACTTTATGGCTCAGCAGCAACAGTTTTACATACTTATTTTGTGCTTCTCTGTGCTGTGTGCAGACATAACCACAGTGGTCAACACCTGCTTTTAACTTCTCCTTCGGTGCCTTGTGATGTTTACATGGTGTGTAGTGTTCTGCAAGCATCAGACAAACAGAAATAAAAATCAATGTTGGTTTGCTTTTTAGGAGTAACCCCTGGAGTCAACAGCCATTCACTCCTTGTAACCTTTAACTCTCTCAACATGAAGGGGCTTTACAGAAGAAATAAATAGACTATCAACTTAGGGTTCCCATGTGTTTTCACATGAAAGCATTAAAAATCTAAATGCAGCATGAGAATGAAGCAATAAAGCATCTGGACTTTCTTGGCCAGGCATGGAGTTGAGCGTGCCTGATTTTTCCAGGAAGCAAGTGGATTTGCAGAGAAAAGTGCCAAGTAGTCACAGTAGCATCACTGTTATTACAAGGATGGATTTTTCAGCACACACTGTGCTGAAATGATGATGGGTGGCTACTGCATTTTTGAGAGCTCTTTGTTTTCCGCATGCAATGGGAACTCAGCTCCTAGAAGACACTGGAAAAGGGGAGGCAGCCCAGAGACAGCCCAAGAGAGATACTCTGCAAGATGTTTATCTTCAGTCCAGAGCTGGTAGCTGCAAAGAAAGGGCACAACACTGATACCTGCAAAAGGAGGAATGAATTCAGAGTAAGTATTTCTGTGGTTGTAATCATTTCCAAGACTTAGATGAGAAAGAGGCGGTCTTCTCTCTGTAAAATAGAAGGAAGATCTAAGTAGTACCAGATCTATCTTTATAAATACATATCTAGTGGCTTGTTTTTTAAATTTGAAAATATCACTAAAACTGCAGGAAATAAAAAAACTCTGCTGCTTTGAGAGTCTTCCCATTCAGAAGACAAGTTCTGTCTCTTACTAGAATTATACAACCTCGTGCTGAGTTGCTCATCTCGACACTTGAGTGATGGGCAGAAGCATTTTTTAGAGAGTATCACAGGTTCCTTCTACAAAGGTTGAGGAACAAGCCGTGATAATACCTCAAGGTCACAAAAAGGCCCCTTTATATTCTGCAGGGGTTCAGATGGTTGGAGTTGATGGAAAAAATTATTAATCCCGGCCATAAGAAAATTGTGATACAGGACTGTGGGACTCTGATTAACTCAGCAAACTCAGCGGGTTCATAATTCAGATGTCCAAACAGGCCACCTGCATAGCTGGAACATCGATTTTGGTTTTTTTATTGGCAAGAGCTACTGCACACTAAGAGCCTCTGAGCTCTGCAGAAGCAGTTAGGTGTTCTACCCAGCCACTGCAAATCAGTCCTAAAGGGAAGAAAGTTACCTGTCATTCCTCCTTGGCTCATGGTACGATATGTGAGTTGCCACATTACATTTAAAGGCCAGTTGAGGAGAAAATTTTGTTCCTTTGATCCAAAATGCATCACCTGGCCCAGAAGAGGACTTTTCTTCTGTTTTATGATAGTCAAGATGCAAAATGACCTGGGTTTAACAAGTCCCTGGGCACAATGAGAGCTGGAGGAATGCTGTGGCTCCATGCTTCTTGTGTGCACCAGCTGCAGAATGATGGAACTGGCGTCCCACTCAGTCAGATTACTTTGGTTCCACTGGAGTCAGAAGTCTGCTCTTAGGACAGTTATCCTGACTCAGCTCACAGGCAGGAAATTCTTAAAGTTCAGTAATTAACTTCAAGAACAAATTTATCAGCTGAGTCTGTCCCAGCCTTTAGGTTCTTTAGGTTACAGGTTCCTGGGAGCAGGAGTGGCTTTTTTTCAGAGCTATTTTCTCTAACGTGATTTCCCACTCATATTGCATCAAAAAGAGGTGAGTCCTCATAAGTTTCCACTTAATTTTAAGGTTCTCCTGCTCTAACTCACCAGGCGTTTGCCCAGGCTAGGTGGGACATAGTATCTGTATCCATCTGAGAGTGCAAAACAGTCTCCTCTTCTGCTGCCAGAACAGCTAATTTGGCATTTGCAGCTGCTGTTGGCAACTTTCCCACTGATATCACTGCAGCAGGTTTTGATTTTAAATTTGCAGTGTGTGTCCCTAAAGAGCACTCTAGCTTGAAACTCTGTGGTGGTTCAAATGAGGCTTTTTGCTGATGGCTGCAGTCCCCTTCCTCCAACCCTACTGCCTGGAGGCAGAGCTGGTGGTCAAGAAAAAAGATTTCTCAGAAGATATTGTGCTATGTATTGGAGGGTGCTGAGCACTGTGCAGCGTATGCTGACTTTTAGAGCGTGACCACTGTAAATTCACCAGCTGGAGCACAGGAAGGGAAATGTTTCTGGATCCAAGTTTAGTGATCAGCTACTCCACTGAACATGAAACTCTTGTAAGCGCTTATAGTATTCATCTTTTGGTTGAATATCCGGCAAGAACTGCAGCAAAATTAATTTCAGATAATACAACTGAGGTTAACTTAATGGAGAAAAGGCCTGGAAAACTTTTCTGGAAGGGGATGTGTTGCGTGTATCTATATATCTATATCCATTACGGGAAGGACATTAGCTCTGGTGTGGGAGGGTAATGACAGACACATGGGCCCTGACGGAGGTCTTGTCATGTGTCTGTGGAAAATACGTATCATCCAAGGCAGCCTGTGCAGCGTAGGAGAATTAGGAAACCTTGAAGAGGTGACAGCTGATTAAACAGCTGAAGTTTTAGATCTCTCTGAGCTATTTGATATGCAAAGATACATCATAAGACAGCTACCTTAAGCTGCCTGAACTCAGGTTTACCCCCTGTCTCGAGGCACTGCCGCTTACCTTGTACAAAGCTGTTACTGTTTAGTCTGTGCAGAACCAGCCTTTGTCATCATATTAGAGTCTAACTCCTCCAGCTAAATTAGATCATTGTAGCAATGTAGACAATATAGAACCCTGCAAGCCAGAATGTAAATTTATTACTTTTCCCATAAAACTAATTTCACAATGTCTTTGGAGCAAGCCTTCTTGCTGTCTTTGGAACAGAGCATTTAAGTTGAAGAAAGAAAGGGAAGGTAAATTCAACTTAAAATTTTCAGACCCAAGATCAGCCCCAAAGCACTCATGTCATCAGAGTAGGAAGCCACCTTATCTTCTGGTGTGGTTTCATTGTAGCTGAAAGCTTAAAGAATGACTGATACCATGAGAACAGTTGATCCCTTTTCACCCTTCCCCAGTGCTGGGATTTGTGCAAGATTACAGTCAAATGTATTTCTCAAGAAAAGTCAACTGGGGATACCACTCAACTCCCTTATCTTGATGGACCTTCAGAGCCATTCTCCATCCCAATACCCAGCCTTATCTGGATATAAACAGATATTCTCAGTGCATCTCTGGGCCATCTTCCCCATATGGTCACACAGTACGATCATCAGCTGTTTCAGCAGAAGTCAGTGTAAAACCAAAATGGCTGAAAGATTTGTAGGCTGTAAAGGAGGGACAAAATGCAAAGCACAGATGGATGCTATTCCCAGAGAGGAGGGGAATGCGTGAGGGGGTGATTTGTGCTCTGTGTTGATCCTTCTTTACTGAGGTGTATGGGATCTGGATGGATCTTCCTGAGGAAGCCTTGGGTAAAGACTTGAGGATTTAGATGACGTCAATTATGCCATGAATTTGTGAGCCATCGCACACTGTTAGAAAAACCACAGTCCCTCTAGGAAGGGGAACCCATTTTCTGTCCCAGCAGGGGCTGAGGTATGGAGAGCAGAGGATTCCTGCGCTGATCCGTCTGACTAAGCCGACATAATAGGCTTCTCACCAGTAAGTCCAAGGCAGACAGTAATTGCAGTAACATGGGCTTAGTGGTGAAAGCGCAGATCGCCACAGGTACACCCCAGCTGTGCAGAAGGGCATTGTCTCTTTTTTTTGTTCCTCACCACATAGGACTTCATTTTATAATTTAAAATTATAGCATGATTGACATCACAGATCAGAACCAACAGATGAAACGAAACCTGATAGCCCCTCCCTGCTTTTTAAAATAATATTCCAAAAATATCCCCCCATTCCCCAGGCACAGATATCACAAAGGGCAGAAGAGGACATCGTCTCCCAGATTTTCCCTTTCCTCCATCTGTAGTCTATGTGTTGTCAGTACAATGCACCTAAATATTTCTATCATTAACAATAGAAAAGAAAAAGGAAAAAGGGCATTCTCTCAGCAGGCAAAATGTCTGGATGCAACATTTCCACCAGGAAAAGGTTAAATTCAACTGTATGACATTTTTCATGAAGTTCCTGCTTTCCAGGGAAACTCTGGTGTTAGAAACATTAAGAGGTTGCTACTATTGTCATGTTACCTCAGTATGCCCCAGGAAGAAGGATTTTTGTTTCTCTGCTTTTCCATCCTTTTCTATGGGCTGTCCTTCTGAGCCACTGAAAGTCTTCTGTGGTGCACCAGCATCAATGACTCTCATAACATACCATTTTCCTTCTCTGGGAGGACAACTCCAGTGGCTTCCTGGAGATTTTGGTCCTAACCAGTGAAATGGCTCATACAGTTGGCAGCATAAAATGCATTAACAACAGGTTCCATAATGCTTAATGGGTATTCTAAAAGGTAGCCCTGGAATTATGCCTCTTCACATGTAAATCTAATTTTCTAACCAACCTCATTCATGGTTTTAATTTACTTTATCCTGTACAGGCTATCAGCAGCAGTCAGTCTGGTAGCAAGCTGTAGGTTTTTCCCCTAAAAAAATCCACACAGAGATGACATACAGGGCTGGGACAAACTAACCTGATGCAAGGGACATTCAAAACAACAAAAAAAATGAGCCTGCACATAAAAGTTTTAAGGAATGTTACTGATTCCTGCAAATAAATTGTATCAGTCAGACCATTGTTCTGATTTGCTGGACTAATAGAGTAGGATAAAAACTCAAGTGGCAGATACCAGATTTTTGGCCTAGAATGTAGTTCTTGGACTAAATTCCAAGACTAAAGTACAGCTCTGAAGGCAGGAGCTTATCCAGTAATGGGTTGATTTGTTCTTCTGAAAAGACATTGCTTTTACCAGTGAACCAGAAGGACATCTTTTCTCAGAAAACACTGCTGTGAACTTCTGAGGCATTGTGTTATATGCAGTGTTCATCTCCCTGACATGTTGGACAAAAATACTCTATCCAGAATAATAAGGTAATTGTCTGTAATATAGCATATTAAGCAATCCAGTCTTAAAAGCCATCAGACAGTTCATGGGAGCATTTAGTCCCTGTTACAGGCAAACATGGTGTGTGTTTAGTGGTGCAGGTAGCACTAGAACTGTGCCCTCTCAAAGAAGATACAGCATTATGCCCAGTACGAAATTGGCACAGATCTACTGAGACCAGTATTTGGAGTGCAGAAGAATCCTGCTGGTCCTCCATTATATGTTCCAGACATTTTTCATTCCCTCCCAGATAAAATGCCCTGCTGATCTAATGGTAGAATTTGGCTCTCAAAGCTAGAAAGCTCCAACTGTAGCCAGAGTAATATCCTAAAATAGAAAGAAAAATGAGAAACCAGAAATGTTGTTTTCCTCTTTCAAAAGTTTCAGCAGGAAGCTAGCAGTGAGAAACCACTAAAGTGGCTCTCTCCCAGATACCTCTCCCAGTCTGGTCATTGCCTGAAATACTCAAAAGATCCCTCATCCTAAGTTCCAAAGGCACCTTGGTTTCATGCCTGTGTCTCCGGTATCACTGGAAACCACCTTAAGTTAATTGAACTCAGGATTTGGTCTTTCTGTATGAATCAGTTTTAGAGAAGCTGACAGCTACAAATCCCTGTGTTTTTGTTCTGATGAAAACAGCCTGAAGATCTAAATTTAACAGTTGGTTTCACAATGCTCATTTTTGACTGTAAGTAAAATCACCTTGGAAAAATAGCTTAGAATAGGAAGAGATATGGTCTCCGGATGCTGGAAAAGCAAATTAAAAAAAAAGCAAGCATGACAAATTTATCCTCATTCACAATTTAGATTGCTTTTTACTCTCTACTTGGTATCTTTGGATAAATACTGTGAATAAAAATGATGCTAGCTACAGAAGTGATTCGTAATTTCTGACCCCATTTCAGAGGAAGATGTAGCACATATCTGTGGTGTTCGGGTCACAGGAAACAACACCTGCAGATCAAATCTGTGTTGTGAATGGTTTTTTTCACATGGGGAAACCAGACAGAATATTTTCCAAGATGAAAAAGATTCTTCTTCATGCACACATTTATTCTGATGAATTTCTTCTTGTAGACAAATTATCCCTATCACTTACCCTACGGTCACATTACTACACTTTAGCAATATAAAGAGACCATAGAGTGGATGTAAATATAATTTATAGTTGAAGAATGGCATAAATCACCTGCACTTTATGAGGCAATCTAGTGCAAATAAGACTGAGGCCTCTACAATGAAAATATGCTCCCAAGAGTAACAAATAGCATCTTCTATTCAGCATTTTGTATTTAAAACGTCTGCTTTCAAATAAGCCAGGATGGATTCCAGAAGATGACCTGATCCTGCTCTTCCTAGTGCCTTGTCAGCAGTTCACTAGGTTCTAGCCATACAAATTCATGGAAGAAAGGAAGATGTTCATATGCCCTTGGAAACATGATTTTTATTTGGGAACATCCTGAACCTTGGATGCCAGCGGCATTTTTTCAGTCCAGTGATTAGGAAAAAAGGCATTGCACTTATAAACTGAGCACAGCAGAGACCAGCTACTTCAGAAATTACACACAGGCTTTCATAATACAGTGTCACAGCCTCCCCCCCAAAACAGGAGACGTGGACAGTGGATCCTCTGTGGCTCAAGGCCTGCCTTTGGCCATGTCCTACTGATCCAGGGGCTGACGAGTGTCCCCTCTGCCTGTGCAGGTGCACATCTGCATAGATACCTGTTGGCAGATGGCAAGATACTGGTTGGCAGATGGGTGCCAAGGGCACGGGTATGGTCCAGGCTGCTGTCCTGGGCCGCGTCCTGGGCCTCCCCTGTCCTGTTTCTCGGGGTGTCTCCCAGGCTGGCAGATGCTCGAGCATGAGTCATCCTCATCTTGCAATTCCTTGGAAGTAGTTGTCCCAAAACCATCTGCAAACAGATGGGGAGTGACACCACCTGTCCACCACCTCTGTGAGCACCTTCTCTCCTGGAAGAGCTCCTCCTGCATTCCCCAGGAGAGGTGCTGGTGGAGGGTTGGCACTTGGACACGCAGTGACTTGGCAGGCAGCTGGGTGTGGCCGGACGAGACGCACTCATGGCAGAAGAATTGTGAGGTGCCTCCCTGGGCTGCAAGGCTGCCTGCGGGCAGGCTCGGCACTGTTGCTGCACAGCCGGTGCATTGCTCTGCCTGCATGTGACAGGTGAGCAGGCGGTGTGGCATGAGGCTGCTCTTTGGCCATTGGTGTGGCCTGCCAGAGAAGCGATGGGCTGGTGTCAAGCAGGATGTCTGAATGGATGGCTCAGTGGTCAGGTCTTTGTAGCAGTCCCACCAGCTGTCTCACTCACTGTTGCTCTGCTCTGACCTGCCCTCTTACACCACATTTCTGCTTTAGTTAAATGTTTGGTCCTCAAGACATACACAGCAATAAAAAGAACTCTTTTTACATTACTTCTTTATCTCAATCGTGCCAGTCCCCTGGACTTTAGTTCAGAGCAGACTGTAGCTTGTCTAGTCTGCCTCATGGCTGCCTTGAGTGTCAACCTCCTAATGCTGCCTGGCTCAACCCTGCCCCTGCTCTTTGGGCTTCACTCTGCTTTGCCCTGTTCACACTTATCTAAAAAGAGAAGGTCTTTCTCTGTTGGGCCTTGGCTCTTTCCTTGGAGGACAAATTCTTCCCACTCTGAGGACTTGGTACCTGCCTCAGAGAACCCACAGGCTCAGGCTGGAGCTCCAGCCACCATCAGCCCCAGTCTGCCAAAGACTGTGGATTTATAGGGCCAGGGAGTCTGGAGACACTCAACAGTGGACCTGTTGTCTTGGGTGTTTCTCAGCCCATGTTGCCTACTCCTTGTGCTAGAGCTATAGTTTGATTCCTCTGAACAATCTAAAGTGAGGCTGTTAATGAAAATTTTAAAATATAACATCCCATGAGGAACCCCTAGTACAGGAACTGGTTTTGATGACAAAGGCCAGCTCATCGGCAGAAGTAATCAGTTCAGCATCAGTTTAGCATCAGTGAGGCTTTGCTGATTTGCAGATGCAGAGGATTTGGCCTCAGTACCTTGTCTATATTATTTTGCAGCAGATAATGAATGCAGCATGTCATGCTTGCTTTTCTTACCCTTCTCTGAAATTGCAGTTTTACTGACCTGAAAATATTTTCCCACTATTAAACTTTCAGTCAGGACATAAGTCCTTTTAAAGATGCTGAACACCACAGGATGCCTTCTCCTTGTGTGGGAACAGCTCTGCTGTACCAAGAGGAGGTGTGATCTTGACTTATGGGATAGAGATTCCTTGTGGCACTGACTCATACACTGTAAATTTGTGCTCATTTTCACATCTTCTTCCTGATCCTGTTTTAGGCTGCGTTTCCATTACTCCTCCACCCTGGGGGAGGAATCCTCAGCCAACACAGCTCTAACCCGGAAACCACAGGGGATGAAAAGACCTTTCACAGCAATAATGATGCCATCTTCCTCTCCTCTGCAGCTGCATTTTGAAAACAAAAGATCAGGAGGCAAAGTCACCACCCACAAGCAGAATTTGCAGCTCTGCAGCCATCGGGGACTGGTGCAAACAGGCCTGATGCAGATGCCAGAGAACATACTTCCTATTGACACCAGGGAACAACAAGAACTGAAAGTATAACCTAATCTAGGGTGAGAACAATGTCTACTTTTACATATTTAGCAAGGATAGCCTTGAGCCATGAGCCGAGGCTTAGCTTTGCCCACACCATAATATATCTTCACGTTTTTCTAATAAGCTGTTTGGGTCAATCTATTGTAAAGACCATGTAATGTTTGCAAAATAAGGTGGATGCACTTTCAGTTTGATGCCCCTAGGGAAATATCCATGCCTGCAGTAGATACCCATGCCTGTGTACATTCCAGCTCCAGTGTCCATGAAAGATTTCCCATAAAACAGATAGGAAGACACTTGGAAGTACTTCCAGTAGTTTGGTGAATCTGTAGTTCAACACAAAGTGTAGAAGAACAGGTTGAAGGCTGTGGATTATGACTTCTTTTTACTACAGCATATTGCTAGGCCAGATTTTAGCTGCGTGCTCTGGGCTGAAGCACTCCTTGTGAGTTGCCTTTCCAGCACGGATAGCACTTTTGAACTGGCAAAGGGTAGGTGATTGACATCAGACAGAAGGCCTGATTTCATCAAGGCTTTGGCATGCCACTTGCTGGAAAATGTATTCCAATAAGTGCCACCCAGAGTTATTAAATGTGGCACCAAAAGGTGAACAAAGCTCCTGCCAAGGAACTGCCACTCTGGACTAGTTTGGTCTCTGCTCGTACAGGCAGGCCTGATATTAGTCATCAATGGGAAAAGGTCAGTGGGACTAGGGAGGGTCTGGCTGCACCTTTTGAAAGCCCTGGGCACATGGCAGCAGTGTAATCTTGCAAGCTTAGTAAGTTAAAATACAGCTCTTCCTTCTCTTGGACAGGCTTAAGAACATGAATTGGAGGTAAATGATGACTATAGTATTTTATGTTTACTTTTCATGCCAGTGCTCACATGAGGGGTAGGATGGTGGAGAACTCAGCTCAGCGTCGATATGAGACACCGAAATGCCTATTGGAAGTCTTTCTGAGCTTCCGCAGAGACTGTGTTTCAAACCTTGTGCTAATTGTTTTCTTCTTGACTGCTCTGAGTTCCCTCCCATAGCTGCTGGGGCTTGATAATCTCTGGATCACAGTTCTCTGCTTGGATTTCTGTCACCGTCTCTGTGTGACCTGTCCTCTGCTGGCCAGAAACTTGCAGGGTCACATGAGGTGCCTCTGCTGGGCTGGAAATGGGAATGGGTTATTTCTTCTGAGTGGAGGGGGCCCCTAAAATACGAACCTCATTGCAAATAGCATTTGACACAGCAGAGTGCATTTGTCTTCTCCAACCTGCGAAGCAGAGACCAGCTATTTTCTACTCAGTGTGGAAAGGAAACAAGAGAACTGAGACAGCAACACCCACGTCTGTGAAGGTATTTAAGCACTCACTGGGATCCATGCATCGTGGCCAAGCTGTTTGTTGATAGTCAGACATAGTCTGGGCAGCAGGTGCCTAAATCCCATTTTTCCAAAGTCCTAAGGTACAGTCCTTATCACAGGGTCAGGTTTCTGCAAAGCTCCTTGCAGGACGAATTATATGAAAGGGCTGGTGCTACATGTGCCGGTTCCTCTGTTTATTTTCCATGGTGCCCCATCCCTGCAGACACTTTTCCACCCCATGTTGTGCAGGTGTCTCGGCAGAAGTTGCTCTCAGCACCCAGCACCACTCATTCCTTGTGGATGTCACAGAGGAACCACCTGTTACTCTAAATCTAGCAGTGTTTCCTCATCTTCCCTGCAGCCCCATTTCAACTTCTGTAAGTACATCTGTGTGACCTGTTTTCTCCTGCTATGTAGAAACTTGTGCCGTCACATGGGGATATGTGGGGTCACTCGTACTCCCCTGACCCTGTAAATGTAGAAGGGTTAGTTTATTTCCAGAAAGTATGGTTTACATATGGTTTTCCTTTCATTATTTTAGATGTCAACTAGAAGGGCTCTGCTTGTTCCCTTCAGTAACAGCAAGTAAATAGCTGACCTGTTTAGAAAAACTTAACACTAGAGACCTGGAGAAATCTTTGGATGCAAGATGCATGCTGAACTGTGTGTGACCCTCTGTAGAGAAACATTAGCTTAATATATTAGTAAATGTTTTTTAGTGAAGATAAAAGAATATTAGAGAAAATATACAAGGCTTGAGGTCCAAGTTCCCTGTGCAGTCCATTTCCCATTGAAATCAAATGGCCAAAATGAAGAGGTCAGCAAAAGTTTGCTTGAATTCTGACTGCGGAAAACAAGGAAAGCTCTTTGCTCACTCCAGGCAGTGCCATTATCAAGAGGATCTGGTCACAAAGAACAAGGCTAGAGTTTTCAAAGGCAGTTGGTGGATTTGCTAGCCTCGCTTGAAGCACACTGAGTGGAGCTGCTTTTGGGAAGGCGTGAAAAACAGGGAGACCCACGGAGCCCTGTGCTAGTCCTGGAAGACTTAACCAATGCCACAAGGCTGCTTTGAAGCATTTGACCCATCTACTGTTAGTTCAAGCCCCAGGACATAAAGTAGGAATTCTGACTTGCTCAAGTGCTGACGAAGTTTATGCTGTTGAGTCGCCTGGGTTGCCAGCTTGAGCATCTTCACATAGTGTCCTCTTTTGTACTGAGACACACATGCAGAGGCCAAAGAATGAAGATGTCTCATGTTAACTGTAAGATTTCAGCCTGAGCTGAGCTTACCAAGACAGGTGGTGAGTGCAGGCACCCAAGGAATCATACTTGGAAGGCAAGATTGAAGGACTCCTGCAGTTCACAAATGCTACTTGGGAACTGGATAGTCAAGTACTGCCAGTTCCTAGGATCAGCTTAAAGTTAATAGAGTGATGGCAGGTGCCCAAACATCCTTGCAATCCTACATTTGCAGAGATGTTTTCATCACAGAGCAGACAAAATAAAATGGTTTTTAAAAACAACACACCCTGCAGGTCTCTGTCCTTGCCACTGAGTATATGAAATTTAAACTAAAAAAAAAAAAATCCTAACAAAAAAAGGGAATGGATTCATATAAATAATGTAATTGGAGAAGCTTGAGAGTAGCAAGAATGTGTGAGACTTTGATGCATTTTTATCCTTCTAAAACAAAACAGATGCCGAGGGGATATTACAGGAAGGCGTCTCAGAAAGGCTGGTGTAAAAACACTGAAAGAACAGAGAAACTTGCTTTTTCCAGGAAGACAAGCAAGGACCTGGTTCTACAGACCTGGGATGTAGAAATGCATGTTATGGAAATGCTATGCTTCTGCATGATCTGAAATTGCAGACTTGGGAATTAATTGAGTGCATGGAGTGCTCCATGCATCCATACATCATTATGCTGAATTTGGAAAAAAGTTTCAGGTGCCCTCAAACAGATGATTTTCAAATCTTCAAGCTTACTTGTGAGATTGCCTCCAAGCCAGAGAGCCTTTGCTATAAGTGAAAGCGTCACTAGTCCATGGGCCCAATCCACCTGCAAATCCTGCTAGTGTTTGTGTCTTTTTCATAAGGTCCTGTTTTCCCCATTGGTCTATAAATCCATAGTCAATACATCCTTGATTTCTATAGAAAGCAGTGTTAAAACCCCTACATTTTAGGAAAAGGAGATGAGGGATAACTTCAGCTCTTCAGCCCTGTTATCTTTCCTTTTTTTTTTAGAGGGGTGGGTAGCCTCAGTGAAAATCAGTCCCATATTCTTTTCCTAAGTCTTTGTGCTTATCCAGATGATTTACCCATTCATTTAAGATCGTAATTATATTAATATAGAAGCACTGTTTCTATAGGTGTGGTTATTTCCTAAAGTGCAAGTAGCTGCAGTAGGATTGTACAAAAGCAATCTTTGGCAATTCACAAAAGGCAGTGGTTTTTTAGGCTTTAGCAGATTCATTTGAAATGCCCTTATGGTGTTGGTATAATTGTTATTTTAATGATGTGGCATTGGAGACATGAAAGAAACAATGTTTTACCCACAATCACTCAGCAAGTTCTATCCTTTCTCACTTACTGGTGATGCCACATAACTGCACTGCTGATAGCAAACTAACTCTCATTTTCACCGTTAGTGAGAACCAAGAGGGTTTCCTGGAGTTAGACTTTAGGCAAAATTCAAAGTAGGCTTTGAGCTGATTCTGCTGCAAGACATAATCTGCAGGTAAAATGACGTGACCAGAATGAGAAGGGGTGTGATCTACCACAGGACTGCACGGCTAGTAGTTTACAATTTGTCTGTTCAATAATGTTTACTTAATTTCATGTCACTAAAAGAGCAAAATGCTGTCCCCTTTTAATAATAAACATTATATTTTACTAAAGAAGAAGTAACATAAGAAGTGATAACAGAAATTCCTCTGAAAAGAAGCTGTTTGTTTCCTGGTGGATGCAAATTCATTGTGTCTCTCCCTGTTTCCCCCTTCAAATGCACTTGTGTGGGTCCCACCTATGCACCAGGCAGGGAGATCAAGATCTGGCTCCACAGGGACGCTTTGTACTGTCCTGAAAGCAAAACTTAATCCGGGGAGAGGATAATGCACTCTTGAGTTACTGGCCCCTTTGACTCCATCCTTGTCTTGGACAAACTTCCTCTCATCTCCAAAGAGTTATCTGAGTACAGATCTCATTATTCTCCTCCCTAGAGTTTATTATGAATTTATTGAAAAAAAAAATACAATCCCTTCAGCTATGAAAATTACCCTCATTTGTCTATAAATAGGCTTAACCTCTTAAACTGTGTCAGATGCTGCAGATTCACCAATTTGATCTAGATCTTCAGATCTTCTCTGCTCCTACAGCTCCAGGGCAAATGACTCATGCTGTTTGCAAGTGCCATATCCCACTGGGCCTGGCAGTATCAGTGTGTCTGAAGGTTTCTACTAAAACCTGGGCAGAGATTTTCTCCTGATCAAGCTGAGCTCACCAATATACTGCAGCCACAAATCAGTATGTTGTACTTACATGAAAATGCATGAATTTGCAGTAGTCCAGCCACAAATCAGTAGAGGAAAATGTGTTCTAGAGTCAAACAAATATGATAAAGGCAAAATCCAATTGATCCATGTAATCATTTCCCCAGTTGCATTTCTCTTCTCCAGTGGCAGTCCTAGGAAGATTGGTCTGCACTACCTATTATCTTACCTTTGAAATTGCTTTGGAAATATGAAAGGAAAATGTCAAAGTATTTTCAGACAATCTAAATGGCTTTTATAGCTTGTTCCTGGAAATCAGAGTTCCCTGAGCTGTCTGAATGTTCTGTCCTTACTCTATAAATCACTTGTTTTTAAAAGCAGAAGGCATCCAATTTCCCAGGTGTGGGCCATTCCTAGAGTTGTCCCAACCCTTCTGCTACCTTTCCTGGGGAAGGGAAAAATCTTGACATGGAAAATCAGGGGAAAAAACTCTTCTCCTAGGTGAAGGGTAATCGTTCCCTTCCGGCTGTGAGGCACTTGGGGATAGAAGAGGTTGGTGCAGCCACTTTTGCCCAAGTTTCCAGAAAGTCCTGGGCCTTGGCACTTGTTCGATCATATTTGTGTGCTGATCTGTGGACCAGGGAGACACAGGAAAGAGCTGAATTTTATTTTATTTTATTTTGTTTTGTTTTATTTTATTTTAATTTTACTTCTATTTCAGTTATGCAGGTTATGGCATAAGGTATTGCTCTTGCCTAATGAATGAGCTGGATGCTTTGAAAGTCCAGCTGATGATGCTCTGAGTGCCATCTGTGTCCTCGGCTCCCAATTTCTCATATGGATCGAGGGCCTGTGCATTTTACATTGCCATCACAAATAACAGACTCTCAGCTTGATATCCGTGATCGACTGTGCATGTCACATTTCATGCCATAAAAAACATACACTCAAGGTTGGAAGGGTAAGCATGCTTTTGGCTTCCCTGCCATTTGTAGTTCAGTTTGCCTGCAACCCTTCTTTCATTGTGTATTGCTACTTTTCTCCTGAAAAAATTTCTAGAGCCCCCTGGAAGAAGAAACAGGCTCTACTTACTGACATTTGTTCCAAGTTATTATGAGCAGACAGCTCTTGTAGGCTCTAAACAGGATGTCTCAGCCAGAAGCCTTCAGTCAGAACCTACAAAGCCCAAAGACTCCCTTCGTTTAAAAAGGTCTGAATCATCCATTAAATATCACAGCATCTCGAAGAACATTTATAGGACCTCTCTGCTTTCCTCCTTGGTCAAGGTTTGAGCTGGCACTCCGTTAAGTATCGCCATGTGGGGTGTTGGTGGAGTAGCTGCTGCTTGTTCCAAGGGGAACCTTTAGCTAAGGAACCCCTGGCAGTTCTTGGCACCCCGCAGGCCAGCTCTCTCACCAGTGCGATGGAAACACGCAGCCACTCACACTGAGCTAGCCAGCTCAGGCGTCACTAGAGGCAAAGAGTCAGAGGCGGCCCTCGCTAGAGCACTGAAGTTTATTACTTACCTGTTTCAAGGCAGTCCAAGGAGGCAAGGAGGCAAGGGAGGAGGCAAGGGAGGAGGCAAGGGAGCAAGGGGGCAAGGGAAAGGGTGAAGCAAGGGGCAAGGCAGCAAGGGGGGAGGCAGCAAGGGAGCAAAGCTGAGAGGGACACTTCTGTTCGGGATAGACTTATATAGGGATACAGGAGGGAAGTGGGGTAATACAACAACAGCCAGTGAGGATAAGGAGGGGACGGAGTGGGGCTGGATTACATCCTCTTAAGGGATACAAGGGGCGTCTGTCTGTTGGCCAGTCAGACAGACCGAATCTCCACAGGGTCAATGGGAGAGGCCTTTCTCACTGAGGTAAAGGAGGGTCTTGCACTTTGGAGCCTGTCCACCAGCGGGCCCCCTCTGTACCTGGGCTCTCTGGTCCCCCGGCCACCACAGCTGTTGGTTCAGCCGATACAACAGATAAGTTGCTGGGAGTCTTCTCCGTTGGATGCCATGGCTCTACGTGCACACACACGGGTTAGCCCACACCGTGAATTAATGGGTAATTCAGCTGCAAGTTCCACTGCACAGGAGTGCCAGCGCTGAAATGTTGCCTGAAGCACATTGAGGCACTGCTGACACAGCCTGGGTGATGAGGAGCCTTTCCATGTTTCTGCACAGGATGAACCCAGGATCAATACAATGGGCAGGAATCATCCTATGCCATCTGCTTCCTCTCTGGCAAACCTCAGTGCACGGCAGGGGAGTGTCCTCCTGTGGCTCATCCCTTTGTGTGTCTCCGAGGGATGCAGCCCTGCCAGGCGGCTGTGGGCAATAGTCGTGTATGCCCTGATGGCCTGGCTTCCCATTTCACATTTGCTGATGGTCCTCATGCCAGAGGCAAAGTTTACTTGACAGAGGCCATATTCTGCAGTGCTCAGGCTGTCTCTAAGATCCTACCCAGGGAATAGATAAACAGAACAATGTTTGAGCCTCTGGTACACTTTAATGTCATTTTCAGGGA
This sequence comes from Cnemophilus loriae, assembly GCA_013397755.1. NCBI lineage: Eukaryota > Metazoa > Chordata > Aves > Passeriformes > Corvidae > Cnemophilus > Cnemophilus loriae. The sequence goes on from VZTF01005570.1 coordinate 879,570, forward strand.
AATATATGTGTCATAACAACACAAAGCAGGCATAGTTCCCTTGCTTTCGATCTGCCTGGTGCCAGGGTCCACGTCATTTCAGCATTGAAACAGATCCAGCAAGTTCATGGTAACTTTGCTCTCTGAAGAAGTGCCTCTTTTGCCCCTTGGTCTGTACTCATCTCTCGTCTTCCAGCAGTGTTCCTTACCCCTGTCAGGGAATGTCACATACTGTTATGTTAACATCTAATTTTCACTGTAAACCCTAGGGAATTGGGCCCTTATCTCCACATACCATGCACATCAAAATGGTTTAATCAAGCCTATTAATTCCAGGGCTTGCTGCTGATCTGGATAAAACAGTGCCCTTTCCCAGCACTGAAGCTTTGTAGCCAAGTTTCACATTGCAGCACTCTCCATTAAGTTTGTTCTCTGCTCCTTGGGGCTGAACACATTCCCCTACAGTCCCCCAGGGAGGTGGGACAGAGAGGTGCCAGGGTTCTGCTCTAAGGCTCAGATTGATTTGGGCTGATTTTCCAGACTAGAAGCATTCCGTCAATTTGAAAATTTGGACTTGAGAGTCCTTGGTGTCACTTCCTGGTGCTCTGGGCAGTCATTGCCACATCCAAACGTTGGTTCAGGGAAACTGCAGAGCCTGGGAAGGTATCCGAGAGCAGAGAGAAAACTCAGCAATGTGGCAAGAGCAGAGCAAAACTCAGGGGATGTCATTACAGATGTGGCACTGGGGGATCTGAGGTATACGTGCCTTTGTCCTTGTCCCAGCATGCCTGCTTTAGGGAGGGGTGGTGGCTTATTCATTAGAAGGCACAGCCTGGTCAAGAAACAAACTTCAGAGAACTAGACATGAGAAGATTAGCTATAGGAGTATGGTTACAAGCATTTTCCTGACCAGATGAAGAAGTGGACCAGATTCTTCCACCTTTTCCCACCTCCAGCAGCGCTTTACCTCATGGCTCACCCCTGATTCTTAAGCCAAAAGTCTCCAGCAGCTGTGGGGGTGCCTAGTGTTTAAAGCAGCCATGAGACATGCACCTATCGGCCCAGGGCTGCTCGAGATGTGCTGTTACTTGCTTTTCTGGGAAGGGGTTCTTGCAACATGAAAGAAGTGCAGGCAAACAAAGAGCCCTGGGGAGAAGTGACAGGCAGCAGCTGGAGCCAGTGGGTGACTTGCCGAGTGACAGAGCAGTTGGGCTCCTCGCTACTCTGCTACTGTTTTGGAAACATCAATAAACAGAAGAGGTCAGATCAATCTCTCAGGGCTCCAACACAAACCCTGAGGAGCCCTGCGGACACTGGTGGCACCAGCAGCCTGAGACACCAGTTTGTCCATAAGAACTCTGCTTCATTTGGACTGGGGGCAAACTCACTGGATTTAGCCATCAAAAACATTACTCACAGTCCACTAATTAGCAGATCTCAGCTCCTCTGCTAGTGCAACTTTGCACTGAGGAATTCATGCTCATTGTGCCATGGAGAATATGACTTCAACTTCTGCGGGGGAGCTTTTAAGCAGCTGGAAAAAAGTATGGATGTTTATATTTTTAAAAAGGGATTGTTTTTGCTGCTGTCAATTATTAATGGCTCTCAGGTCAGGCTAAGGAACAATGCCAGGGATAAATTACCCTGTACGCTATTCATATATGCTCTACCCAATTGTTTCCTTCTCAACTAGAGGATTCACCTCACAGTGAACTCCTTGGCATTTGGAAAAAGAGGACTGACAAAGCAATGAACTTGGTGTGCCCATTTATTTATGCATTGACATCTTTCCTACTTTGTCAGGTGCGTTTAATCAAAAAGAAGCAGGAAATGCATTATAATTATAAACATATTACTGCAGAAGAAAAAAACTGCCCTTGGAAAGGACTGCTTTGTTTGATAAACAGTTACAGTGAAAAAACACAGGCTTAACCTACAACTCTTTGCTGAGATCAAAGCAAAGCTGCTCCACAGGCTGCCTGTGCAGCAGGACTCAGCTCTGAGTTTGCAGCAAGGCAAGGAGGAGAAAGTTGAAAAGAAAATGCAATCTCCTCCCTTCCTTTTCTTTTTTTGCCTGAAACTTTTCCCCTAGTATAAAAAAAAAGTGACTCAAATCTTAAATATTTGCTATTAAAATTAATAGAATTAGTGATGAACTCAGCTGAGCGAACACAATAATTAGGGCCATGTCCAAAGCCCCTTGTTGAAGCCATAGAGAGACATTGTTTTCAACAGGTTCTGACTTGGGATCCTGATGAGCCAAAGCAAAGATGGAGTTAGGGAATAACCCTGGGAGATTCTGGAGGTCCTGCAGCCTTTCCATGTGACCTTGCCCAAACTTGCAAGCATTCCTTAACTGCGAGGACAGCTGAACCCCAGTCAGTAATGTGCTGCTGGTGTGAAAAGCAAAATCCTTCTGGGCTCTGAGACCAGGAATGCTGTAGGTAAGATGCAGAAATGGTTTATTGCCCTTCTTAGCACTGCAAAGCTGAGCCGTAGCCCTGCACTTAAATAAATAAATAAATAACTACCAACAGACAAACTGAAAATTGTCCAGAGGAGAGCAACAAAAATGATCAGAGGTCTAGAAAACATGACTTATGAGGAAAGATTGAAAAGGCTGGGTTTGTTTAGTCTACAGACTTTGAAACATCCTAATAAACTTTAAAGATGTAAAAAATATATGGTATTTAAAAGGGTAATCAATTGCCCTTTATCTCTGTGGCAGAAGGTACAGCAAAGAAGATAGTATTAAAAGCTCTGAGGCCAATAACTCCTCAAGTATGTTACTTGGGGATGGATCAGAGCATCTCTCATGGGAGATTTTCAGTGTTTTGGACAAGTACCGTGAGGGACTGGGTAGCTCACTGTCCCATGGAACAGACTGGTTTCAGCCATGTGGTCCTATGGTTTCCATGATCTAGTGACTGTGTCAGGACACCTGAGAATAAGGCCTTGGAGGTGACCAGCTTTTAGAGCACTCCCTGATTTGAAAAAATGTGGCAGGTGCTCAACTCTTCCAGAAGCTGATTGTCAATCAACAAATGTTTTTAAAAAGCCTTGTTTCCATGGCTTCCATGGTTATTAAATGAAGAGCAACAAATTCCCACCTTTTCATGGGGCCATCATTGTATTTGTGAAGTACCTTGCTGCTCTCCCATGGCGGATTCCCATCTAGGTGAGTAGTCAAATGCTTGAATATTTAGATGATGAGCCCTCTGAAAAAGCATGTCAAAGCGTATCAGGTAGTGACAACCTTGCAGATCCTGCTCTGAAAAGTCCCCTCCTGACAATGGAGAAAGAGGTGCCTTGGCCAACCCTTGCTAGGAGTGCTTTTACAACTGTAAAGCAGTGAGGACGGTATTAGGTACTGGTCTGGGTGGGCCAGGTGGTGGTCAGCACCTGATTAGAAAGGCAATACCCCTTCTCCCCATAGTGCCCGCCCAGAGCTGAGTATCCTCTCCTGTAGCTGCGTGTGCTGCTCCCTACCCGTGCCTGAGCAACTTTGCTATCCCTCGTCTGTCTTGGAAAGGCTCAGCACAGTTTTCTGATTTCAACCCTTCTTCAAAGGGCCCCAAAAACTTTGTCAGAGTTTGCATCAAAACTGACCACAAGACAAAAGCCTATTAGAAACCAGGTTTTGAATTTAATGCCCAGCAATCCCAAATTCCTTGAATTACGGGCATGAGATGAGAGGATTGTGAAGGGAAGGTGCAGAAGTTGCAGCCAGAGCAGAGCTGGCCATAGCCCTTGGCATCTCCAAGGACTTGGGGGTGAAGTGAGGGCTCCCCAAGAGATGGGGGAAAGACGTTGTGCTCAATCCTGCCGCAACTCTGCCTCTTTTTTGCACTCCCCATTTCCTGCCCCGCTATGCAAGGTACTGCTTGGTCCCACAAGAACACAGAGAAAATCACTGGTTATATGATATGGGAATTAAAAAAAAAAAAAAATCTATTTGCTTCTAAGCATAAACCAATGACTGTGGCAATGGTTTGCAAACATGGGATTATGGCCCCAAGTCAACTTTTTTTTCCCTCAGTTTTGGGTACAGTCACGAGCCTGGCGGGAATCCGTGTCAGCTAAAATGCATGGCAGCAACTGACGTCTCCTGGAGTTTGGAGCTGAGTGGGGTCACAACAGGATGGAGTTTGGGAAGGCAGCACTGCAGGGTTAGGAATAAACATCTCCCTGGGGCAGACTTTCCATAATTGGCCACGACAAGGCTTCTTTCTCCAGAGAGCTGGAGCTGGTCTGTGAGGAAGCAGGATGAATCACTGCTCCAGCTCAATTTGGCAAGTGCCATGATTTAGTTCTGCTTTGCGCAGGGAGGAGATGATGATATAGACTGAAAGACAGAAGAGAAATCTAGCCAAAGGCTTCTGAGCTGGGAGAGGAATTTGAGTTCCCACTCATTTTTCGCAGGTTTACTCAGATCCTTAGAAGGAAACCCTGGCAATACCCACTGGTCCAAAAACAATTCCCTTTATCAACAAAGGGAGGGAACAATGGAGACTCTTGAAAACAAAGCTCATGCAAACAATAATAGCCCTTTTATTTTGCATTGTTAAACCAGCAGTTGATACTAAATACTTCCTTCCAGCCCTCTACTTTGTTAACTATTTCTGTCACCCTTCTGCTCAATTTATGGGAGGGGATCTTAGTGTGTGGAGCTGGTTTTCTGCCATGTGGTGGTGACCACCTGGCTGTGCAGACTTCTGTGAAGAGGAAGGTTGAGCGTGGTTTCCTCATACCATCCTGTACCCTTTGAAAAGTCCCACTTTCTTTCAAATATGAAGGGTGTTGTTTCTGCCATCCCTTCTCTGGATAGTGGTCATCAGTGCTATCTGTAAAGCTCCTTGCTATCTCAGCAATCTTACCAAGCCCAGTGACCTAACAGCAGTTCACAGCCTGTTCAGTGTCTGATGATTAATCTCCTCCCTTTAAAAGTATGCACTTAGTGGCAGAACCCCACAAAAATATTGGTGGAGCCAGAGCTGTTTTGCCAAGTGGCAGATTTAGACTTGCACTTCTTGGAAAGCTGGCTTCCTGTCACTGGCTTTGTCTCATGGGCTTTTTTCCAGTGGTTTGGAGAGAGGAGAAAGGGAAAAAGAAATTGTTCCTCCCAAATACCTCTTCTCTTTTACATCCCCTTTCCTCCATGTGTCTCCTCTGCTATTCTACATTTCAGGAACTCCATCAGCCAAAGTCATCCTAACTAACCCCACTGCTATTCTTCATGCAAAAGGAGAAGGAAGATCTCTGCAAAACAAGATCCCTTGAAAAAGAAGATGCAGACAATCTTAATTTCCATCCCGTCTTCTCCTGCTCCTTCAGAGGGCAGGCAGATGGAACAGAAATCTTTCCAGCACTGTGGAAGAATGTTAGCTCAGAAAAGTCAAATCTGCATCTTGTTGCAACATGAGAGTTCAGATCAAAGCATCAGTCTTTTGCCATTTTCTAATTTGCTGTTAGGAACATTAAAATTTTATTTCTTATGAGCTGACTACCACAGTGAACTCAGGCAGCTGTTCCTGGGCTGGCTACAAGACTGGAGCTTGGGGCTGCCTATTTTAAACACTCCCACCACTGGAAATGGAAAGCTCGGTCAGCACTGAGCAGCAAAGGGCTGTGGCAGGCAGCAGAGTTTGCATGACAGCAAAGATCTTACTTTCCCTGGAGATACCACCATCCCTATTCACTTTTAAAGTCTGTACAAGCACAAATCCCACACTGGGTTCTTACCCAGTATCTTTTTCCTGTTTCCTCTTGAGATGCTGGGTAAGGCCTCCAGACTGGACTCAGCAGCACCACATGCAATATCAGCCAGGTGAATACAGTGTGAGTGCACAGCTCATGACCTTTCTGGCACAGGGTCTGAGAAGGACCAATGCTGTCAGTGCCTTCAAGGTCAGGACTTTGTGTGACCCCATCACGATTCCCCACGTGCTCTCTGCAGAGTGAGGTGGGTCCTTTCTGGGAAGAAAAGCACAAAACAGCAAGGAAGTACCAAAAGTTGTTTAGAGACGGTTAGAACAGGGGACACACTGGAGTGTAAGGCACCCATGGTCAAAGAGTTTGTGTGGCAGTTTTCCCTTTGTTGTCCACGTGTCAGTCTCTGGATCATAGCAATCCAAGGAATCCAAGTCCTTGATGACATTGTCTGAGGTGACACATCGTCCTCCTGTGACATACAGCTTGTTCTTGATGACAGTGGCCCCATGATGCATTCGTCTGTCCTTCATGTCTGCACATTTAACAAACTTGTTGCCTTTTGTATCATAAGCAATTATTCTTCGGGTGTACCCTGAATGCAAAGCCAGAGGTGGAAGAGACAGATGGGAATTAAGCGCTTATGGCCGGCAGAAGGAATAATAATAACATATTTCCTGCTGATCTTCAATAAAACCTATTATAATAGTATGTAATTTGGCAGAATTAAGATATCTAAACTAGAAAGTGATGATGTGTCACAGTGATGCCTGTCTGTCTATCTTCCTTTCCTGTCCTCATCCTGTCTCATAGCACTTTGTCAGCCAAGGCTTGATGAGCACCACAAAGCCCATCGGATCAGGCAACCAACCTGTCAAACACAGCTGGAGCTTGCAGTTACCTGCATGTGTCTTCAAACATACAAAAATATTTCTTTTTACCAAACAGACTCCTAGAGCTTCACTTGGAAATACAGAAACCAGTGGCACATGCGATGGGTCTTGTTAGGTTGGAGTTGTAGCTGCCTGCTGACTGGAGCTGGGTATGAAACAGCATGTTCCACCAGTGCTCACTGCAGTCCTAAAGCCCTCAGCACCACATCTGTGGTGGCCACCATGCCAGTAACCCAGTGGACAGCTCTTCTTCTGAGGGGTGATATAACCTCGTATCAGCTGAGAGGTAAGGGCTGGTAAGAGGGCCATTGCTGTGGAGGAATGGAGGTGTGGAAGCTTGGTGCCCAGCAGTACCTTGCCCATGTAGAAAAACATGAGTGTGGTCCGAGGTGAGGGTAATCTGCCACACAGGAGCCTGATAGTCTTGGACCTTTGGACTCAGCTCTCCCCTGTTCTCACTGCAAAGGGTAGCAGTGGCCTCTCCCTGAGGGGTGACACCACATTGAAGTCCTGTGCAGTTTGGGTTCAATCCTCTGCTTTGCTGAAGACACTATGTGTCTCATTTTCCCTTAAATAATTCAACACATGCTTTCTCCTGAAAGTCCGTGGTCAGGAAAGGTGCATCGAGGACTGTAGAGGGCCAGATTATCAATTACATGATACACTCAACTGCCATGGGCAGAGGCTGCTCCTCAGGTTGAAAAAGACACTGAGAAGTTTCCTCTTTCCAAGTGTTTCACACTCCTTTTGGGATATTTCACAATTACCCCCAGGAGGCAGCTAAAAGACCAACCAACACCTCATAGACCTATAGCCCACCCATCCTGACAAGCCATCCATGGCCTTGTGGTAACCGCGCTTTCCATTCTTCCAAGAGGAGCAGACAGGGAGGACCAGGCTGCGAGACAGCAGGGGAGCTGCAGGACCCCCGTGCTCTTGGCTTCCTCCCTTCTGCAGAGCAGTAACTTGCACTGGCTTTTCCTCAGTTTCCTCCACTCAGGTCCTGCTCCTTGGAGTAAGAAAGCACCTCAGGGAGAACGTATCTCCACTTCGATCGCCACGAGACTCCATAGGAGAAGTGGCAGGTAGGCACACTCCTCCTTTCCTTCCCAAGATCCAGGTGCTTTTTGAGGGAGCACCCCAAACAGGAAGGCTGCGAAAACCCACAGGATCTGGGCAGGGGGAGGGAAAGGGAAGGTGAAACAGAGCCCTTACCACCTACGATGATAATCTGGTCTCCAATCACGACAGCTGGTGCACAGACATTCTTCACTACTCTGGTCTCCATACGAAACCACGTATTCCTGGAGACATGGTAAACCTGACAGAAAAATAAAGATACTTACACAGCTGTTTATGTTTCATTTTAACTGACATCTGTAATTACAGAGGAACTTCTGGGTTTTATTTTACCCTAATAAATACAATCCTCTGGCTCAAACTGCTGGGAATCTGAAAATGTACCCACTTTTTTTCCTAATATGTCCCCTTGGAAAGCATTCTGGATCCCCAAGTTTGTCTGCTCAGGAGATACTAGCACAAGCACTAAAGCAGTGTATCTGCCATTTGCAAGCTTCTTCACTGTAAATCTTTGCTTGGCCATTAAATCACTGTAACTAGTTCTCCCAAAGGGTGAGCTGGTTCGTTTCATTTTCCAGTTATTCTGTGTATTCCCTATAAGCCTTAGCAATTTCCTGGGCAAACAAACCTCAGCTTCACCTAGCTCTGTTGGCAGCCACCGTGTTTGCCCAGCTGCTAAATTTATGCTGGTGACTGGTATGCACTTAGACTGGCAAAGGGACTTAGAGTGGTATCTAAGTCATCGATTTATGTGAGAAAAAGAGCTGTTGCCAGATGATTATCATTCAATCATCTGCATCTGGGTGACACAAACTTTTATGTCATGTTATCCGCTTCTTAATATAGCAAATATCGCCAGGGCATCTCCCCACTAACTGATAAATACATTTCCTTCCCCCTGATAATGAAGTACTGTTATAACCATAAAGCATTGCTCATGTCCTGGTTGCCATCTTAGCCTTAATGATCCTTCCTAGTTAAAGCACCTCGAACAGTGAAAAACACTCATGGGAAAAGAAACATTACAATGTTGCTAAATCACCAAATCAGATAAGAAAAAATTTAATGCATTTTTTCCTCCTAATAGAGTGTAACGGCTGAAAGCAGGCAGAGAGCCAGCAACATGTGGCAGGAGCCACATTTTAACACAACTGTTTATACAAAATGACTGTCAGTTTAAGTTCTGGGCCTTTGATGAGTGAGTCTCTAATCGCTCTAATGATCGCGAGTGTTTGCGTTTGCTGCGAGCGAGCAGGTGTGCGGCTGAGACCCCAGCTCAGCGCCAAGTGGAAAGCACTGATTCTGGTGAGATTGGCTACAGGCATGAAGCCAGGCAGGGGGAGCTGCTGCTGCCTGCCATGGCATCACCTGCAGCAGCCCTGGCTCTAGTGCCCACCAGTGGCACAGCTGACTGACACCCAAAGTGGTGCCTCGGCGCTGCTGCCTGAGAAACATTCAGAAGGGGAAAATGGAAGAGCTGCAATGCTCCTTGAGGCCATGGATCAACTTTCCTGTCTTTTGCTGCAACACACATTGAAGTTTTTTGAGTGGTTTGATTTCCTCATGAAAATGATGGACTGCTGAATACCTTAGAAGAAATTGCCTATGACAAGCAGGACTGACCATTACCTGGATAAGCCGAACAGGGTTTTGCATAATATCTTCTCCCCCAAAGAGGTAAACCCTCTGATCTTTGGCAGCAACAGCAGGGTGAAGGACAGCAACAGGCATGTTCGCCATGCTCTCACAGGTGTTGTAGACACTATCGTATCTTTCCACAGAATTCAGGATTTCCTGGTTTTCGCCAATTCCACCAAATGATAAAATATAATTTTTATATGCCAGGCTTCTGTGGGAGTAACGTGGAACTAACATGTGCTCAACCAACCTCCACTGATTGAGTTTGAGGGAGTAAATGTAAATATTACCACTGACCAGGCTTTTCTTATTGCTAACAGGCATCCCTCCGAGCACAAAAATATTGCTGTGTAAACTCACTGCAGAGGCTTTGTACAGGCGCATGGGAAGTTTGGCCAGGCTCAGCCATTGGTTCGTCTTGTCATCATATAGCAGGACATCCCTCGTCGTCTGCTGGCTGTCCTTCCTGCCACCAATGACAATGAGGAACTCTTGGCTGGAGTACCTGCGAGGAACATGCATCATGGGTTTGATGTCAGGCGTGTTGGTGCTGTACAAGGAAAACATCTGTCTCCGGGCTGACTCCAGGATGCTCCTGCAAGTGGGTGAGGACTGAATGAGCGAGTCATTAGCAATGAAATGGAAGAGGAAAGTTGGATGGACGTACTGAAGTCGGACCTTCTTGAACAATTCTTGGATGTAGCCTTGTCGTGCCTGGAGGTCATGCCGGATCCAGACCATCAGTGCCTCAAAGACCTGCTCCTCTTCCCCACAGAGTTCATCATCCCCAAGGTAATCGATGAGCTCCATGGGACAGAGGTCCTTCAGGTCCTCAGAAGAGGCCACCACAGGAAAGCATTTCAAAGCCATAGCCTTGGCTTTCTGATTCAGGCTTTGGCAGTTCAAGACTTTTGCCAGTCTGATCATGCTCAGACAGTTGTCAGGAGTCAGCTTGTCTTGGAGGTAGGTAGAGCAGGCCTCAAACAGCTTAGTGTACTGCAGCATGGATGCAGCCTCCAAGAGGCACAAGACATTCTCAGCGGATATTAGAATCTCCCCAGTGTAAACATAAAGGATAATCTGATCCAAAATATCGGCGTCGATGCCCTTCAGAATGACTTTAGGCTGGTGACTCTCCCTAAAGTTGTTACAGAACATTGCCTTGAAGTATGGACTGCTGGAAGCCAGCACATTTCGGTGGCAGGGGACTTCGAAGCCTCCAGCGCAGAGGGTAACATCAGTCAGCATCCTGCTCTGCCGCAGAGCATTCAGCTGCCTCAGCAGTTCAGAGGAGAAGTCCTGGTGTTTGAAGAGAAACTCTTCAGTGGATCCCTCTTCCATAGCAAAATAGGAGAGAGATGAATTCTGGACTCGGAAGAAAAAAACCCCAAATTCTTAGCAGCTTTTATTGAAATATCCAGCTCCAAGGGAACAAATCGGGACTTTGATGTTGCTGTAAATATCCGTTCACTATTACACATAAAAATGGAACATGGTTTAAGCACAGTGGGAAAATAATAAAGAAGCCAAAAGGTTGCTAAGACCCTTTAAAATTTTCATAAAGTTATCAGATAGGTTGCAACTCTGAGGTCAGCACTGCCTGTGTCCTTGGCAAGAAGCAAAAGCACTGAAGTTATCTCACTGATTTTGGATTAAAGCTAGATGGCTGAAGCAATTGGTTTGTCCATTTTAATCATGTTGAATAAACGCACTCAGACATTTATTCACTATTTTAAAGTATTAGCAGTTTAGTAGCTTGTTCCTCTTTCCTCTAGAGTTAGTCACTCCCAAAGAATGCAAATCTGGCAGAGCTGAACTCTGCAGCAGGGCAAACGGAACCCTAGAGACTGGGAATCTGCATTAAAAGTTATTTATTAACTCTGCTTAGCTGTGGTTTTTTTATGTTAATCAGACACACAATGACTAAATTAAGTGCCAGGCAGAACAATATGATGAGTATCTACGGTCATGGCGTAACTGCTCAACCTGCAGTGGAACCGAGGGGTAGAAACGTTTACCTTCTGCTGTCCTTCACTGCATGCACTTACTCTCTGTCGTTTATTCTCTGCTGAGTTTTTCCATAGCTAGAGCCTGGACAAAAACCTATAAACCCACGGGAGGTTTCTTTCAGTAGGCAGGTGGTTCACAGAGGGTGGTTTCTGGCGGTGTTTACCCCGCAGTCAGTTTCGCCGCTGCCGGCGCTGCGCGCAGGAGCGGCGGGCGCGGGGCATTGTGTACATTCCAGCGCTAAGAATAGGCGCACACGGGCTCCGCGCTCTTATCGCATGTGACGCCGCCGCTGCCTTTTGCAATGACCTGGCTGGTTCTGAGCATGCCCGAGTGGTGTTTTTCTGGCAAATGTTTACATATCATAAATAGACACGGAGAGGAAAGTTCACTTATAAAAGCCCTGGCTGTCCATTTGGAAACAGCGGCAGGACCCTGTCCTAAAGTGCCTGGGAACTCTAGAAGCCTGTAAATAGTCTGCAATGCCTAGCACTACGCTGTCACTGTCGTTTCACGGAGAAAGGCGGAGAGAGAAGGGCTTCCAGGGACTCCGGTGGGATGGACCGTGTCTCCACCTTATGGACAGATCTCGGGAACATCAGCCTGTTGCAGTGTGGTGGGAGATGCTGATGCACTGGGACCCCTGCTTCCAGCACTGCTCCAAGGTGGGCAGGGGAAGCCCAACTACCTTAGCCAAGCCGATAGTGAAGTTCTCTCTTGGAGCAGTTTATCTTTATGATGCTGCTTGATATTTCATGTAGAAAACACCAGGTTGTGGCCTTTTGTCTGAGGACCTCAGCTCTCTGAAACCCCTAGCAAAGAACTCAGTCTTGAGGAAGCTCAGTGTTACAGGTGGGAGGACTAGAGCCGGTTGCTGCAGTGGGTAGCAAGCTGGAAAGCAAGATTCCAGAGTGGCAGTTCCCAGGGTGGCACAGAGCTCCCCAGGGCACACACCTCAGTGGGGTCGCTGACCGCAGATGCCTGCACGTGGACAAAGTGTCCAAGCTCCTTTTGCAGCCAGTGAGGTCTAGTCAGTACAACTGAGTCTGCCAAGTAATTCAGGTCACCAGTATGTGCAACCTGTACTGGGGCGGGTGAACAGTCCTCCAGGCACTGCTGGGTGTCCACAGGTGCTCAGCTGCCTCAGGCACATGTAGGTGCCCATATTTAACACTCCCATGGTAAGTGTCTAGGATGATGAGCCTAAATCCATCCTCAGGGCTGGGATCATTCAAACTTCTTGTGCCAGTGAGGGATCCTCCAGAACCCCAGATGGTCCCCTGTCGGGGTCTCTAGCAGGTCCAGTGTGGTGTGTCCCAGCTCTATGCCAAGTTCCTGGGTGTTTCAAGAGAAATAGAATTGGCTGCCCCTGCCTGGGTAACTGGACTGTGTTCCTCATCTCTGCTGAGATTTCTCCCTTTGTTCTAGGGTGGGGTTGAATCCAAAATGTAGTTTCTAAGCATCACTATGACAGGGAAATGCAAGGTTAAAGCAAAAGTCTTTCTCATATTTTCAAAGCCAAAGCTCGCAGGTGAGTCATGTCTGCATTTAGTCACAGCGAGGCAGATGAGCAAAAATCGTTGGGAGCCACAGTGCCCTTATGTCAACTCCTGTGCCATGCTGGTGTTTGCAGTCCTCCATATGTTCCTGCTCCTGTGTCCATGGTGCAGCAGATCACAAGCATGTGGGCAGCCTGTTCCTCTAAAAATGGCATCACGGGCATGCTGTACGTGGCCTTTCTGAGAGGCTTTTCAGTGCAAGGTAATGTGGTGAAATGCCTGAAGGCCAGTCAAAACCCTGAAGGCCCAGACCCATGTTAAAGACAGGGTGGAGTCAGGCTGGCGAAGTCAGGCAGCTTTTTGGAGGCTGCCCACACAATCTGTGTGTGTGTGCACACGCGTGTATGAGGCGAGGTGAGGGAGGGGGAGAGCAGGAGCCACTGGACTTGATTCTTGCAGATGAGTCACTCTGAGGGTAAACATGGCAATCTACAGCCTTTTTCCCTCTTCTCAAGTAAAGAAATGACCCGAGAATGATGTCAGGGTGCTGGGGAAAATGTACCCTCCCTCCCTACTCTCTGCCGCCGCTGCCTCACCAGCTGGACATGATCTTGCTATAAATATTTAGAGTGGCATTAAAAACCCAAAGGAGAATTTCTCTCTCTCCTTGTCCAGGGAACATTAGCTACCCAAACAAAAACGCCCTCTCGCTTTCTTTCTTGCTCTGTATGTATATGCTCTTGTTGCAGTCCGTTCTGATGATTGATTTAGCTTTATATCTCTCTTCTGGCTCTAACTCTTTGTTGCCTGTTTAGTTCTGCCTCTTCCTGGCAGTGGCTGTGGATTATTCTTTTAACCCTTAAAGAAACAAATGATGCTATCTGACTTCACTAATGACACTGGTTTATGGGGTTGGGGAAGGCTAGGTGGGATGTTCTTGTGCCTCAGATACTGATAAACGTGGCATTTATTTAGAAGATCCCAGGCTTGATGGCTTTGCACAGTTATGCAAATTCATGCTAGCCCAGAGTACAGAGTGTGCTGTTTAAAGAGCTTATTGCTCTGGGGAGGGTGGTGCTGCTCCTTGCTGAATCCCCACACAGGTCCCTGCCAATTTGGGGCCAGGGCTTCTGAGTAATGAAGCTCCTGCTGCCTGCTTTACAACTCTCTTCATATTTTTCCCAGAGACTGCGGCTTCAGACACATCTACAACCAAGTGGGCACATCAGCACTGCTTAGTTAGGATTTTCTTTATAAATAGACTAGAAATCACTTTTCATGCCAAAGACAATATGTCCTGTATGGCCCCCACTGTAGGGGGGGAAAAGGCGGGGCAGGGCATGAGCCCTGCTGAGAGGGTAGAGCTGTTTGTGCTGTGGGACAGTCTAAATTGTCAAATAAAATCTGTTTCTAAATGAGTTCTTGAGGCAGGTTTTCTAGGGAGGTATGCTATTGACTGGACCAGACCTGAGTGGTCTTTTTTTTGGGAAGACAAAATACTGCATTACCGTGGGAGCGAGATCTTGCACAGATAATGGTCTTGTCTGAACACCATGTGCAAATGGGAAAGTGGGCTCATTCACAGGATATGTGACCCAACAGCACCGTGGGATGTGATGCCGTAGGTGCCCATAGCTCTTGATGGGCTGGGGCCACTGGGATCTGTTAAAAACTGTGATCCTCTACAGTTGTTTCTGTACAAACTCCATCCTTGGCCAATTTCTAGGAAATAGAAGAATCTACCAAAGAATTAACATGTTGTTGTAATTCTGTATACTCACCCTGCTCCTTCTGCTCTTTCTCCTTAAGTGTTTGGCATCGTTCAGTTCTGGAATTATGGTGACTCAACCTTTGATCTGACCCAGAGCAGCTCTTCTTATTTTTTAATGCAATGGGATGATGACATGTCTATTATCATGCACTAAGCAACAGAGCGGAAAAAAAGCTGTAATCTGACCGGCCAGCAGACAGGTGCAGAGATTGGTGATGTCAGACAACTTCTAAAACTCATATACTGATCCTATTACAATTCAGGTGAAAATGAACAAATATGGATAAAGAAAAAGGACTGCTCAAGACAGAGACTTCACTGAGCTTATTCAGTGTTACGTGCGCTATCTCAATGACTACCAGCCCCCACAGTAATCAAGAGACTGATCATTCCTTTACCCAAATTTTCAGTCTAAATTGACAGGGGACAAGAAAAAATATTCCTTATTGTGGTCTTAATAAAACTGGGAGAGGGAACAAACCCCAGGATTAACATTCCTCATTGTGTAAAGAGACAGTTACAGGGATCATAATTAACCAGATGCCATGGAAAGGACGGGAAGATGCCCCAAGCACCAGTGGTGGCTGGTTGGGGTGACTACCCAGCCCAGGCTGGGAGAACATTAGGTTGCTCAGGGAGTTGTACAGTTGAACTTTTGAAATCTTGAAGGATGCAGATTTCACAACCTCTCTGGACAACCTACTTCCATATGTCTGATAGGAATTGCCTTTGTTGCAATTTGTGAATGCTGTCTCTTGCCCACAGAAAAGTCTGCTAACTTTCTTCTGCTGCTGCTAGTTGCCAGCTATCTGATCTTCTTCCTATTCTTTTAAGTCCAAATAGCTTTATGGTCCTTATCTCTCAATTCCTCTGTAACTATTACATTTTTAATTTTCTTTTTAGCTGCTCTGCAAACATGATTTCCCTGAGTGCTATTGCCACAGCTGCCATTCACATTAGTATGATACTTAATGCTGAATGAAGACTTATTTTAAGAATCTGGCCTTAGTTCTAATTTTGTAGGCAAGGGCAACAGGCTACATCTATAGATACTGGTCTTGAAACCCTGACCTAAACCTATAGAGTCATGGGGACACGTTTTACAGCATTGGAGTCACAGAGCAACTTCCCTAGAGTCACTGTTTGCATTGTGTACAGATAGAGAGATACAGCATGTAATTCAATAATGACTTTGGCCCAGTATACGTGGGTGTGAAGATGTGTGGGCTCCTGGCTTGGTTTCAGGCCAATCTCTAATTAAAGAGTGAAAGATTAAGATGAAAGCAATTGCACTCTTCTTTAGTCAGAATGACCTACTAGCGTTAATTAAAACAGTCTTCAGGCAAAAATAAATTTGGCTGCCAAAGTTATGTGCTTCACATTAAATAAGGATGTAGCTGGTTTAAGGAGTGCTGAGCTTCTAGAGGTTTCACAGAAACCACTCATACAGCTCTGGGCACTTTTGTTGGACTATTTAAAAACAAATCCTTTGCCTAAACCAGCTACTTCACGTGTATTTCAGACACCTGCTGGCTTTTCCTGCAAACTACATAATTTGAGAATGGGTACCTGCCAGCTTATCTTGGTCTGAGCATACAGTGTGCTGGAGGATAAAATATCACCCTGTCACTGGACACCAAAGTAGATTCTTCATCTCTCCTTTCTATAGTCTCTGGTTACAACAGACCCATGGCAACAGCAACATGAAGATACTTAGATCCTACATTGCTCTGTTCTTGCAGGGTCTGAACACTAAAATGTCTGTGATAAAGGCATTTAGGATCTGCCCCTGATATTTTTAGGCTGCTAGAAATGTTCCCAAAGAAGGATCAGGCCTTTAAAATGCCAGAAAATCCTATTACACCTGTGTGAGACACCAATCATTGTTCTTAAAAGCCATCTCCCATTTATACTGCCCCATCTTACAACTAGATGGCCAGGTGCTACTGCTGTGACATTGATCCAAGAGGGGAGAAACAGGTCCAGTGCTTCAGAAATACTCTTTTTAATGGGAATTTGATGCCATCAGTCATTATACCTCAGGGGGCCTTGAAAGACCTTTCATCATGCAGAGTGGTGGTGCACTCAAGAGGCAGAAGGGGCCAGACAAAGAGAATCACTCATGAGCCCATCTCCTTGACCTAAATTCTTCACTCTCCTCTTCTTAGTTGTCAGGTTCTGTTATATTATTTTTCACCTACATCTTCTCTCATATGATTATAAGATCTTAGGGTAATTCAGGGAGGAAGAGACCTCCAGTGGTCTCTAATTCAAGCTCCTGCTCAAAGCAGGGTGAGCCATGAGATAAGACCAGGTTGCTCCCAGTTTTATGCAGTCAGATCTTAGAAATATCCCAGGATAAAGACCATGCAGCTGTCTTGAGGCCTATGTCTTCCTCTTTAAGAACAGCATTTCTCTGCCTGACAGATGTACCTTGCAAAAGATCCACCTCTTCCCCTGCGATGCTCCTGCACCATATCCCAGGAGGTGGTGCTGGTGGGGACTGCACGTCCTTATCTCCTTCATGGGATAACTTAGGAGGTGACTGCTGAAAGGGTAACTCACAGATAGGGAAATCACTCTGGCCTTCCCTGTTGACAGCAGGATTTTAATCAGGGCCTGACTTAAATCATTAATTCACAGCCCTCAGGTTGTTTAAAGAGCTGTGATAATGAGCTGGGAAGAAATTAGTATCCATTTTCTCTTGGCAGGACTGTAACAGCATGACATGACATTCATTAATTGAGGAAAGAACAGGGATAATCTTCAGAATGAGAGAAAGACAGAAAATCTACCCAGAAGAAACAATGACAGAAGACTCCTCGACATATGCAAACACAAAGAGGTCAATTTAGATCTAGTTTTTTCAACATGCCTTTATTGCTTAAGGGCATTTGGCAAGATAGCCATAACATAAACGTCACGTCCAACATTACTTGGCAGCATATTTCCCAGCTGGAAAGAAAATAAATTGGATTTTTTTCTTTGCGCTAATGCCACATTTTTTGGATGCTTTTTTGGAAACTAATCAAGAGATGGCTGCTCAGCATGCCTCTTCATTCTTGATGGGCTTTTAGTGCAAAATTGCCAGCAGCAACTTTCTGAAGTCCCCAGAGGTGTCAGATTGGACAGCTTCAGCTAACGGCTTCTTGTACATTTGCTGGAACTTCTCCTTTATTGCTGGCAGGTCGCTCTGAGGAGACACCAAGAGCCTCTTTAGAAGGGTGGTGAATGCTTTGAGTAATATGCCCTGCTCCTTCCAGCACCCCTGGCGTCCGATTCAAGGCCCACCACACCCAGTCGGAGTAAGAGAGGAGAATGCAGGAGGTCTAAAAATCTTGGAGGATTTCAGCTTAACATTCAAATTCAAGGTAAGCCCATGTCAGATGGTGGTGAGGGGATGCTAACTGTGAAGAGGGCCTGCATGAAAAGCTATGCCAGGTGGCTGGGAGAATCTCAGCCCAGTGGTGCTGTGCCGGCACAGCCTTGGTACTGGAAAAACAGAGGTCACTGTGAACTCCTGAGGTCATCCCTTGGTGGCAAACAGGGAAAGAGGCATGCCCCAGGAGTATAGCTAAAAGAGTTTTGTTCCACCCATAGAAGTAATTTTCTGGTTACTGAGGAGGGGGAGAAATAAACTCCTTGTCTTGAGCTTTCCTGTGAAAAGGCACCTACAGCACAGGTCTGATTTTATCACTGTGGGTTTTAAATGTTATATTGACTAGACTGTGTCTTAATAGAGAGAATACCCTGGAGACTAATTTTTCACACTGTGGATCACTGAGAAATATGCTTTCTTCATCCCTGTGAAAGGCTCCTCCTCTGTATCAATTGAAACACCCCTAGAGTTGCAACCTACACAACTTAGAAGGAAGACTTAAAGATTGTGCTTAAATATCTCAAATGTCTTGTTGAGTTTTGTGCGTCTTAAAATGACAATTAACTCCTTTGGCTTTTTATTTTTCTTCCCTCCTCCCCATCTGTTTTTCCCAGCTGGAATCAGAGAAAATTGGCAACATATGTTTATATGCAATTCTCAAATTGGGAACTGCTGCTTTATCATTAATTAACTAGGAATTACTTTTACACATACTACTGGGGCCAGACCTCCCCATGGGTTGGTTTTAACCAGGTACAGTTGACTCCACTTGAAATTGCCTGCATGCTTCCTGGTTTAGTTCCTTTGAAAACAGAAATAGATGCAATATCAAAATTAGAGTTGCCTGGGTACAGAAGCAGAGTGTGACCACTGATGTCACTGGGCTGAAAAGGGTTTGCTGAGCACATGATCTATCAGGAGTCACTCCATACCCTCTACATTTGTATTTCTCCCAGGGCTGATGTCAGGCATTACAGGACCCAGGGCACCCTACCTCAGCCCTGGTCACAAGGATGCGAATCAAGGTCTCTTCATCAGTCCCAGCTCCTTTCATCGACTTGTGCAGAAGTGTGGCGAAGTAACCTGGGCAGTCTTTGGCACAGCTGACTAAAGAAAACAGTAAGAGGCCTCATTATACTTGTACATTCACAGTTTGTGATACAACTTCAAGCAGAATTAAATAAATAACAAAGGAAACTCTAGTGCTTATGCTTAGACATATGAGCTGGCAGGGCTTTTATTCCAAGACTGACCCCCTATGAGTATGCAAGGAGAAATCTTGGAGTCTGAATGGGGATGTACATTTTTCCACAAGGAAAGTGTGTTACACAGAGATTACCAGCACTGAGTACTCTGCCATTCCACAGTGAAAATGACATGAATGAGAATGAACATTTGCCCCTATGGGGTTCCTTTTGCCAATCTATTCTTGGAGTAGCTGCTCACTCTGCAGATCACAGGAGGAAGATCTGGGAGAGCCTAGATCCAGATGGATAACAGCAATACCAGTAAGCTAGCCAGAGACAGGGCACAAGCTTAAATACCGGTCAAAGCCAACTCTAGTGCTAAATTGCTGTGAAGGATCCTGTACATTTTTGTGGTGGCTGGCTAGCACACTTCTCATGATGCCCAAGCATCTGCTGGAAGTTATCACCAGCCATGGTCCCAGGGGCAGCTTGGAGGTGGCCACCCTGTGTTAGAGGGCAAATATTTCAGCTGTGTGGAAAGGAGCTGTGTCTGGCAAGTTTCATTTTTAAAACGAAGGAGTCCTAGTCACTGCTGAAAACTGTCTCTTTTTTCCCTGGCAGATATGTTAGCTCAGTTTAGGGGTATCTCAATGGCTGTTGCCAGGCTGTACACAGACCCCCAACAACCAATGTCAGGTGATGGCAAGAACTAGAAAAGAAAGGTCTTGAAACTATTGCTTTTTACCTAGAGTCAGATAAGCCTTCTCCAGATCTCCAGATGTTTCACTTTTAATGGATTCTTCTATGTCCTTCCCACATACCTATGAGAACAAAAAGGAGCCATAAGAGCTTCTGTCTGTACATGTCTTCCCACTGTCCAAACCAGCATCAGATTCGGGATCCAATGGCAAAAGGCCAATCCAGATCCTTTAGAGCCTTTCCAAAGGAGTAATTTGAGGGCAAATGAAGTTCTCCTCCGGTGTGAGTGTTCATAGATCCACTGGCACCAAGACAAGGTCTGTGCAGCCAGGTAAGGCACAATGGTTAAGAGATGGATAACCTACATCATGCAGTCCCAGGGATCTGACAGCTTTAGGACAAAAAAGCTGCAGCTTCATCTTGAGTGACCCCTGGTCAGCAGAAACTGTTCGAGCTTTCTCTAGCCCCTCTATCAAAGGCTCTGGACAGCTCCCACATAAATAAGATAATTTCTGGAGCTTTACCAACTCTATGAAGTTCTGTTACTTATTGTCTTTGGCTTCCCAGGCAAAGTTTACAAGCACTGCAGTTATCCCAAAGCTTTTGTATTATTCTGTAGGGAATTGGAGAAGCAGACTGTCTCTTCAAAACAGAGTTTATCCTGACTTTTGTGAACTTCAGGAACCTCAAAGACTTTTACTTTGTTCTGCTTTGCCTATCAGGATATCCCTGAATTATTCAAGACTCTGACTTTTAGGTCAGAGCTGGGAGACTGTGTGTACAAGGCAGCAAGGGCACCATGTGAGGCTTTAGGGCTTAAGTTCTGCAAACCACCAACCTGGTTTAGATCTTGTCCTATGTATCTCTCCAGCTGAAGAGAAAGGCATGTTTGCAAGATTTGGGCTCTAATCTTGGCCTGCTTCAAGTGCACCCAGGCAGGATGTGGTGGATTGGTTTGGGCAACCTGATCTGCTTGGCTTTAGGAATCAAAAAGTCAAGGTAGCTTGGCTATTGGAGCATTTAACTGAACCCCCAGGGTTTGGGCCGCTCCAAGGGAGAGAGTATCAGTCTGTGACTGGGTTTGTTCTCCTGCCAGCAACAACCCAAAACTTGGATTAAGCTGCAAATGTTTTTGTAGCTATTGGTTCCTTATTATGCTGACACTGAAATACGGCTTTGACTTGAGCTCTTTTCATCTTCAGTGCCTAAGGCTTTAGTTTTCTGATGAACTCAGAGTCTTCCCAGGAAAGTTCAGGACTGTGAGCCAGAGGCTGCAGGAGGACCCTTTCCTGAGAGTGTCATTGCTGAGCTTCCACCTTGCTGCTAGGAGAAGGACCTTGGATCTCCCATTGCTTTGACTTTTGGAGGTAATTTCCAAGCAAGATATCTCCATATCAGGTCAGATTCAGGCCCAGGCATGAGGAAAATATCCCTGCTGGGTGACACAGAGAGAAGTACCAAACAGCCAGGATCCTGCTGCCTACTTTGCCTTATGTTTGGAGACAGGGGAAAGCACAGCAAAGCACCTGCACAAGCCATCTGCCCAGTGTGGGCAGAGAAGAAAAGGCTGGAGATGAACTTCTCCTCAGTCACTATGAGCGTGTGAAGTGGGGGGAACAGCAGGAGACACCTTGCCAGGCTCTGTTTAGGAGAAGGAGAAGAAAAGACCAGAAAAGCAAATCCTTCCTTCAGGGCAGGAGTTTGTGAACCTGTCACTTTGCTGCAGGAGGGGGGGTACCTACTGCCTTGCAGCTGTGGGAAGGAACAGACATTGTGACATTTATTTGGCTGAAGATTGTGTAGGTTATGAAGGGGAATGGGTTCTTCACTGGCAGAAGATACAGCTTCTCCTGTAAATCACCTATTCCTGTATGCTCAGGATACAGCCATATAAGTATGTGTTCCAAGCTTCTTAAAGCATCCAAGAAGTTATAAAATGGCAGATAAAGGACTGTCCACTCTACATAGATTCATTTAGATTGGAAAAGGCTCTTCAGGTCATTACATGTTGTGGAAGGGTCTGCACCTATATGTCAGGGGCTATGCAACCCACATTGCAAAGATAATAACTCACCTTTTCATAGGCTTGAAAAGTAGCTCTCAGCTGGCTGTAGCTTCTCTTTGCTAGGACCACATTGAAAGCCAGCTCCTCTGTTCCCCAGCGGCCTTCTCCTGCCTTCAAAATCACATGTTATTTTTTGGAAGCACTTGTTTATGCACAGTAGAGACACGAAGTCAGCCAGAGCCCTTGATCCCCCAAGCTCCAGCCCATGCCTCCCTTGCTCCTCTCCTTACACTGCCATTGCCCCCATGCTTGATGTATTTAGTTCCCTCGAGGCAGCCCTTGCCGCGCAGCACGGGGAAAAAAGGGGATTTTTGCACAACTGCACTTACTTTATACAGATCTGTGGCATCTTGCTCAGCAAGCTCTGCATTGACCTCTTGGGTCTCATCTCGGGTTGCCTGCAGAAAAGGAGATGACCGTAAAAAACACCAGGCCAAGTGCTGGTTACGTTTCAACCCGTGGCCCTCACCGATATTTTGGCTGGAGTTCTGCTGCCATCTGCTGACCCGAGCCCGGTGCTGGGCACGGTGGGACTGCGGTTCACGGCAGCCCCTGGGTTCGCTGCCTTCAGACGTGAACCCTTTGTGCAGGGTTTATCTATCCCCCAGCCTTATGTGCTGTGTGCTGGGGCCCTACGAGATTGCAACGCTGCTGCCTCTGGAGCAGGAAGGTGCCCAGTACCTGCAGTGAAGTGCTGATGGTTTTCACACTGCTGGATGTGCCCTGGTAACTGTGAAATGTTTTCCTGACTAACCTGTGTACTCCGAGCATTCACCAACACCGTCATCCCTGGCAGAAACTATGAAGGATTGATTGATTGATGAAAAAAAAATGAATAAATGTATTTGCCACTCCTGAAAATATACAAAAGGTTGGAAAGAGCTGTATCAATGCTTCCCAGAATGAGAATCTTAACTGCAATGTATTTAGTGATGTGACTGTTATGTCTTTAAAGCTTCTTCTATTTATTCAGTCTTTTCATTTCCCAGGGCTGTCAGATCAGACTGGCCACCACATTGCATCTCTTGATGTGTTCCTATTTTTCTTAGTTATAATGTGTCTTTATGAAGATATTGATTTTTTGCTTAATTTCATGAAAGGGGTTTAAAATAAAGTGTGTTCTAATGGAAAATACACTTTTGTTGATGAATGAAAAACTAACATAACAGCAATCTCTTTCTTAGTTATTCTGTATTTATCTGAATTCTAAAATCCTTAGCTGAGATGGAAATAAGATTTAGTGGTTTGGGGCAAAATTCAGAATAATGGGGCCATGACCTCGAATGAGTATTCTAGCCTTTATCGTGGTATAAATAACAGTAAAACAATTCTGTTATTTTCAAAGTATCAATATTTATAAAATTATCTGTGGCTTCATAAACTAAAAATGTGCATATTAAAAAGCCATAGGTATGAAAGGCTCTTATACTGAAGAATGCCTTTTGTTTACTGTAATTACCTCATTATTATATTACATATCATAACTGCATTATTATAAATACCAGCCAATACTTATTATGATTACCCAGAGAAAAAAGGAAATATCTCTGTCAGGCAGCTGCTTAAGAGGAAAGTCCCCAGCCTTACCTCTAGCACCATGACTAATATCTTCTGTAGGGAGCCACTGGTGTCACTTTTAACATCAGATTCTAGATCCCTATCAAACACTGGGAAGAAAAAAAATCCATGAGAGTTCAACCAGTGAGAAAGGACTTAAATGAAGGTGTTTGAAAGACAAAACTACTTACGACGTTTGTAGGCCTCCTTTATGTTTACAATTTCCTAGGAAAACAAAAAAATAAATAAAGTAATAATCAAATAAATAAATAAAATAACTAAATCTTATTAATTAATGAGCAAACAAAGCACCAGCAAGTCAGCACCATACCCGTGCTGTGTGAGGCCCAGCAACCACGGGGGTGGGAGGAGCCATGAATTCCCAGTCCCTGGTGCAGGATAGCACTTTGAGGGGTGCCTGATTCATGCAGGTGTCCCTCTGGCTTTCCCTGCATTTAGGCAAGAGCTAATTTTTCTTTTCACTAGGATCATGTTCCTGTACGTCTGAACCATCAGAGCAGTGCCAAAGCTGGTTTTAACTTGTATCCAGGGATTCTTCTCACCAGTGTTGCCTCCATGCCTTCCAAGGCAGATAGGAGTAGGATAAAGGAAGGAATGTGAATTATATTGGTCTTAACTCCTGTTAGAGTTTCAGCTCTAGTATGGCAATCTTATTGCTGCAAACACTGGAAAGAGGCTTTTCAGCCACAGAAGCTGGTCTGATCCCTCTTCCTCCTCCCAGGGATCCTCTTGGTGAGCTCTTTGCCCTGCTGCCTAAGGCAGGTCACACGTGGTGCTCCAACCTTATTGCTTTGTGAGCAGAGAATCTCAATCAGCAGCGACTCATCCGTCCCAGCTCCCTTCATCGCCTTCCGAAGCTCTCGGGCCTCGTACTCGCAGGGCAGGTCCAGCAAAGCCAGCACAGCCTTTTCAAAATTCCCACTCAGGTCTCCCTTCAGATCCTCTTCCATCTCCTGTGGGGACAGTTAGGAGGGTTAGTGCAAAAGCTGAGGTGAGAGTAGAGGACTTCCTAATTTGTTTCAGGAAATCTAATGATTTAAAAGCTCCTTCTGTACCAAAAAGTGACAAAATATTTTTTAAAAGGCCTTAAAATACACAAACTGTTCTTTTGCAAAATAAGTTCCCTAAAAATTTTGGTTTCAGATTGGCTGAAATGATTGCCCCATCTTCAAATACCAGCCAATATCAGTCCAGTTATGACTCTTACTTGTGTAAACAAATGCAAACTAGTGTTTTGAAAAGCTTAACAGGAGTTTACTCTGAAACAAAATGCA
This sequence comes from Cnemophilus loriae, assembly GCA_013397755.1. Taxonomy (NCBI): domain Eukaryota; kingdom Metazoa; phylum Chordata; class Aves; order Passeriformes; family Corvidae; genus Cnemophilus; species Cnemophilus loriae. The sequence continues at coordinate 904,328 of VZTF01005570.1, forward strand.
GAAGCTTCATGCTTCGAAGGAGCTGCCACACAGGGGATCAAACAAACAACCTTCTCTGTCATGTTTGGTTAAAACTGACTTAGTGGAAGAAGCAGCAAATTTCTGCAAGGTGCTTTTGTGCCAAGCAAACAGCATTTTTACACACACACACACCCACACACCCACACACACACATCCACACTCACCAACCTTAAATCAAAATTTAGTAAGACCCTGGAGAAGAGCCAGCTAGTGCACACTGAGGATGTCAGCTGAGGATGTATTTGAAGTCCTATCTGCAGTTAACATTTCCTGCAGTATGGGAAGCACTTGACAAGTTCAGAACACTGAATGAGAAGTCCAGCTCCAAGTCTATTGTTCTCAAGTTCCTCCTCACACAACTGCATGTGAACACTCAACTACTCAAGTCAGAGGCTGCCATCGGTGTTGGAGCAGTTTCAACACACACACCATGAATGCTGCAAGTTCCTGGAGCAGCAGGAGAGTGAGATGGTACCACTTGTGCCTCCTTCCCGAGAGATTCAGGCTGCTATGAGCTGATGTCACTGCGATATCTCACGGGATTTGATCATTTCTAATGCCGATTTTTATTAACTCTCATTATAGAACAAAATCTATATATTTATGTAACCAAAATCTATATCACTCTTGCTGTAAATTTTACATATAGAAGGCTTTCATCCATCTTCAGTGCTGACTGTTTTATTGACACTGATGAATGAGCAAGCAGACACTAAGAAAATACCAATTCAATAATAAGGTCTGCAGGATTCAGCTGTTTACTGAAATAATATTTTAGAAGCTTTATTTTTCTTACACACAAAATCATTAAGGCAGTTTATGCCTCCTCCTGCAGAAATTAAATGCCCAATGAAACTTCTTACTTTTGCAACATGCTCTACTTCATCACAGGAAGAAATCAATATTACTTCTATTAAACTCAATAAAAATAAAGTTGTGCAAGATCAAATAGTTTCTCTGAATTTGCATCTGGTCAAAGTGGGACTCTGACTTAAAACTTCCCTTTTACATTAACTTATTTTTCTGAATGTGCTGAAGATGAACACAAGCTGAAATAGTTTCTATTTCAGTTATGAATTATTTTCTAGCTCTCCCAGCTTTGATTAAAATGCTCTGATCTGGTTAAGGCTGACTTCAAAAAGACTCTGAGGCCTAAAGTTAGAAATATAATCAGTATTTTAGGAGATAAAATAAATTACTGAATCATAAAGTAACTGGTGTCCTTAAACCCACTATGCCCTTGATATTTTCAAAAGCAGAGGCCTGTAGGCCATATTTTCAGAGGCAGTGGTTTCAAACAGAGAGGCCACTTATTTCAAAATACCTTGCTATACAAAGCCTTGTACTTCTGTTTTATTTGTTGTCTCTGCTCCGATGTTCGACTTGATAAGACTTCAATAATTTTCTTTTCATTGGTTCCTGAAAAAGAAGTTGTGCATAGGGATTATATAATCAGGAATCTAATGCAGAGGAAAGAAAATGTGACCTCTAAAGAGAAAAAAATTCCTGTACATAGATCCCCAATGGTTCCACCTTTAGGATTTGTAGCATGTAAGATTCTTTTGAGGATAATTTTAACTGTAGTCAGCTACAATGTTCAGACCATAAAATAAAATTTCACCATCTCATGCTGTTCATATCAGGGAATTTGAGTCTTCTGTTTGAGAAGGGCAGACACTGCTCCTAAAACCAGGGTTATGGCAGTGTCCATAGGCTGACATACACATTTTTGGTGACAATGCTTGTTTGAGTAGTCCCAAGGGATCAGCCACCAGATCCAGTTTATTACGTGTGTGAATGCAGTGCTGGCACAATAGAATGAGGGCAGTGGGGCAAGAGGCTGGGGCAGGTGAGGAGGTGTTTGAATCAACTCATTAACCCAAAGCCCGGATGTACAGCCTGTAAAAAATTGGTCTTAATTTCGCTAAATGGAGTCATGAAGAGGAGCTGGAACCAGCCTGTATGGTTGGTCATCTGCTGATGCTGTTTTGCTTGGCAAAAATCAGAGTGAAGTGGGAGTGTGGGATGCCCAAGGAGATGCAGCTGCTGTGCTGCCCATCACAGAGCGGAGCTGAACACGCAGCCCCCCTCCAGGGGAAAAGCCCTCAGTCAGCTTTGAGCTCTAACTTATGCAATGGATTGAAAAAGCTTACTAAAGGCAATGACCTTGCTCTTGTACTTTTCTTGCCCTCAGCCATATAAACAGATGTTTGCACATAAACAGATGTTTGCACTAAACAGAGCTGCTGGAAGGCATTTGTTATGGCTAAAAAGAGACAGGACCACAGTGATGTTACCTGGATGTACAAGACACAATAGGGCAGCTATTGCACTAACACAGGTGCCTTGGTGCACGTCCATCTAAGGGCCAGCAGCTTGACTCAGGCATTATTTCTTCAAGACAAGTATTGAAATTGAGAATGTGAGCGAGGACAGATATACGACCCAGCATGTGGTGCGCGCTGCCCAAATGCCCATCACATATCAAGGGTTTAGATGGCAGCCCAAAGGCATCAAGACAAATGCCAGGTCTGCTGATGCCTGCACATCCTGCTGGGGGTCACTGCCCCATGCTCTCCTTGTGCTCTGCCATCTGATGCATTTGTGTTGCCATCTCTGGGCTTCGTGCTGTGCCTTATCTCAGGCTTTTAGGAGCAGGAACCAACAAGGGTTTCTGAGTAGCAAACAGTACAAAGGATAAAGATACAAATGATATTGGTATTTAGCAACAGCTGATGTGTTTTCATCCCTCATATCACCACCAGGTACATGCAGGACAACTTTAGGGCATCTTGTCCAGTTCTTCCTGCTTGGATCCAAGGCAGAAGGCATGGTCCAATTTTAGAAGGAATTATACTCTCATTTGATAATGTTGGGTTAAACTCTCAGTTAGGAGAGTCCTCTGGAGAACTGTCTTTAGAGGGCTCAGTTGATATGACAGGAGCAGTTCCTAAAATTCAACACTTAACTAGCTGATTCTGAATGTCATTGCTATACCAGGAAGAAATGCTTAAATATATATTAACTGTGCAAATACCTGGAGTGAATTAATAACTTATTGATCTTGTGTGCTGCCTGGATGTTCGTCCTCTACTGAACATTGTCACCTTCATGGATCCCATGAAACACTGTGCATTCCTCTCTCACATCAGTGCAGTCAGGCAGCTTACTTCAAACTACCTCAGAAGATGGTGAGGGATAGTATTTTCAGTTAAAAATCACTGATAAAGGTTGAAATCACTGTAAATTCCTTTCAGCTAATGGAGCTGCAGTGGGCTCTGACGAAATATGGGGGTGATGATGTTCTTTACTGGTCCCTGGAGGCCTGAGAAAGGATATATAACCATGACCTTAATCTGACCTGAATAGGTGGATCCTGTGACTGTCAAATTAGTCTTGGCAGCTTGATGTTCCTATCACAGGGAACAAATACGATGTTTACCCTAATCCTCTGGAGCCATGCAATTAACAAACTAGATCTTACCAGTCTTTGAGGAACAAGCTGGCTTCCCTTGCCATTTATCTTCATGGGTGTGAATGTTCTTTGAGTCAGTATGTGACAGAAAGCATAAAGATTACCTAAAACTGGTTGGAACAGTTGGTTTGCCTAAGTTCATATAGATGCTCTTTATAATATTGATCTGCCCTTTGTACAAAATCCAAAAATCTACAAAATCTTTCTTACCTGCTCCTTTGCAGGCACTGTGTATTTTCTTGGCATCTCGCTCTGCATCAAAGCCGTGATGGTGGCGCTTGTGGGTTGACTGGGAAGACAGAGGCACAACAGACACATGGGAAACAATTTTGCATTAGAATGACAGCAGTTTGGGCCAGGTTCTTGCTTGACCTTTGTTCACACCATGTAAACCTTGAAGTTCAGGCTGGGCTTTGCTGAAATACTGTATCTATCCCTAGGGCTCCTGGAATGGATCCACAAATAGCTGTCACCACATAAAAAGCACACTGGTCTATATAACTTTGTCACCAGATATATATCTATATCTATATAGAGATATAGATATAGATATATATGTATAGATATCTATATATATATATAGATATATAGATATATATATATTTGTCACCATACTAAACATGTCACCACATGACGCACATGACCTTTATAACTTTGTTCTGCCAGTTCTGGCTTATTCAAATAATTTAAAGATAATAACTTCATACTAGGCATCTTCTTGCCAGATCAAATATTATTGGTTTGTACCACTTTAACAACAGGCCAATATAAACACCTTAGCAGAAGCAGGACCTATCTCTGTAGTACATTTTTAAGTACTGTGAACAATCCCCATCATCTGAAAAAGTGTTCCTGAAAACCTTTCTTGTATTGATGCACTCATGCAAACAAGATAATTGGAGATATATAATGTGATAAAGCTAGGGGTTTTTGTTGTTGCTGGGGAGGTTTTTTATTTTTTATTTTTTTTATTTTGGCAAAATAATACATGTGGCTACCTTGAGCTAAATTTACAGGGACAGGATAATAACTTAAAGTCCACCACCACAGCAGCAGTTTATGGCCTGACATACCAATGTAAACAGAAAACCATGTCTGTTCCTTCTAATCTGACAAGCTGTGAGTCACAGGGGCTGAAATGCTGGTACACCCTTCATTCTGCTGTTTCTCAGAAAAGGGTAGAATTATCTGAGACCACAGTGACAACAACAATTTCAGGTCCCCTTATATGATTAATCAGATATTTTAAAGGCCCAGACCCTAAAATAGTAGCAGAAAATAAGACCTGGGCTCCTAAGTCAAGTAGCACAAGTCAATATGCACACCACAGACCCGGAGGTCTAAGTGGGCACTGGCAGTGCCTTGGCATTTCCATTCAAATAGCAACATGTGGATCAGGCTGCTCGCTCTGCAGGGCTGCCAGGCACTGGCACCACCACTGTTAATTAAGAGTTATGATACTGCAGGGCATGGCAGTCTGCATTTAAGCCCTTCTGAAAATGCCACCAGCCTGCTGAGGAGCAGAAGAGGTTAAATGGCTGATTAACCTCCTTGTCTCTGGGGATAGCACAGGGCAGAGACCATTCCTGAAAGACATTAGGCGCAGCATCATTCTGCTTGTGGAATAAAGAGAATTTAGGCATGTGGCTGTGGGCTGTGCTCTGCCACATACCCATCAGGCCAGAGAACAACGTTTTATTTACAAGTATAGTTACAGCCTGAAAGTCTGTTTGTTGGTACGCCTCAAAAGTTTCAGGCTGTCATCTACTAGTTCTGGTGAAAGAGCTACAACTCTGACTAAAGGAGTCCTCTGTCAAAAGGCAAGGGGTCAGTTCTCAAGAAGGAAAATCCAAATCTAGTCCCTATACTGCTTTACCAATGTACCTTTGTGACTGACTGAAGCCATTTAGGTATCTGGCTTTTCCAGTGCAGTTAGCAGCTAGGATACAACCTACTGCTAATGGTAGCTGAAACTGGAAGTTATTTTTACAACTACAGCAATTAGTAAGGTACAATAACAATGCAATAATTTCTCTTCATCTCTACAGCACAAGGTAACACTTTGATTGCCCCATCATTATGACAAATGTTGCTTTTAAAGATGTATCCTACTGTATGCTCACACAAGTTTTCCTAAACCTTTCAAACAAGGTGGAAATAGTTGCATATATATAACTAATATTTTTTTTAGTTGAGATTTTATATAAGTCTTCAAATTTCCCAGGAGTTTGGGTCAAAATGGAAAGGGAAAAACACAAAGTTAGAAAGCAGATGCACTGATAACTATGCAAAATGAATTCCATTCACAGTTTTTTATTATGGCAGAGTGTAGGTGCTTCTCCTTCAATGGCATCATGTACAAAGGAAATGGACTGACACGCTGAGAGACCTGGGAGGTTGTTCAGCGTGGAGAAGGCTCCAGGGAGATACCATTATTTTGGGTCTGTACTGTTAGTATGCTTAAGGTAGATCTTGCTGTCTGTGTTAGGCAGCCAGTACTCAAGTTATTCTAGAGTCGTTTGCAAAGCAAACCAAAAGGACCAAAGAAGCAGCTGAAAAATCAGGAAAAACGGGGAAAATTCTGTAGCAAAAAATACAGAGAAAAGTGCTAACATATCAAATGTAGATATTTGACTACTTTGTAATTATCCAAGTGGTTTTCTAATTTATAGACTCTCAGATTCCCTGCAACAATAAGAGTTGAGAACTGTTGCTTCACATTCATTGCCTCCTGACGTGGGACAGAAGGTGCAGTGGTGAGAAGTGAGAAGAAAAAGGCTTCCTCTGGCATTCTATCCCACTTTTCAGACATTCAGCCTGGACAGAAACACCTGCACAAACATACAAAGGCAGGAACTGGTTTGTCCTTTGCCTTGCCTTGCCCACCAGCAGTGCTGGGCTGTGGGAATTGCCCTTATCGTGCTGGTGCTGCTGCCTCTGCAGCTCCCACTGCCCCAACCCTACTGCAGGTGCACCTGGTCAAGGTAAGGTCATGGCAAGACACTGAGAGAGTGGTTTTCTCTCTGTCTTGATGGCTGGTCAGTTATCCTCAGGTTTAGTGAGCCCCTCATTCCTAGGTACAACCTGTATTGTAGGTGTTGTGTTTGTGTGTAGCAGGGGTGCAACAGGCAGGAAAATGGTACCACCAGAAACTGAAATAACATCATAGATTTATGATTATTCATAAAGACAAATACAGAAACATTTATTTTCAAGGCAAAAATCATGCAGAAAGAAAGGAAGGCCTATTTTGATATTCAGGACGTGTTTGTTTTAGAGCACCAGAGGAATTTATTGAGTCAGCTCTGCTAAAGCCTCTGTCTTCAAAAAAATCACTGCAAAACATTAAATGATGCACCTGGGGGATACTATTCTTATAGCAGTGTGTGTAATACTAGTATCAACTTTATAGAGAGAAATCTGACACTGTGGTAAGTGACTGTCAAAGCCAACTCCTGGGTCGTCTGAGAAGCACTGGCTAAAATTCACTACTTGCTGAGTCCCATCCTTAACCTTCCCACTGGCATAGCTTCCCAGTGCAGGAGAGGGAGAGCTGTTTCAGAGCTGTACTCCTTACCCTGTGGATTTTGACAGGTGGATCTTCCTGTAAGGGATACATGGCAAAATCAATTGATGTGTAATACCATTTGTAACTTGTAGTCATTAACTTGTAGTCATTTTTCTTCTAAAAATATGGGCAGAAACACTTTAATATAGTTCTTTTTTTAGAGTTAGGACCTTAGATTAGATTTGAGTAGTTACCGATTTACAAGTATTCTAGCAAATTTGGTGATAGCATGATGTGGAGTCTGAAATATCAGGTGGACAGACTGCAAACAGACTTTGCAGCTGGACATAGCATGTAAGGAAACTTGCTTTCACAAATTTGTCCAGCTCCATCTACTCATTTATTTAATTTTCTTCTCATTTTTCTCCAATAGTTCTATATTAATTAATGTGACCAGAGTTCTGATGGTAAAAAATTTTCTTTTCACTTCCAGCATAGTTGTATTTATGGCCTGTGTTAACTTGTTTTCTCTTATCCTGAATAGTTTTTGTCTCACTAAAGCATGTTTTCGACAATAATCTGTTTCCCTTGCAGCTTTGGCAAAAATTGCCACAGATTTATTTATATTAAACTGGACAGTTTATTATGGATCTAAAACTAACTTGCTTTGTTCTAACTTGTTTTAAAGCACACCAACTAGTTTTTCCTACTATAAATTACATTTTACTTTAGGGAGCTGTAAAATGAGTTTATAGTTGAAGATGATCTCCAATGCTTAGAGAAGCTTTGTACATTTTTCTTTGATGTTTCAGCATGTGGAGCCTTTATGGAGCACAAATAAAGAGTTTAACAAGAAGGTCAGCAAACCCAAGAAGGACATGGTGGGAGTGGGGGAACAAGAGCTCTGATGGATTCAAGGCATCAGTAGTTGTCATTGGTGAGTTGCTGCAATACACTGCAGACACTCCTGAAAAAATCCAGTATCGTCCTCAGGCTAAAGACAATTAAGCTTGCAGTAGATATGAAGTGTTCATCAGTCAGTAGACAAGAACAGAAGAAGTGCTACCATGAACATGCTAGCCAGTTTCCTGTATTACAAAAGAGAGCCCTCCCTGAAAACAGCTGATAATACAGCTTGAGCAATCACAGCTATTTTTCCATTTCCATCGTCTCATGCAGATGCCACAAGCCTGCTCAGGAACAGGTTTATGGAGGAGTGCTGTCAGCACAATGGAAAGAGCAGCTGCTCGGGGTGCTGGTCACCCGCTGCAGCTCTAACGGGGATTGATGCTGATGATGTACATGGATAAATGTAGGCACAGAGCCTTAAAGAAAATCACTAGGAAGGAGTGTGGCTGCTGACCAGAGCCAATGAGATGCAGCTCTAGTAGCTGTAGGCAAAGCTCTAAAAAGAGATGGACTGATCCAGGTATGCTTAGTGCCTACCCCAGCCTTCATTTTTGCCAGGTCCAATTTATGTGCTTTATTTAGTGGATGTCTAACTTCAAGCTTCTCTTTGGCTGCTGTTTTCATTTTTCTTTGGTTTAACAGAAGTAAAATTAAATCTCAAAGTGGCAGCAGACAGAAAGGGCAGACTGACCCAGCCGAGCTCTTTACAGCATTAACCCATGCACGTGAGTGGGATCAGGAATAAAATTTGGGGCAGTATTTAGTTGTCTAAATATAGGTCTCTGGTGCTGTTAGAGGTGTCCCAGGGTAGGCTGCCTGCTGCCCATCAGACACCAGCGGTCTCCTGAGGGCCTGCACCCATCAACCTGATGTGGATGTCTCACATACCTGAGAGCATCACCGGTGGATACTGGAGGTGGGCTACACAATCATGCCAGAGTTTTTCTACCCATTTTCTTATCCTTCACATATATTTAATTATGTTCACAAAAAATGTATTGGAGAAAAACGAGGTTTTAAAAAGAATGACATAAACGAGTTCCATGTGCAACAATATGAGCTTTCCTTCCTACCAAGCAGGTGAGCACCAGCAACCTCTCTGCCTGATTTCCCAGAGATTTACAGCTCCTGTCTGCCTGATTTTGGTTCCTCTACTGCCTACTGCATCTGAAACTATTCCTGTGATGGGCACAAGCACAATGGCCCAACACTGTGTGGATTCTCTGGTGCCATATAAGGGTTGAGTTCATGCCTCAGTCTGTTGTTCAGGGGATTTCTAATTCAGTCTCTCTCTTCTCAAGTTTTCCAAGAAACTTAACAAGCACTAATAATTTTGAGATTAGCACCCTTCTGGTAAATTAATCTAAGGTTGTCTGGTGAGTTCAAATGTTTTTAGCTAGGATAACAGATATATACATATTGCAGCATCTTGCATCCTCTTGCATTCCGTTTTTTTGGAAAGCCAAGTCCCAAACAATCCATAATGTCCTAAAGGTGAGGACAGGAATACCAGAAAAACAAAAAAATCAAAGCAATTGAAAACCCATCCCAGACAGGAAGCTATAGAACCTGTTGAGATTTCTCAGTTCTCACCATGCGCAGTCACTGAGCCACCAGTTCAAAGACCTTCGGGGAGCCCAGTCTCCAGCTAATGAACCATTTCTCCAGCTCAGCACTGTGAGAGCTCTCAGGACTGGTTTGGGCAGAGCTTCTTATTCTTCACAGATATTTAATTATTGCTGTAGGCAATGGTTAAGTGAGTTACATCTCAAGGTGCCTTCCAGTTCTATGATTCCTGTCTTTATCTTTTGTGTGGAGAAGAAAATTTTTTTTCTCTATCTGCCAGGAAATATTCCAAACCATCTAGTCACCTTGTTAGCATAACAAACAACAGGACCAGGGTGTGCATCTCATTGGTTAAACTGTATCTAATACAGTTGGATCACAGAAGACAGCTTTTGGCAAATCAGCACCTACACGATTAATTTTTTATAAACACAAATATACTCAAGATTAATTATTTATCTTGGCAGAAGTCTTTAATGAGCTATAATGCAACTGGAATCCAGGGTTAACTGGAGTAATAGTAATGACTAAGAAAAAAAAAGGACATGTGTTCTTAGATCTTGTGGTTAAAAACTTCTAGTACGTTACATGTTGTCAGGATAACATTCTGTTATCAGAAGAAACTCTGAACTCCCACCCAAAGTAGTCTTTAAGACAGCCCAAACTTCATCACTCACCTCAAGCATTTCCGTCTGTGGAGAATAATAAAACTCAAGAACAAACATAGGAGTAGGCTGCTGTATTTTGATCCTGATCTACTTGCAAAGACAGACTGAAAACATAATGCTATGTTTGTACTTCGTCCATAGCCTAATTTACTAAAACAGACATTGTCAGTCATAATGATTTCTTTCACCTTGTCACAATGCTACCTTAGGCCCCTCTGGACTGGGTCAACTTTTTGGATAACAGCAGAAGACATGAGCATAACCAACTCAAACTTTCTATGATCCTATAACAGTAATAGACAGAGCCTCCTACCGTGATATAGGGTATATTATTCTTATATAAAAATAGTGTCACCTTATTTTAAACCTATGCATTCCTAATAGAAATTGTATCTTACTGCTCGTGTCAGTTAATGATGCAGCTGAGACTGGAATGAACACCAACAGAGAGGAGGACAAACCATTTCAGTGGTAACATCCAACCTGCCTGACAAGCAACACCATGGCAAAGAGCCTGGAGCCACACATCACACATCTCAGAGCTGTGCATGGGAGAGTCTTCACAGTCAGCAGGCAGATTGCCCCTCCATGAGGAGCATCCAGCTTTGCCATGGGATGGATGAGGGTCCTGGGGCAAGCTGGCAGTGGCTGCTTTCTGTGACAGCAAGGCCCTGGAACACCAGCACAGCCCTATTCTTGTCCAGCTTGACATGGGACTGCAAACGTTCCTGGGGGATAAAAGGTTGACCTGCTGAGAAAGCTCAAGACCATCAGTTAGAAAGGGCAAAAAGGCAGATAAAACCCATCTCATTGCAGTGTGTGGGTATGCCCATGAGAAAAACTTCCAAATATTAGAGCTCTTTAATATGATGGATAAGCAAAAGTAACAAAGAGCAATTACTGGTAGGCAAGGTCAGGTCTCTTCTAACTGGGAAAGGTCACTCAGGGCTAGAATATCTCATCATTAGCAGATGATGTGTTCACTATCTCCTATCATCCTTCCACCAAAGTAAGGGGTTCTTCTGCAAGCTCTTCTTCAGTAAAGTTCAAGTAATAGGGCTCAATTATTCAGGTAGAAATTTCTGTGAAATGTAAAGGCTTTTACACACAGGTCAGAGTAGATGGGCACTAACATCTAAAAACAAACAGAAGCAAACAGCTGTGGCGTGTTGGCAGCAGGGCAATATCAGCAAGCACTGGGGTTTGTGCTGTGGTAATAAAAAGGTGGGGTTGACAAACACATTTTTGACAAATGAATTGGCAAGTGCAACCTTAAGACAACATGTCCTCTTGCCCGCAAGGTTCCTTCTTCTCCTGTTTTGTAAAACATACCTCTCATTTTCATTTGTTTGAGCATTTTTCTCAGTCAACCACAATATGCAGCTGGAAAATTGCCAACTGCCTCCTTGCCTGCTCAGAGAATGGTATCAGTGTCTCCAAATGCCATCCGCCATCTGCCAGCCAGGCTGTCACTCTCCCAAATCCTTGCGGCTGTTTTATGTCTAACAGCTGCATGACAGCAACACACACTGTCAGCTAGCTTGGTCCTGATGGGTTGTTGCTATCAGGATCAAAACAATTTCTATATGAATTCTATCCTGGATAATACAATATATGTAAGTTTTATAGATTAGTCAACAGCCTTTGCAATGACTCTGTTACTCTTTCCAAACAGAAGTGCAAACCTTATTTTCTACATCTGGGACTAAACCTGCAGTGACAACAAGATCCTAATAGAATTAGTCACGTTTACTTCTTCCTGTTCCAAACAACTGGCAATAGTGAAGATAATTGCTCTGACAGTTATTTAAACAGCAAAATTAAAACCATCTTTCTCCTACAATATCCCTCCTGTTTCTAGTAGATGTTAATATATCATCTAATAATACCTTATGATTAATTTTTTATCCAATTTATTCATGCTCATCACTATGACAGAGAAACCCACAATTAAGAGAAAAATGTAAGTTTGGAGTGGTTCTCTCATGGCTGAATTTTATACTGTCCAGTTTTAATGTTTTCAAGAATTTTTGTGGCTGATGGAACACCTTAACACAGAGTACATTTAAAATCAGGTAGCTACCAGGGCATCATGCAGTGGGAATGCCAAATTTGCAAAACCACAGCTTTTATTTCTAGAGGGCTCAATCCAGATGCTTAAATACAGACACCTCTGAGATGTATGAGAGCACCCAGCAACTGCATGGGGCTGGCAGAGGACTGGGGCTGACAAGGACCTGACTCACTTGGTGGGGCTGCTGAAGCCAAGGCAGAAAAGTATGCTAGAAATCTTCAAATACACCATGCCTGTAGTTAGACATGAGTCACACCTCATATCACTTCCTTTGATTACTTATCTTGCAAATGCAAGCCATAAAAAATGCAAACAAATGGTTTTATTCACCACAGATAAATCTAGTACTTCAAGTTGACAATATTTCTTTGTTACGAGGGGGGCAGACTCCTTTTATTTTATTGACCATAATACCTGTTTGGAAGACACTTGGAAAACAGCATATTTTGCCTCTTTTTGCAGCTGAGATACCACATTTTTAACTCAAGTGTTCTCATGTCTTATTAAAAATTTGACAGTCATTACCTCCACTAAGACTTGTGACGAGTTAACCTTGATGAACTGAAGTAAATTCTTGGTTATGCCAGCACGAAAGCTAACATGAATTAAGAACACCTACACGGGGCTCACATCCATGGGCACAATCTTTGGGAACATCATGCTGACCCTTGCATGTATTTTAAAGCTCGATTATTTAAAAGGAGAAGAACTTGAAGGATGTTGCACCTCATCAGGGAAGCCCCAGGATGACATGCTTCACCCCTTGGTCCCTTCATTGTTTCTAAAATACATCTCTGCAAGACACATTATCTAAACACCATCTATACATTCACAGACACACAGAAGTGCTGTTACTATACAGACATGCATGTTTAGTGTACAACAAACCAACTGTGCCTACAGAACTTGGAGAACTTTGTGTGTCTAACATCTTTCTACCTCACAGGAAGGAGGTGGAGGAAGTTTCAAGATACTCCCAGATCAGCTGAGTCACCTTTTTTACCTAGCAGTAATCTGTCCACTGCTTCAGCCACTAGTCATAGTTAACAATAAAGGCAGAGTCATTTTCTGGACAGCAACTACTGAAAATTTTATGTTATTTGAAAGTAGCTAGCTAGTAGCAAGTTCTTGCTTGACATAAGTAGTTAGAGTTGTAGGGCTACAAACTGAACTTTATCGGTACCATATGGCTATGTTGTGTAAGTCAAAGCTGGATTACAGAGAAACCTGGAGCTAATAATCTGATAATTAAGAACAGTAAAGATAGATTGTAGTGAAATGTGAACAACCAGAACATTAGTAATAGTTAGAATATACAAAGCTAATAGCTTAAATATTACTTAAAAATTAATGGCTAGAGTGGACAGCCCCCTGATTGCGGTAAATGAATTGTAACAACCATATTCCAACATGGAATACAGAACTGACCAAAACCCCCACCAAAACCGACCTCAGGAGATGTGAAGATGCTCACATGGCAACCATCTGGTAACAAAACAGTGAACCAATAAAGAGGAGAAGTCCCCTAATATTACCATTGGTCTGGAGTGCTGCATGAGGAATGGGGAGTTTAGATTGTGATGGTTTAATTGCCAAGGGGTTTCTTTGTTCAGGGTCCCTCTTTTGAGGCACCTTAGCTTGAGCGACCAGATATTGTAACTGATTTGTGCCAATAACCCACCTCATGGAGATGAGAGTCTAGTGAAAAAGATTTCTTTAACAATAACAACAGAACTTGGTAGAGTATATTAAAACTGTTGTACACAAATAACAGCATTAGAGTCCAGATACTTTGGATTTTGTTATGTTTTTGTAAAACATACCTGCTTGACCTATTTACATCATGTAAAACATAAATGTAGCAACTCTGATATTTCAGATGGGTTCTATTTTTTTGCCACAAATGTGTAGAAATTTTTTCATGGGTAGATGCTTCTTAACACCTACTGCAGTAGCACTCACAGGATAGCCTCAGACCTAAGAGGAACAGCAAATATCCTGGCTAATAAGGGACCATGGAAATGAAAAGAATCTGCTACAGCTCTTCCCCAGTGGTGGGTGGCTAAACAAGAAGTTATTTCTGTCTTCTGCTGACTGTGGGCTTATGGCCAGGGACTGAACAAGAATCGACTGTCCCTAAACACTGGTCTGCCAGGGGAAGTAACAAAGAGCAATTGTTGAGCTTCGTGATGAGATAATAAAATCATCCTACGGTAATACTTGCACTAGTGAAACATTTCTACAAGGACAGTAATGTTCATAGGCAACACAGAAGTCCTTGTGAGTTTTGTGAGCTTATGCCCAAGAGGGCTCCTTGGGCAGACATGTTCTCCAGGTTATACTTACTTTTTGACCTTCAAGTTGTCAAACCATATGGCCCACAACAACCTGCCATCCCCTTATACTACAGAGTCCTCCCTGGAAGAAGGTTTAGTCTGCTTTGCAATGACAAGGTGAAACTCAAGGGTGTTGCAGAGAATCTCAAAAAATTATTTTAATTAAAACCAAAGAACTCACCCAACCCCAAGATTAATTAAAATCACAAACACCACAGAATCATGCATAAACAGTCTTCACGGATTTTTGAGAGACAGAAGATTAAAAAAAATTACACAATTTCACATAAGTAAAATTCCATCAAACTTTTCAAATCATAGAATGAAAACCATTGCTGCTGTTCCCAAATTGTCCCCAAAGCATCTTCCTCATAGCAGAGCAGCTATCTAGATTTTCAGGTGGATTGACTCTATTTGTGTTAATATTAAGGACAGCAGATGTACAGATAAGCTTGAAGCAAGACTGCAAACACAGAAAATAATTAAGAGACTTTAAATCACTAAGGATGTGCTGTCAAAAACATTGATTGTATGGAAAAAGTTCCGGACCGAGTTCAGAGAGCAAAAAGCACATGAAAATATGCAGATTTGGAGTTGTAATGTTGCATCAGGTGCAGCTCTTAACTGGGAGCTCAGTTTCTGAGAGAAAGGTACACTTTAGGGTTGGTTGGAAAATTTTTGCTGAAAGCATTTTTTTCAGTAACATTTGATACTTTTGTTCAAACTAACACATTCAGGAAGATATGAATTTTGATGAAAGCTCCATTTTAAAATGAGACATTCTGATAGAGCTGAAAAGTTCCATTTTAACATCCACATAGTGGAACCTTTTCACTGAAGAATGGTTACCTTTCAATGAAAACTCCATTTAAAAATGATAGTTTAAAAAAAGTTTTGAAACCTAAACTCATTTAACCAAATAAAATACCTCATTTGACACAGATGATTCATTTTATATTTCTCCCAGCAGAAGCTATTAAAAAAAAATTTAACTTCTGAAATTTCAAAGTGGACAAAATTCTGTTGTTGTATTATTCAACAGAATTTAACAACCCATTTTTACCCATCTTTCTAGCGCCAGTATTGACCACAAAAGAGAAGCTGCCTCTATGCATTGCAGTGCCTCCCAAAGCCACCATAAACCACAGCAAAGGTGCTGCAGCACCAGAGTGCCCCTTTCATCCTCCACAAAAGACGTGCTTACTGGCTCATCTGCTGACAAACTGGTAGCCCCTACGGCTGGTTTCCGTATATCCTCCGCGAGTTTGTAAGACTGGCTCTGGAGGTTTAAAAAACACAATATGTAAGACACTCATGAGCCTGTGGTTACAAAACATGAGATTAGGAGAAACAGCAAACTGCAGCTGAAAAGCTCTGGTAAGAACTTGTATTTTATTTTCCGCTCCTCCAGAAGTAGTTCTCTGACACAGATGCAGCCATTTCTCCAAGATTACATGTAAGTTTCTAGGAACAATAGAGAGATGCAGTTACCAGATGAGTATGGGCTGAATGATGGGATTCTTTTCCAACATGGGATCACCCCTGTTCCCACTGTAGCCTACAGCACAACTGTGGTGTACCGCATCCACATCCAGACTACCTAGTCCATGGAGCTCATATACCCACTAAACCTGCCTGAGATGTAGTGCTGTGATCACTCCTGCCACAGATACACCCCATCTGGACAGTTTAAATGTGAATGGAGTATGTTTGCCCTGCACTGCATTCCATGTATTGTCCACTGAAAGGCTCTCCAGGGCCAGGACCCTCAGGAGGTGCCTGCTGACAACCCTATGATGTGTGTGTGTCCTGTGCAGCAGGAGACTTCTTGGCCTTGTCTCCTGTGCACAGACAGGATTGCTGGACACAGGTAGTGTTGCTGAACTGCTCACTCCTCCTCCCTTTAGGCAAACAGCCAGACTGCAAAAAGATGGTGTCAAGATGGGACCATCGTCCCACTCACAGGGAGACAAAAAGTTCCTTGGATTTGTAGCTGGAACTTTGTGCAAATGCTATAGGGTGTCTTGCTCAGTCTGCCAAAGAAAATGTCCTGGGGAGCTGGTCCAAAAGCATCAGAACCTTGGCATGTCTCCAGGCCTTGCTGAATTTGGATTTAAAAAATAGTTACGTGATAATATAAATCTTACAGAAACTCACTTTAGCCTGTATCAGCAAGCAGGCTGTCTTATATTGATACATACTGTAAAACTGCAGGTTCTCAGCATTCAAAGAGAAAATGCACTGCTGAATAAATATTTCTTTTATCCACTGGTTTCAAAATTGGAGCTAAGACCCCCAGTTTCTTCAACACAAGCTACTTAACTTGCAGAGGAACCAATCGTTCACAGCTGTCACACAAAAGCTTTTGACAATCAGGTCATTTTGAGGTTAAATGTCTTCATGCAGACATACAAATGTCAGCAAAAATTGTCTCAGTCAAAAAGACCTTACATATTAATTTGATGCAGTAAATCCCGACACCTGGATTTTAATTGAGCCCTTCTGTAAACACTACAATTTGAGATTACTCCTGTCCCTTTGTTCCATGATAAACAGCCAAATTTTGAAAGTATTGGCATTTGAGACAGGAAGTTTTTCATACATCTTTAGGGAATTACTTTAGTGTTCAGAATGTTCCAACACAAATTTGCTAAACTAACTAAAATTAGTTTTCCCAGGACATCCTGTGCATAATTTCTTTTTCTCAAAATGAAAAGTGCTGCCCTGTTTAAGCCAGAAGGAGCATTAAAGCACTCAGGACTTGTGTGTTGCAGCAGTAATTTCATTATTCATGTACTGTAATTAAGCAATGTTACCAGCTGCATACAAGTTTCCCCTACAAAGTAGGTTTTGAGTTTAAATCTTCACTTGCAGCTGTATTAATGCCATATAAAGTGAAAACTGACAAAAATAAAAC
Organism: Cnemophilus loriae; assembly: GCA_013397755.1. NCBI lineage: Eukaryota > Metazoa > Chordata > Aves > Passeriformes > Corvidae > Cnemophilus > Cnemophilus loriae. Next base: position 921,802 of record VZTF01005570.1, read on the forward strand.
CAGGAAATCATTGCATTCTTGACAATCCAAATTAAGTAACTACTTACATGTGAACTGCCCATTTTTGCTTAGCCTGAATGTGGAAGGTGCAACTCTTCTGCTCTTCAATAAGATAAGCATGCAGTTAGAATAGCTAAATACTACCTAATCCTGGGTTAATCAATAACTTCTGAAATTACTTAAATCCTAGTCATTGCAAGGCGGGGTGTATTCCTTATTACATGGTGGCTTTATTATCCCTACTATCTGGTATCACATCCTGTTGCGTCATGGAGCTGACTGGTTTCTCTAAGGAAAATCAGGATTTCACAATGTAAGCCTCATTATTATACATACTGATTTATCTAATTGTTATTACAATGATTTAAAACATAAAAATATTGTAGCACCCAATGTGAGCTTTCCAAACATATTAGAGAGCAAGACACCTCCTTTAGAGGGTTTATATCAGATCTTATGGAATTTAATAGTATTTAATATGCCACTGAGGTCCCTCAGCTCCTACAAAACATTTTGAACAGAATCTCACTGCTTTAATTTGGTTTATGTGATCAGGTTTTGGTAGTCAGGGAATTTCAGGGGTGTCCTTTGTGAAAAGAGACCGGGGTTGCTCCCATGCTGGACCGAGCCAGTGCCAGGTGACTCTAAAACGAACCCTCCCCAGAACAAAGTTGAGTCCCGTCAATGGCGCTGGTGGTGCCTCTGTGATAATATATGTAACAAAGGGTAAAAATTACTGGGCAGCAGCTGTGTGAGAGGAATGAGAGAAATGTGAAAGAAACAGCCCCGCAGACACCCAGGTCAGTGCAGAAGGAGGGGCAGGAGGTGCTCCAGGTGCCAGAGCTGAGATTGCCCTGCAGCCCGTGGTGCAGCACATGGTGCGGCAGCTGTGCCCCTGCAGCCCACGGAGGTCCACGGGGGAGCAGAGATCCACCTGCAGCCCGCGGAGGTCCACGGGGGAGCAGAGATCCACCTGCAGCCCGCGGAGGTCCACGGGGGAGCAGAGATCCACCTGCAGCCTGCGCACGACCCCACACGGGAGCAGGTGGATGTGCCCTGGGGGAAGCTGCAGGTCATGGACAGCCGGTGCTGGAGCAGGCTCCTGGCAGGAATGATAGCCTGTGGAGCAGAGCCCATGCTGACACAGGTTTTCTGCAGGACCTGAGACCCTGAGGAGGAAGGAGCAGCAGAGACAAACTATTATAGACTGACTGAAACCACCACTGCCCATTCCCTGCACCACTCAGGGAAAGGAGGTGGCAAGTTAAGAATGAAAGAGCGGGGTTGAGCCTAGGAAGAAGGGCAGAGTCAAGAAGGTGTTTTTAGTTTTGTCTTTGCTTCTCTGTATCCTACTCTATTTTCAATTGGCAATAAAGTAAACTAATTTCCCAAAGTCAAGCTTGTTTTGCCAACGACAGTAATTGGTGAATATCCTCACTGTCTTTATCTCAACCCATGATCTTTTTTGCCTTATTCTCTCCCTTTGTCCTTTTGAGGATGGCGACTCGGAAGGTAGCTTGGTGGACCTCTGCCAGCCAGCCAAGGTTCTCCTTTAGACCTTAGGCAAGATACCCAGAGAAAAATAAGAAACCAAAACAAATGCACTTGAATTTATAGCAGTTCAGGGGAAAAAAACCTATGTGATTCTGTAAAATGCAAAAGAAAATCACTGTTACTGAAAAGGCAGCAATGATTCTAGGTTTTAAATAGATCGATAGGTGTAAAGACCTTACTACCATTGAAACACACTTAAAAAGAAAAGATCAGCTTTGATCATGGTGTTCAAACACAAATAATTCAAAATCAAATGTAAGTATGAAAAAATTATCCAGAATTTAATGATTTGTGCAAACATACTATCTCAAATGCATCATCAAGGCCTTTAATGATCTGGGAACTACCCACTTCTTTCGGAATATTTTTGGGAATAAAGCCATCCTGATATTCAAGAAAATATTATAGTTAGAGGGAAAGCAACTGCAGGGCTTCTCTGGAAACTGAACATGAGGTCAGAGGGCACTCATAAGCTCAAACATAGACAGGCATTCCTACTGCTTTCACTGGTTGTGAGTAAAATACAGCAGTCCAGTACAGAGTGCAGAAGGTGCAACTAATTAGAAATTTAGAACAAGCAGCTGATTGAGCCCTACTTTACCATACTGTGCATATGCAAATGGTCTATCTAAACATTCAAATAGGCTATCAGTAGGAAAACTATGTGTTACTCTCACTGATCAATTTGATTGACTTAGCTTATGTTCTGGGAGTTGAAAAGTTTGTACAGTTAACAAGAATTAAGCATTATACGGTACTTTTTAGCTTTATAAATAACAGGACTGACTCCCTGCAGAAGACCTGAGGACCATACTGCTGTGGGTGAGATACCCCAGGCGATGACACAGAGGCACTCTGAGAATTCAGAAAATGAATGCTGAGTGAAAAGGAGATGAAATATTATCCCAGGTAGGAAATACCACACTGCAGTGTGGAACTGGACTGATAACACTGCTGCTCTGGAGATGATTGCTGGTGACTCCAAAGCTAGTCTCTGCTCTAAAGGTAACCACATAATTGTTTACAGCTGATGGGTCTTAACTGAGGCTAAATGGAAGAGGCAATGAAAATCTTCAGTGTACTGAAGCAAGCGAAATAGTGAAGGACCAAAGTGGTAACAGGTAAGAACTAAGTGAAACTGAACTTTTTGCAGAGGATATTTGTGGTAGCAGTGTGCCCTCATGGATGGGCAGTGGGATGGTGCTTTGTCTGCAAGAAGATTCAGAACTTTCCCAGGAGAAGGTACCTGGATTTCTGTGAGATGGAGAAACACAGCTTGTGGATTACATCAGAGTCAACAGAATTAATATCTTCACGAACCTTGACTACAGCATCAGTATGAGCTGTGAAATGGCTTTTGATGTGGTACTGGTGCCTGGCACCCCTGTTCAACTCTGCAGATACCTGGTGAATCTGTGCGAGACTGAGAATTTTCAGAAAGAAAGACAAGCACAAGAATTCTGAACAGTATTTAGAGATTTATTCAGATAAGTCAAAATGGGCACAGGGTTGACCAGAGACTGATCACACACTATCAGGGACCAAGAGATTCTCAAAGGTTTACCAAGACATTCACCAACAGCGATAAGCTGCAGGAAGAACTGATGCTTTCATATATCCCTCTAAAGAGGTATTTAAGGGCTTGAAAACTGCAATGGAAGTCCTAAATAAAAAAATCAGCCTAACAAATTTGGCTAAAACCAGACATTTACAATGAAATTGTCTCCAGTGTCCTTGAAGGAAGTCACTGGATATACTATTTCTAAGGAAAAATTCCCTGGGAACTATTTAATCTTGAGTTCTGATCAACAGTTGCCAATTTGAGTTAGCAGCTCAGGGGTACTGCACAAATCACTCCTGAGAAAGAGACAAAAGTCATCCTGGAGAGCAAATGTTCTTCACATGCTGGTGAAGGTAGCATGAGCTGGTCAGGCCAGCCAGGACCAGAAGGAATGTGAGTAGGAGATCTCAGTGCAGCTGCTCAGTTCAGAGAGAGCTGCACTGATTCAGCTCAGCTCGCACTTTCAGAGCACTGCATTTTACTGGCAGGTCCCCACCAGCTCATCAAGTTTGCTGAGCACACTGGAAGTCAATTTCTGTCTCAGGAAACAGAGGAAGTGACTAGAGGATGCCAAAATGCTACTTCTGTTTTTAAACAAGGAGGAACTGGTTGAAAATCTAGAAAGTGAAGGTAGTTTGTTTGAAAGTGTAATGGAGTTTTCTTGTTGCAAGAAAAAAGAACAAAAGACTTGCAATAAGAAAAAAAGCAGACTTTAAAAAAGTCAGTGAACAAAAATGTAATGTCTTTTGAGAAGGTAATCTCAAGAATGAAGGCTGCTGAGAATAACTGGAAGCAAATATATTAAAACTCAAGAAGCAAATTTTCTCTATAGGAAGAAAAGATAAGAGGTGTAGTAAGAAAAATGTTTATCAATAAGATTATTCCTGCCAGAAATTAATGCCTTTAAGTAAGCAGTCGTGTGCACCAACCTGACTAGGATTAAAAAAATAAAAAAAGAGAGTAGTCATTATATATAGTCAGTGACACAGGTCTATTAAACACCAAACTAGGGGGCAGAAATCTCTGAACCAGGGTTGATTTCATCAGAGCAGTAATTCAGGTCAAGGAAAGTCATAAACAACTGGAGAAGGCTACACGGAGTGCTCATGTTCCAGGATAAATCTGCTCATTGTTGCAACTGCCTGAAGGGCCAGCTGGAGAAACTGTAAACTGCACAACACCCTACACATATCTATCTATCTATCTATCTATCTATCTATCTATCTATCTATCTATCTAACTCTATCCTGAGGAGCAGAGCTGGGAGGGAGCACACGTGGTTGTAATGATAGCCTAGGGTTTGGAAAAAACAATCAGTAGTGTGATCCTCAATGCTCACTTTATTTTACATACATGATTTAAACCAATGTCATTATAACTTTGAAGACCTCAATTGAAGGTGCAGCAGTTCAGACTTTTATCTATAACCTTCATTTAGAAAGTGGATTTGAATCAATGGTGTGCAAATTCTCAGACTCATTAATAAACACAGAACAATCTTGTTGTATGGTATCCTTTCCGGTACTAAATTAAAATCCTGTTAGAAGTCAAGTACTTTCACTGTTCACTTCTAATCGCAGGTCTGCTCAGTTACGCTGCCTTTTTGAAGATCTACTCTGTGTCAATAGTTTCTTTGTAATTATCTTGCTTTTTCTTCTCTTTTGCCAGTCCTGTAACTGAAAACTCTGAGGCAGATGATAGCAATATTGCTATATAATAATTATATTAATAGAATAGGAATACTTCCTAAATTACTGTTATTCTGAGCATCTGAATTTTTAGCTTGTGGATTCTCACATCTGTGTCTTACTGAAAATATTATTCAGTTGCTGGTGCCTCTAACAAGAAAATTTACCTGAGAACCATCCAAGAAAAAAATTGTCCTGCCCTATTTAGAGGTGTGTCTTAACTGCTGGTATCAAAAGCAAACAGACAGTACCAGCCAGCGACCTGCACCATCTGGTTTATGTGCCAATGGGCAAGGTAAACCACGTTTTTTATTAATGTCTTTCCATAGCTTATATATAAACCATTGTGGGGTGTGACAAAGAAGGGCTCTTAAGAAACTCAGCAACTGGTGTTAAAAGAATTGAGGGATGAGGTCAGGTTTGCAGGCTGTGACTGTTCCTGGACTGAATTCTGCCAGGGATATGAGCAGAGAGGCATCATCATAGATTCTGGAGGTCGTGTGAGCTGCTCCTCACTGCAGGGAACTCTGTGTTGGCACCATGGGGCACATCCATGGGCTGAGGCTGCGTGTCTCTGCAGTTACACCTAAGTGGGATCCTGAAGATGCCAGTGATGCTGAAGAAGGAGAACTGGGTCTGTAGTTCTCTAGGGATTTACTCAAACATAACAGAGCACTGAGTTTTTTTCTGCTGCTGTTGGTCCCCTTTCAGCTGTCACCACTGCTCCAAGATAAATGGCACAAGGGATCAGGGCCTCACTTCTTTTTCCTTCTTATACATAAAATTATTCACTAAAATGTTGCATAGTGTTAAAAATAGAAAGCCCCTCCCACATCAGTAATTCCCCAACGGTAAGAAAATGCTTGGCACTGATTTCAACAGAGGTAAAATTTTAAATTTTAGATCCCAAGATCAGGAGGGGCACCTGCTGGTGTTTCATTTGCAGTAGTGTCCTTGGTGACATTCTCCACCTGCTCGGGACCCCGGGCAGAGGGTACACACAGCATGGGATGCTGCTGGCGCTCAGGGCTGCAAGCTCCCAGTCCTCGCTGTGCACAGCGGAGCACTCTCAGCTGGGGTAGCCCAGGGCCACGGCTCAACGCAATGATCTCCCTCATTCAGTCCATTCCATTCCACACTGGAACGGGCTGCCCAGGGAGGCGGTGGAGTCACCGTCCCTGGAGGTGTTTAAAGAAAAACTGGATGTGGCACTCAGTGCCATGATCTATTTAGCATCGTGGTGTTCGGTCACAGGTTGGACTCGATGATCTAGGAGGTCTTTTCCAACCTAACTGATCCTGTGATTCCCTGCCATGGAATGCTCGTTTGTGCCCCTGCAGCCGCCCTTGCTCTGAGCAGCCACTCGCGTCCGTCCGGGAGTATCCCGAACGGCACTAGGAGCACACTGTTGTTAAACCGAACCAAGCAGGCAACAGAGGCATTTCGGGCTTGGCTCTGTTCCCGGTCAGTGTCAGCCAGCACTCGGGGGCCGCAAGAAGTTCACCGATAGCCTCGCCGAGCCNGCGCCTCCCGGCGGCGGGGCCCGCGCCCCGGCCTGCTCGCCATGAACATCGACGTGGAGTTCCACATCCGCCACAACTACCCCTGGGCCCGGCTGCCCGCCAGCGTCAGGCAGGTGCGGGCNGCCCTGCCTGCGCCGGGGCAAGGCGGACGGGCCCGCGGGGTGCCGGCGGAGGGCTGAGAGGCTCTCTGTGGGGACAGGGGGGGTATGGGGTGTGCGCGTCCACTGCGCGGGGAAAGGGGAGCTCTGTGTGTGTGCGCCTGGTGTCTCTGGGGAGAAGGGGATAATAAAGCGGTATGTGCCGTATGTGTGTGTGAGAAGCGGGGAGAGTGTGTGTGTGGCCTCAGTGAGGAGAGGGGTGAATCGGGGTGCTTTGGGGTGTCAGTGACTCGAGGGAGATGTGGGGTCCTCGCTCAGCTTGTGCGGGTGCAAAACAGCTGAGTTGGGTGTCCCTTAGGGGACCCCCGAGTGATGGGAGCCGGACCAGGACAGGTGCCCTCGGAGGCTTGTGCAGCCCCGTGTTTCGGTAGGCAGAGAATTGTTTGCTGCAAGTGTTTCATGGGAAAGAAAACCTCATGAAATTTTGATTGCCTGGATTTAATGGGCCTCTGATAGCAAAGGGGAGGTATTGTGTCGAGTTGAGAGGAGGTTCTTGTTCCAAAGTCTTACAGTGCTTTAAAGCAGGTGCTGTTAAACAATTCCTGCTCTTGCCCAGGGAAAGGGTGGAAAGGATGAGTAGTGGCTGCAGGCTATGAGTAATGTAATTTCTTGAGTTTGAGATTTCAGGAGCAGTAAGAGGAGAATGAATGATGATTTCTCTTTACCTGTCCAGCTGAGTGCCATATTGTTGGCTTTGTGATTTAGGATAGAAAATGTACTAGTATTTACTGCATTATTTACTTTAATGTAACTCCTGGAATACTGTTTTGTTTACTTTAGTGTTAATACAGTCGTTAATATTTTTGTCCTTTGAGCAAATACTTAGCTCCCTCTTTGGATATTTAATCAATTCCAGACCCTGTCTGTGATATCAGGTGTTGCTTTTCTAATACCTGATTCTGCAGTTTGTGTGCAACTTTCTTGTTTATCCCATATATGCAGTAAAGTACCTTTTTGTCAAAGGATCTCTTTTAATATAAGCATCAATGAGGGAACCAGGAGGGGGAAGAGAAAAACCAAACAGATCACTTGTTGCAGATGCAGAGTAGAAGAGTAATACGGGTAATATTGAAGGGACAGTTCTTGAAATAAGGTATCTGAAGCATGAACCAAAGTTCTCTTTTTATCTTCTTTCGTGATAGTCGAGTAATGTGCTGTGCTTGTTCCTTAATCTTGTGACCTAGGATCACTTGATAGTTTTACTTCCGCAAAGCTGCAACTTGAGCTGTTCACTTTTTTTTTTTGGGGTGTTGGAAATTTCTTAGGTGCAGCAATTAAAGCTTCACATCATTCACTATGCTAGATTTGTGCTACACTAATTCTGGGTAATTTTTCAAGGCTGAATGACACTGAATTCGTGGTAAATGTTTGATGCATTATGTTGTTGATTTGAAAATCAGATGCTCCCTTTTTATCAGAGTGGTACTAGGAAAAAAAAATCTGAAGATGGTTGCTTAAGTCTGCATCATGTGTAGAGACCTATTTAAAGGTATTTTTGAATGCAGAGAGAGTCTGAAGATACTGTCATGTTGAACTGGGATACTCCCTGAGTGACGACAACTGCCTGCATATATTTCCTCATAAGATACTTTGCAGTGGTTTAACTAAAAGGTGGGGGGTTGTGCAAGTCACTTAAAAGGCCTTTATGTTTTCAAGGGTCTTGGAAACTCCCAGAGGGAATATGAAAGGCAAGTTGTACTCTACAGCATCCGCAATCAGTTGCGATACCGGAATAACTTAGGTGAGTAAAGAAGCAAAGTAACTTCTGATTGCTGCCCCGTTCTTCTGTGTGGAAGCTTGTCTTTACTGTAAAACTGCAAGAACAACTCCAGTTCAAAGGTCCTCCCTTCCTTGAAAATAAATAATAAAAGATAACTGAAAATCTTGACTTTTGAGTCCATTTGGCAGCCTTTCTAGCAAAGCACTCTTGAAGGTTACTGAGTTGGCAGGTGGAACTGAATTCTTACTGTAGTTGAAATTAAGAGATGTTCAGATAGGATTTGGCTAGTTAAGCCTGTCACTAGGTGAGATGCTGAAAGTTACCCTGACTCACAGGAGCTTTTGGCTATGACTCGTTTGCAGACTTTCAATTTAGTTTACATTGACTGAATCCATTTGTCTTCCCAAAGCAGATAATAATTCCACTGTTTAAAAGATAATTTTTTACAGCCTGCATGAGTTCTGTCTCAATGGGCCAACTCTCCTGGCAACCTTTTAGATAAATCTGCTCCTTAAAGTCTCTGAAGCTACTTGTATCATATGTAGAAATCCTTGGATGCTGAATTCCTTGCACCACCACTTTATTTTGCTTGTAGTTTTCTGTCAATTGCCGTTACGCTATTTTTTAATCCTTTGTTGTAACACTTTTAAAAAAAGTCGAACATCATAGAACATTGTAACTTTTTCTACCCTTGTAGTTAAGCACGTCAAGAAAGATGAACGTAAATACTATGAAGATCTGCTGAAATACAGTCGAGATCATCTCATGTTGTACCCGTATCATTTGTCTGACATCATGGTGAAAGGTCTGAGGGTAACACCATTTTCCTATTACACGGGCATAATGGAGGTGAGTGCAGAACTGTGGTAGGAGGATGTTGTTCTCTGTCTGGAGATGTTGGTAATGGCCCAGTAATGCATACGAGGCAGTGTCAGGTGGTTTGTTTGGTTTTGTGTAGGCCTGCCAAGAAGTTAAGAAACAGTAAGGAAAGTTTCTAGAGAACTGCTTTTATCTGCAGTGTTTTCCCTTCTGCCCCATTAGCCTTTCAAGAGCTGGACTTTTGCCATGTGGAGCTGGGATGAGACTCATTCTGAGACCAGACTTTCTCTTTTGATGTTTGAGATTTGTGAGTCTTCAAACTGTAAAAGAAATACCTCATTTTAACCACATTGGAAACTTTTTGAGAAGACTGAAGCAGATCTGTTTTTATGAGAACGAAGATGGTTCTGTTTTCTGTCGGCACTCTGGCAACCTTCTTTTATTTTTGTTGGATATTTGAAGTGCTTTTATTTTATTTTGTGTATAGTGATTGCAGACATAATGGATTAGGTGTTTGTTTATTCTGTTGTTACTGTTAGCAATTCTGTGTGCTGGTTTGTTTTTGTGAAGAGAGATACAGGGTTTTGTTTATTAGTCTTTCTGCCAACATTTTTCTTTGGAAAGCTTACATTGAGCAGAAGTCTCACCTTTTATGTATTTAACTTACTGTGTAATGATTAAACAAGTAATTGTCAAGTTTGATAAGGTAACTGACTTTAATAGATCTGTTTAAATTTCATTTCATTCTTAAAGTTAAAAGGACAGGCAGAATTTTGGACATGCTTCTCTGAAACGATGACTTTCTTGCTACTTAAAAGTTTTATTTTCTTTTTAAGGATATAATGAACAGTGAAAAAAGCTATGATTCTTTACCCAACTTCACTGCTGCTGACTGTAAGTATTACCTAGATGAATTACTGCTTTCAGTGAGTTAGAAATAGGGAGCTTCTGAAAATGGATTTGGGGGCATCTGTTTGCTTGAATATGAGCATGTGAATGAAGTTGTAAAAGCATTTAAATAGTGTTTTTTTAGCTTTATAAATAGTGATTTTTTTAACATTTAAGGAGTGTGTGCTCTTCATACAGAGTTTTGTCTGTACAGGCAGGACTGGAATTGGGCTGGTTTGAGTACAGATAGGCATGGTACAAAACCTTGCCTCTGTCCTTGCTTGTTGTGCGTTCCTGTTTGCCTGCACTTCCAGCTGATGTACATCAGCAAACTCAGCTGCTGTTCCTTTCCTGGTGTGCTTTTTTGGCATGTGTTGGGCAGAAGACTTTAGCAGGACACTGAGAGGCTGCTGACTCTCCCGTGAATTGGCATCAATGTGGATTGAGGGATGATGTACCAGAGAAAAAAGGGAAGAGGATCTAGTATTTTCTGACACACTGGATGTGCCAGATGTTTTATCTATTACAGCCCTCTTGCTATGGGATGGGGAGATTAGGAAAGCAAAAACCTTGAGCCTGGTATAGGAGAATGGAGTAAGATGAATACTGAGAAGTCTTATAGAGCAAAATGTAAACTGATGGCACAGAGAGGTTATTAATCAAACCTGCCACTGAAACGTTATCTATAGTTAACACTTAATTCCTTGCCTTCGGTATACGTTCATGCAGTTCTTTTAAGCATAATGTGTAGTCAGGTGAGGAGTAGCCTGCAGCTTTTGAAAACAGTTGGTTTTGGTTTTAGAAGGATATTGACAGTTAACTACTAGTTATCCTCTGTGTAATGTTCACAGTAGGGACACAGATGAGGAAGAACTTGCCTCAGCACCATTTTGCTTGTTGGAAATCTAGTGTTAGTCAGGAGTTTGAAGAAAGAAAATGTTTTCCTGTTTTTGTTTGATTTCTGCTCCGCCTGAACAATTCTGTTATTTTAGCACAGCTGCAGGTTAGTGACTGCAGTATAATTGACTTAAACTTCCTTAATTACATTTTTTTCATAAATGCTAGTGCTGAACTAGAAAGTTGGAGTTAAAGCTGAGACAGAATATGGCTTAAAACTAATGAATAGTTTTCTCCTATCTGTTCATGGTTCCTTAATGGTTAAAGGCTAGAGACTATGGGATTAAATTTTGATTCATTTTAACTCAACTATATCTTAAGCATATTCCTTAGAAGATTAAGTGGCCTTTTGTGTCTAATTGTTAGAGTTCTAATCCAGTGCACAGCATGGGCCTTGTTAGGGGAAAGAAAAACTATCTCTATTAATCTGAAGTTGTTGATGTCAGTGTAGGAGGAAAGGAGTTGAATTATTACCTGCTACCCTGTGACTTGAATGATAGAGAATTTCTTTTTTTTTCCCCTTAACACAATGAAAGTATTGGGATGGACTATGGAATGAATTTAGCTCCTATAACTGTCCTTTTATTTTGGATAACAGTAATTAAAAAGGTTATTATAGAAGTAGGTCTGATTCTTCGAAAATATTTAATATATCTTCTGCTTAAACCTGTCTTCAGAGAGATAAAACCTTACTTATTTTTCAGGTCTAAGACTTCTTGGCATAGGAAGAAACCAGTATATTGATCTAATGAACCAATGTAGGTCTTCAAAAGTAAGTTTGTCTATAATTTTCCGTCCCTTTCCTTTACCCATCCCTCCCTCTTCCCCGTATCATTTCCTGGCCCTGGTCAGTTTAATAGTGTGGCTAATTGAGTGTGATGTAGTGTATTGTTAATTATATTATGTTTCCTCAAGTTAATAAAGAGCTTTTTGGTTTAAAATCAAAGTATAGTAAAGGAAAAGATACTAATTACTACTTTTTAATTTTTGTTAATCTTATCTTTTTGGAGCTGTGCTTTAAGATACCAGATAACTAATGTCTCCTGGCCACCATAAGCATGGAATAATGATACTGGTTCCGAAAGAATTATTCTGTGTTTCTGTGTGTGCTATTGAGATCACAGTTTATTCTGGAACAGTCATCCATCTAGGTGTAGATTCTTGCAGTGTGTGTGTTTTTCTCTGAGACAATGCTAATGAGTGCACAGACATCCTTGGATGTTTACAGCACATGTGGAAAACATTGTGATGGTTGATAGAAGTAGAGCCTTTAGCTTGCAACAGTTCATTCCTTTCTTCAGGGAACTCAGAAGTGCTCTTGCAGTAGCTTCATAAAGTGAGCTTACCAAAATATGCAGCTGATAGTAAACCAAAAAAGTAATGTCTGTGCAATGAAAGAGAAGCTATTTAGATCTATAAATAAACAATAACCTCCAGTTTTTCTTTTTTTGGACTGACACTCGCTGTATTTTTTTAGCACTGTGCTTATTGAGAATGTTGTACTTTGTCCCTTAAAGTAAAGAAAATATGTTCCTAAAATGTGTTTTTTGAAATCACTGAACTTCTTTAAAATACCCTATTTCTATACTTGTGCTCTCTTACCTGTTCAAATTAGAAAATGTCACAAATAGTTTAAATTTGAACTTGATCCTAATATGATGGAACAGTGTGGATTTTTAATTAGCAACACCTACAATATGGATGAACTTATGAGAAGATTTAACAATATCAGATGGAAATTGTTTTTTCCTTTCTATTTCCATGTGATCTGAGAGAGGAGAGAAACTTTTGCTAAATGACAACGCTAGTAGTATATGTGTCTCCAATCTGTGCATATAATGAACTTAAAAATGGATGTTTATACAGATCAGTTTTTATAAAGGTAAATGAATGTCTGTGCATGTGAAGTGCTCTTTATTACTATCTCAAATGGACTGTACCACTGCAGAAATTTTTCAGAAGGAAAACTGCCCATGATCTGTTACCTGTGAAGCCCGTGGAGATCGCTATAGAAGCGTGGTGGGTTGTGCAGGCTGGTTACATCACTGAAGATGACATCAAGGTAGTGTAGTATGGATTGCATCTCTAAATCTGGGTGAATACTGATAGTCCCTGAAAGCAGAGGCTTTCTTTTGTGTGAAATACACAAAGATGATGTTACAGATTTGCAGCAACTCTCTTACGGAAATATGTGTATGATTTGTAGGGAACAAGCAACGAAATACGTTTTCTTAAATTTCATATTTAAGCCCTGACAGATCAGTTTTGACTGACTCTTCAACTTCACAGTAATTAGTATCAGAATGGCAGTGGATTTTTTACATATTTTCATTGTTTCTGTTCTTTGTGTCTGCTTAGTTTTTCACTGTTTGCACGTAAAAAACTTGTGAGATGAGTTAATGTTTCATCATCATTCTGCTTCCATTTCTCACAGGTGGTTTTATTACAGTCATTTGATTTGGATTTATTTTCTTCTCTAGAAGTTTTTTGTTTAGATTAGAACATATTTAAAGCAGTGATGGAATCTCTTTTTTGAAATATCTTAGACTACTCATATTCTGATGTCTCACCAACCCAGGGTAGTTAACTTGAAGCTAATTGCTTTGATAGTGTAATGGGCCTCTTTCTAGAACGATTCCAGTTGTGTGGCTGAACACTCACTTCGGAAGTTTTAAAGAGCAAATCTGTTATACTGTGGACTTCAAATTGCAAAGTCTTGTGCAGTTAATTTCCTTTCCTAGAGCATGCATAATTTTGTGTGGGGACAAGCTAAAAAATTTAGAGACTTCTAATAGGAATTGCAGTAAATTCTTCAGTGCAAATATTTTGGTTAGGAATGTGGGTTACTCCCTATACTCTTACATTACTCATGACTGATTTGAGGCTTAAGTGTTTGGGAGTTTTTTGAGTGGTATTAAGTTGCATAGACTAATTTCTACAAGAAACTAATTTCTACAAGGAACTAATGTGATTTTTTTTTACGTAGATTTGTACTACATCAGAGAAATCTGCTATTGATAAGATAATTGATTCAGGTCCTCAACTTGCTGGTTCATTAGACTTCAATGTAGTTCACAGTAAGTTTTTAATGAACATTTCTGATTTTAGATCTTGCTTAGTAAATTCTGAGAATAGTGTCTGGAAACTAGGAATAAAGGTGATGTAAACAGCTGAAGCATAAAGGAGGCTTGGAGGAAAATATTGGAAAGCTTGTACAGACTGCAGTCTAGATCTTGTAAATGATTTAATGGTGAACAATTGGCAGCTCTGTTATTGCTCTGTTATTGTTTGAGTCGACAAATTCTTTCATTAGAAACTGTCAATAAAGATTGTGGGGGAAGAGAATGTAGATGAGAGCAAGAGAAACTAAAATTAAAAATCACAGAATCACAGAATGAACTAGGTTGAAAAAGACCTTTGAGATCATCAAGTCCAACCTATGACCTAACCTAACACCTCCTCATCAACTAAACCATGGCACTGAGTGCCACGTCTAGTCTTTTTTGGACGTGTCCAGGGACGGTGACTCCACCACCCCTCTGGGCAGACGATTCCACTACCCAGTCACTCTTTCAGTGAAGAATTTTTTTCTGACGTCTAACCTAAACTTCTCCTGGTGCAGCTTAGGACTGTGTCCTCTCGTTCTGTCAGTGGTTGCCTGGGAGAAGAGACTGACCCCCCACCTGACTACAGCCACCTTTCAGGAAGTTGTAGAGAGTGATAAGGTCACCCCTGAGCCTCCTTTTCTCCAGGCTAAACAACCCCCGCTCCCTCAGCCATTCCTCACAGGGGTTGTGTTCCAAGCCCCTCACCAGCCTCGTTGCCCTCCTCTGGATGTGTTCAAGCGTCTCAATGTCCTTCCTAAACTGAGGGGCCCAGGACTGGACACAGCACTCAAGGTGCAGCCTCACCAGTGCCAAGTACAGGGGAAGAATGACTTCCCTGGTCCTGCTGGCCACAGTATTCCTGTACCATGGGCGTACTGCTGGCTCATGGTCAGTCGGCTGTCAACCAGTACCCCCAGGTCCCTTTCTGCCTGGCCACTGTCCAGCCACTCTGTCCCCAGCCTGTAGCGCTGCAGGGAGTTGTGGCCAAAGTGCAGGACTCGGCACTTGGGCTTGTTAAACTTCATGTTGTTGGATGGTACTAGAATTGTATAATGTTAGAACTGGTAACCCCAAGTAATTAAACTACACACCTTGCTTTTCAAAGGAGAGTTTTAAATTTTTTTTTTTACTATTTTAATAGCATAAAATGGCGTTGTCTTGTTTTACAGTAGTCTGCAGCTGTTACTGGCTTCTCATTTCAGTGTAACAAGTAATAGGTATAGACAAATCATATTATGGCGAAAAAATTCACTGACAAAATCCTCCTTGAAAGGTCTTGTCTGTAAGGGCGTTGCTTACTATGAGCACTCAAACCTGCGCATTGTAGTTTTTAATAAGAAATTGAGGAAGAATTTCATTGCCTGTTACTGAGCAGAACAAAACAATTAAAAAAGTGAAATAGGTGAAATTCATGCTCTTTAGGGGATCTGAAACAGTATAATAAAATTTAAATTCCAAAACCACTTTGTAATCTTTCTCTATAAATGGTCTGGTGTTTTTGTAGAGTGTTACAGCTCAGGTTTAGTAGGTTTAGAAGGAACTAATGTATGGAAAAAGAATGTACAGACAATTAATGTAATGGGACTGTGAGAAGGATTGTATTTTCTGGGCAAAGAGGACTGCTGAGTCCAAACTACGATGCCACCAATACATGTCAGGTGTATAGATAAGGATACATCAATTAGAAGAGCTGAATCTGGAGAGACAGTGTAAAGCACACTTAGCATGTTGATGATTTGTAATGTCATCCTGATCCATTAAAGCTGGTTTGTTGATACACATCATTTTGCAAAGCTGAATATGTTGCTGCTGGAGCTGAACAGTGAATCAGTGTGAATCTAAGTGAGCTGATGGGTTAATGCAGGCATTCTATTTAAGATCTGATTGAGGGTGGTAATTTAACTAGATACGGTATAGATGTGTAGGCACACACTATAGCTGAGCTGTGTGTGTGTGTGAAACATCCTGACAGTTCCACTTCAGGTGTTCAGTAGCATTTCACCTGAGGGCTCTTGGTAACTTCACTGCCACCATAATGAATACGGTGTAGATGGATTGATCTTGGGTAACACCAGAGGAACCACAGACAATAAATTGGGCTTATTTATGCTGTGCAGTTCAGCTTTATGCCTTGTCACTAAAGTATACCTAATGTTCAAGAAGCATTTAAACAATGCTTTCAGGCACATGGTGTGATTCTTGGGGTGTGCTGTGCAGGGCCAGGAGTTGGACTCCATGATCGTGATGAGTCCCTTTCAACTCAGCATATTCTATAATTCTGTGATAGCTGTTACAAAACCCAGACTCTGAAGATTACCATGCTGTAGTTTTTTTCCCTTTCTTAAGAACTTATTACTAGTTTCTCTGCAGAACTGAGTTGAGGTGCTTAGTGCTCGAATCAGTTTCAAGCTGGGAGAGTGCAACTTAAGTGTTTACCATGTTGTTGTCCTTGTTGTATGCAGTGTCTGTCTGTATCTGCTGCAACTTTGCTGATTCTTTGTGCTGAAATGCACCAGAATTTACTTCTGCAGTTGTATAAACAACACTTTATGTGAAGATGTGTGGCAAGGATGTGTGAGGACCACCAGAATTGTTGTGTTTTGGTTTGTATCCTTGGTACCAAGTGTGTGCCTTCTGGCCTGAGTAGCCAAACGTAGCCAACATCCTCAGCTGACAAAGCCAATTGAAGAGAAAAACCCCACTTCTTGACAGTACAGTGATAATGGTGAAAACTAAGTTAGCATTTAGGCAGAGATTAGCTCATGTTTTTTAAATGGAGCTGCTTTAATCTGTGGTCATTTTGCTGTGCTCTCGTGGAAGTACTTGTAGAGTTCCAAGTGTGCTGCGTCAGGCTACAAGTGAGGGCTCTGGTTTAGGGTCACACCTGCGTGGTATTAGGTGTGGTTTATTGATCTGTGCATTGCAAGGAAATATTCTACTGGGGAGGCTATTAGGAAAAATTACTTTAAAATCTGAATTGGCTGGTGGGGAAGTCTGCTTTCTATCTTCAGTACTTTGGAAAACGCTTTTTTACTTTTTTTCTAAAATGGTGTCCTTTTATTTATAAGGTTTGTATAACAAAGGATTTATTTACCTTGATGTACCAATATCTGATGACAGCTGTATTGCAGGTAAGTAAATATTTCATGTTGTTATACCTATGTTTTCTCCATTTCCTTTCAATTGCCCTGTCTTGCAAGCTGCTTGTCTGCGTACATGTGCGTGCTCAAACAAAATATTTGAGCTATGAAACTTCTTCCTGACTAAGTGTTTTCAACCCTATTAAAACACTGTTTTTATTATAGGATTTATTTCAACTTGAATTCTTAGGTTATATTGAACACATATTTAGGTAAGATAAGATTCTTTTATGGGAGTCATGGCATGGATTAATAAGTACCCTCCTATAAGCTGGCAATAAAAAGGAAGAATAGCATAGAGAATTGTAGTTACCTTACCAAACATACATGGGTTTTTGACTTCTTTCCAGACAGATGTAAGGTTTTAATAGATACCACTTCTATTCTTCATGGGTATTGTCACCTTAATTAGTCACAGACTGTGCCTGGGGACTGTGTAGGAGCTAAAACTAGGGCAGCATGTGGGCTGACCTTTGAACAGCTTGTTATGCTGTGAAAGGTCTCAGGGGTTTTTGAGTTCACTATGATCTGCAAAGGCATAAATTGTTTGGAACTGGTCATGCAAAAGTACCTGGCATTGCTGTATAGAGATCATTTAACTGAAAGTCCTCTAAATACAAGAGACTTACTGCTTAGATAATTGCTCTGGAAGTCTCAGTTCTGGAGTATGTGGGTGGTGTGGGTTTTTTCATCACAGTCGTGATTTAATCTCCATCCACATTACAAAATCATTTTGTGAGCTGGACACTGGAAATTATCTGTAGTTGATGAGCTGGAGAGTGCAAGGCTATGATGCAAGGTAGAGTGGCTTTAGTTTCTATAAGAAAACATGTTGACAAGCATTACTTTCTTAAGGAGTGGGGGAATTTTAAATACCTCATATGCTATCTTCAGGTTTTTATTCTTTATGCCTGGGGAATCCTCAAAATTGCAGGTACCATGCAAAAATGAAGTGCAAACTCATTTTTCTGTTTCAGTACAGTTTCAGTTCAATAAAATAAGTTACCAAATTGTAATTTTGGAAATAATTCTTATTTCAGTGCCACCACTCGAAGGTTTCGTGATGAACAGAGTGCAAGGTGATTACTTTGAAACGCTCCTATACAAGATATTTGTTTCAATAGATGAACATACTAATGTGGCAGAGGTAAGTAAAACTTAACCTGTGTCAGGGAGATAGGAATACTTGAAAGTGGCCCAAAGCACACTGCTAAAAATACTTAGAGATACTGATTGATATACAGTGATTTTGTTTAGACATACTGCCAGGCTTAAGATGCAACCTGTGGGTTTTATAGTGCTTCAAACTTGAAGGAGTACCTTGAGTTCAGTGAAACAACTCCATTGCCTGGAATGAATTTATACAGAGTTGACTAAAGTAGGCTTTTATATGAGTTAGAACTGGAACAGTCTACTTTGCTAATGTGAAAAAAGTTCAAGTAATTTTTTCTTTGCAGTGAAAGCACACAGGGCTTAAAGTAGGAATGTAGCTTTTGCATAAGCATAGTTTGAGTATGAGAAATATATTTTCATAAGGTCTTCTCAAAACTTGCTGAATAAATATCTGAAAAATACCCATTAAATATATCCAGGATTTGTTTTCCTCTTTGTGTGTCTTCTGACATACATGACTAACCTCAAATGATATATACATGTTTAGCCTAGAAATTTCAAAGTGGAAGATAGCCTCGTATTTCTTTTGCATGCTCTGAAGTGGGACATTTATGAAGTTTCATGCTCTTTTTTCATCATCTTTGATGCAGACGAAATTGCTTGTACCAGTACAGGCTGGATTTAGAAATAAGACCAACAAAAAGATGCCAAAGCCCACAAATAGTGATTACCTGCCCTGTTAATACTGTATTGCTGACTCATCTTGTCTTCTTTTATTTTTAAGCTGGCAAATGTGTTAGAGATTGACTTATCTTTAGTAAAGGTATGTATGTACAGTGCATTTGTTTAACTGGATACAGAAAGTTCATTGTCTTGCAACCTTGGTTTCATACAGCAGTTCCTTACTCTGTGTGTGTGTTCTGCAGAATGCTGTGTCCATGTATTGTCGGTTAGGCTTTGCTCATAAAAAAGGCCAAGTAATAAACCTGGATAATCTTCACCCATCATGGAAGAATGTTCCTTCAGTAAACAGACTGAAGTAAGTGTCTTTACTCTTTCTTAGGCTTATTTTTCTCATTGAAGGGAAAACTTAGAACCAACATCTGATTTTCAAGCTATTGGTTGCTTTCTTTGACTTCTGCAATAACAAATCTCACTTGGCTTTCTAATGTGTGTAATGATAAGAATGCTTGATCCTCACGTTAATCTGAGGATGAGGAATGGTAATTCAGCCTGTAAGTTCAGAGTACTCCATTTGGTGCAGTTGCTTAGTGCTGGCTTTTTGACCTTTAGGTACGTAGTTGCTCACTTTTCCAGCAGATGAATGTGCATGTGTTTTAGACTCCTGGGGCCAGAAATAACAGCTGTTAGTGTGCTATTACAGAGGCTGTGGCCCTTGGCACTGCTGACAGTGAATACATGCATAAAGTTTGCTAGTTGCTGTGAGGAACCATTGCAGTTCTGTCAGTGACACTCTCATATAAGTGTGCATCTGTATCGCTTCCCAGGAAAGTGCTGTTAATACCAGTCAACAAAGAGTTCTCCAAGTTGAAACACTAAGTTGCATTAATTAAAAATTGTCAGGTGCTTTTAGATTTAGCTTAATATCTGCTAAGCCGTTTAAAATTACTGCTATGCCTGTTTTCTTTAATGCTTTTTAAGACTGTGAGAACAAAGTGGATTAGATTTTTTCCATTGGATTCTTCAGTGATGGTGGTTTGGTTTTTCAGATCTTTTCACAATCTGATATTTTCAGCCCCCCAGTAAGCCTTTCTGCTGAAGCTAAAGCAGGACTCTGAGGGATATTAAACTTGACTGATTTAGGGCTTGGACATATTGAAAGGCATGTGTTGGGTATGCCTGTGCATGGGCTACTAGCACTGGAAGGCAGAGATACTTCTCTGGTGCTACAGTGACCGATAGATGTGGATTTTAATTCACATTAATAGGAGTACTTTGGATCCTCAAAAGATGCTGCTTTCATGGGACAGTGGGGAAAACAGAAGTCCTATACAGGAAGCTGGGTCATCAGCCACAGATACAGATACCAACAGTCAAGATGATCCAGGTTAGCACTAACAGTAAATTTTAATACATTAGGATCAATTATTTTTATATTTATAAAGTGGCATAGGCTGTAAAGAGGTCCAGAAACAAGTGAAACACAGATTATATAGATCCTTTTGTCATATGGACTATTCAGTGGGGGAGGTGGTGTCTACTTCCTGGTTTAAGAGTCTTTCTGAACTCAACTTCTTTCTGAAGATGAGACTGATCTATATTGTGGATATAAACTTGACACAAAGATACCAACTTCTGAATTAAGTTAATCAGTAGTTTAGTAGTAATAAGGGAAATTTGTTTCACTTGGTATGGTGATAACTTTTTCCCTTTTTTTCTTTTGTTATTAGGTTTGAATAAACTTGAGGATACTATTTTTAAATAAAACAAATGTGATCATCTGCTTCCTTTTTGTTTTCTGTTAGCTGAAACAGCCAGTGTGAGCAGCCTGAACCTGTCCAGTGGACACACGAAGCGCATTGCCTTCCTGTTTGATTCAACTCTCACTGCCTTTTTAATGATGGGAAATCTCTCACCAGTATGTCCAAATTGCTTGATGTATTATGCCAATATAGAGCTTTAAAGTACTTTGACATCAATATACAGCTTTATTTAAAAAATAAATATTAAAAAAATCTTCTCTATTATTTGTTAAGTAGTAGTTTTGCTTAATAAAACTTTACTTGCCCTGTAAAATTCTGTTCTCAAAGAAGACAGTTTTGTTTCGTTGTTCCAGAACTTGAAAAGTCACGCAGTCACTATGTTTGAAGTTGGGAAACTGTCAGATGAGAGTCTTGACAGCTTCTTGGTGGAGTTGGAAAAGGTAAGTTGTTACATGTTTGGCAAAAGGCTCTTTCAGCACTTGAAGTGTTAAAGGGGCCAACTCCACCTTTTAACGATAATTCTAGAAGGACAGCTGTAGAATTATGTATGAGCAGTGCTGTTAATTGCTGTATCATTTCATACCAGTCAGGATGACTGGACACTTCAGTCCTTTTACCTAAAGATTGAGTCATGGTTTTAATTTATAGATGTTGTCTTTGTGTACTTTTTGACCGTTCCACTAGTGTGGCCAAGACCTGCTTTTCATTTAATAGTTGCTGTAGATCACCTTTGCATATAAGCTTCAGGGTTATTGCTCAATTACAAAGCTTTAGAATGCTAATTTGTTCATCTTTCCTTTGATGTAATTGATCCTTATGTAAACAACCTGCCACTTGTATGCATTTGTTTTGTTTCTTGTTTAGGTTCAAAGCACAGGGGAAGGGGAAGCACAGCGATACTTCGATCATGCCCTTACGCTGAGGAACACAATACTGTTTTTGCGGCACAATAAAGACTTGGGGGCACAAGCTGTACAGCCTGATCAGCCAAATAATGGTACTGTGAGCACTTCCGGACATCCTTCTAAGTTGGTTTACTTATCTGCCGTGGACTCAGCTTTCTGCCCTTGCTGTTCTTGTAGAAAGCAGTCAGTATCGTACTTGTTTAAAAATACTTTGAAATATTTTTCATCATCCTTTGAGCCTGTGTTACTGGGTTTGCTTGTTGAATGACAGATTAGGTTTCCAAGGCTTGCACTTAAGATCCAGAGCAACACATTAAAGCATAAGGAAGGCAAGACAAGCTGAACTTGACAAAGAGATTGTTTCAAATCATGTGTTTCTGAAAGCCATATAGAGGAGTCAGCTGTTCTGTCAAACAGCTTTGACAGCTGTTGTGTCAAAGAAACATTTTTCAAGCCATGGAAAGGAATGTATTCTTCTAATGGGGATTTTTTAGGTTTTTCTTCTAAAACTTAGTTAACTTCCTCAGTATCTCTGTGTTTATTTCCTGTGTTCAGTTAGTTGGTGAGAAACTAGTTCAGTGTCAGACAACCCTGTATGCCTAAATTGTTAAAATTTTGTACAGATTTATTAAAATTCACCCCAATTGTTTAAAACTTCATTGTGGAAGATACTGTATTCATGACTTAGCAGAGAATAGAAAATCTGAAATCATAGTTTGTGTTCGTATGTTCCATTTTAAGTGATAATTTAAGAATCTTGTATCTTGAACATAGGGTTCCCCTTGGACCTGTTACGATGTGAGAGTTTGCTTGGTTTGGATCCAGCTACCTGCAGCAGAGTTCTCAACAAAAATTACACTCTGCTGGTTTCCATGGCTCCACTCACCAATGAAATTCGACCTATTAGCAGCTGTACACCCCAGGTGAAAAAATACTGAGGGATTTCCCCCTCCCTCCTCCTTCCTGATAGCTTTCTTGGATACATTTGTTAGGTATCCTTTTAAAGTGACAAAATTATTAGTATGTAGAATATCACTGTAATTAATCCAATTAAAAATGTTAAGTTGAGCAAAAATGTGAATATTTAGTAAATTAAGTTTGTTTAATTTATTAAAAGTTTTTCTGTTCAAGTAAGAGTCAGTGACAGATATTTTGTTCTTGAATCTAGATTCATGGAAAATACATTACTATCACCTTTCTGGGAAGACTCTTGTGTCACTGGACTAAGTACCTAGAATATAGTTAGTAGAGAGTAATACGTTTGTACTTCAGTGCTGGAAAACTGGATTTTTATTTCTTTAAAACTGTTGCTTCTTAAATTAAATCTGTATGTATGATGGTTGCAATCTGAAGTTATTTCTAATTTCTTGACTAATCTCTCTTCAGCATATTGGGCCTGCAATACCAGAAGTCAGTTCAGTTTGGTTCAAACTGTATATATACCATATAACTGGGCAAGGACCACCTTCCCTGTTGCTCTCTAAAGGAACACGTCTTCGAAAACTTCCGGACGTTTTTCAGGTAGTCTGTGCATGGATTTATTCTCCCTTCCTTCTCCAAGTGTTTCAAAGATGTGCTGTATGTTATTTAGGGATAACAGCTGAAGTTAGAGGTACAATTCATTGTAGATGATGTTCCTTTTCTAGAAGAAAGTTTTATGTAGCATCTGGGTTTGTTTTCTTTCAAGGTTCTGAAAAAGGAATGCTACTTATGTCTCTCCCTTCATCAGAATGTGACTCCAGTATATTTGATGCCACCCCTTTCAAGTTTAGTGTAAACTGTGGTACTGCAGTCTTAAAAATTGAGGTTTGTTAGCCCATCCACAGAGAGTTTTAGAAAGATGTAGAAGAGCTGTGTGAAAAGATGGAGACCTAGGATATTGTGCTTGTTTTTAGTATTGTGAAACTAAAAGAAACGCCACTTTTACATATAATTCTGCCTAGTTTAGATGATGGCTAACATGATCACTTCCAGTTTGTCCAGATCTGTGCTGGAGACTTTGGAGTTTCTGGCTGTAATCCTCCCTGCAATTTAAATGCATTTAATAAAGGTTGCATTAGGTTGGAAAAAAGGTCTTCCTAGCCTGACTTGTAGCAGTGTCTGGAAGCAGGAAGAAGCAGCACATTATGTAATACTTCCTTGTAAGATCTTTCCACTCTCCTGTATGTTCTGGTCTGGAACTCCCTGGCTGCATGTGATTCTCTGTACACAGAGATCATGACTCGAATTGTTGGCTCTGCGCTGATGAGTTGATTTCCTTCCAGCTTGGAATCCACCTAACTTTTTAGCATCCATACAGTGCTTTGGCAAGGAGTCCCACAAAACAGCACAGGTGATCAGCTTCTGCCTGAAAGATTTCAGATGTGTCCCTTCCCTTTATGATTTCAAAAATTTTGTAGATACCTGTATTTCTAAGATTTACTGTAAAATCACATAGGATTAAGTGAATCAAGTCTTCTAGAGCAGAAGGCATTTTGTAAGGCCATTGGTGATGACCTTGATTCAGACCCTAGTCTGTCATTAGTTTAAACCATGAGTACATGTACAGGTTGTGCACTTTTGTTAGTAAAAAAGCATTCAGTGTGGTAGCCTTGGAAAACTTCAAAATACTGCATGAATCTCAGTGTGCTGATAGGACAGATTTTCTTGAACTAAATGATCTCCCAGTCTGGACATTTTTTCCTCTATGGCAATATGAGTGCTTCTCTCCTGCTGCTGTTTTGTAATGTCATTTTCTTAAGGAACTGTCAAGATGTTTCTAGAAATCTTACGGCGATGCAGTGGAATTCAATCTTGAAATCTGAATGACTAGGAAATTAATCAGTGTTCTTGTCTTCCTGTTCCCCACTCTGCCCTTGATAGATGTTTTGGGGATTGATTTGATAGTGTTAGTTTATCCAGTTTATATTTTGCTTTTAAATTTATGTGGGATTATATTCATCTCCTGTTTGCTAGAAGGCTTCTGCAATGGCCACATTGCTCTTACAGGACTTGGTGACAGATATTTCTTGTCTAAAATAGCATCTTAACTTTGAAGTTGGCAAACTTCTGTCTTTACCAGGAATGTGAGTGATCCTTGGTTCCAAGTACAACACTGTAGAGCTGTAGTTACCTATGATAACTTCCTAGTAGTAGCATTATGCTAATGCCTAACTCTAGTATTTCACTTTATGTGCTTAGATAATTCATTACTACTGCAAACACTCTTAATTTCTCTCTTCCAGGGTTATGATCGCTTACTAATAACGTCTTGGGGTCATGACCCAGGAGTAGTTCCTACTTCAAATGTGCTCACAATGTTGAATGATGCTTTAACACATTCTGCCGTTCTAATTCAGGTACAGAGTGCTCTGTATAAATGATGAAAATGATGCATAATTTGTTAAGTTGTTCTGTGGTAGAGGATATTAACAATGTAGAAGAGCTACACTTTTGCTAAGAGCTGAAAAATATGTTTAACCTCTGTAGGCAGTGGTGCTGTGATTCAGTGGCAGTTGAACACGGGTTTTGAACTGAATTCACATTATGTGTTATTGTGTTATGGGCAAGCATGAGTTTTGGTAGCTAAAGTAGGGGAGATAGTAAACTAGGATGAAAGTGAAGGGCCCACAAGCTTTTTAGATAGCAGTGACACGAGGTAGCTGGTATTATGAACTGTTACTCAAGAAATGCACCTTTTCAGACTGCTTGGTATTTAGCTCTTACAGTAAAGTATGAACAAAACATGCTGTTTATCACAAACAGCAGAATAGGTTGGGTTTTTCTATTTGGAAGAACTAAAATGGCTTCCTCATCAGTTTCTTTGGTTCAGCTGAACTCTCAGAATTAATCATTTGAATAAATAGATGTTTAATATTAGAACAAAAATAAAATTACATGTTCTCAAAGACCAACTTGTAAGCAGCCTGTGACTGCTGAAAAATGTTCTGTATGCAGGGGTGGAAACTCCCTTTTGCTCCAGAAGTGCTCAGCCTTTAGAAAATACTTTCATAGCCAGCAATTGGAGAGAAAAATTGCTCCCTTTCAGTGAAACTTAACCTCGCTGTGTTTACCACATGCATTTTAAGGGGAAAGGTGGGGTACTTCAATTATTTCAGCTAAGCGAGACCTTTAATGCATAAATACCTCCATTTGTTTGTTTCATCAGTTTGGCTGGTACTCCTTAAAAGGGAGCACAAGTGGGACTGAGCTAAGCTGATGAGTATTTTTTCTGTTCCTAATTTAATTTCTTGATGTTCAGGGGCATGGCATGCATGGAATGGGAGAAACAATGCACATACCTTTCCCTTTTGATGAAGCTGAGCAACAGGGAGGTAACTGATCATCTTCAATGTAATTTCTACATTACATTACACATCTGTTGCACATCACCTTGTGCAATAAGGTTGCAGTAATCCTTTTAAAACAAATTTTGTTGATCTTATGAGCCATATGAGAAAATGGAAAGTTTTAAATGGTTGACAAGTCTCTTCTGAGCTTAGAGATATCACCTTCCCCTTTCTATCTTCTCTGACCTAATTAAGAGTGTGTTTTCTGGCCTCTCTTCTCTCCTAACACAGATGTAAAGAAGTAACTTCCACAAATACCTCCAAATCTTTCTTTGTGCATACTTGCTTATTAACTAGCATATTTATTAACTGCATAAATAATTTTTCCATGTATTATTCTTCCATATATTATATTGAGCCTTTCTTAACTGTAAGACAGGTGAGACCAAAACTGAACAAACTTACCTTGATTATTAGCACCAGGAACATATTAGGGAGGTTTTTTCCCCAGGAAAAGCTTTGCTAGCAAAATCTATTCCTTCAAAGTCTGCCTAGCTCAACTGATTTTGAAAGGCAGGAATTAACATGTTCTCAGTACTCCTTGATGAGTAGGACAGAAGCTTTGCATAGTTGAGGCCATAACCTCTCCAACTGAGAGCTGTCGTAAAAGTATGAATTTCCAGATACGAAATCTAAAATTATTTAAGCTACCACTTAGAAAAGTCTGGGCCGAGTAGAAATAAAACGAACTTCCTAATTTAGTTTTTACTAGGTTCAAAATTGGTTACTATTATATTTGCTCTCTCTGACATGTCTGGTTTTTCATTTAGTATCAAGTTGGAAGAATCCCTGAAGTTAGAATCTCTCAAGTTCTGACATGGACAACTCGGTGTTGAAATTTCTTGTTAAGCTCTAATGCTGTATTCTAATTCTTCAGAATTTCAGATATGTGAAGCATGTATCTTGCATTGAGTCTGCCATAAAAGACTCTGGCACTGAAAGAGCTGGACACCTGATTCCTAGCTGAACCTTGCCATTTCTGCTATCTGAATGTCTGTGTGTAGGAGAGAGAGATTGTCTTCTGTTTGTATTTTTCTTTTTCCTTGGCTCTATTACTGTATTATAAAATACCGCTTCATGCTTGGTGTTATGCCATATCTAACAATGTGATCACTAAGATGGAGCATTACAAGCAGGAAAAATCCAAATTAAAAACTTACCCTGGCCTAGAGAGGAACCACATGTTTATGTGAGAGGCCTCTAGTAAAGTACGCTGGCATATGTTTTGTTTCCTCCTTAGACTTCTCTCGTGTAAACATGGGCATTCATACGGCTTTAAAAATACTGAGAAACAAAGTGGACTTGCAGCATTTTTGTGGCTATGTCACAATGTTGAATCCTTCAAGTCAACATGCTAGCAGAAAGCTGAGTGATGCTTCTGATGGAAGAGGTTGGTTACCAATAATTGTCTTTTTTTTCTGTATCCCCTTAATTTCACATACAATCACTTAAGTAAAGGCGAGCAAAGGATTAAATTCTTTGATTTGTAATTCTACAAAATACTATCCAATACAGATAGGAACCCATTTTGAGTATAAATCTATTGGCAGTAGGCTTACTTACTAATTCTTATTTGAGACTAGCTCAGAAATACCAAATACAGATTGATAAATGACTGAACTAGAACAATGAAGGGAAAAAATACTCTTTTAAATATTAAAAATAAATTGTGTCATTTTTATATGCCAGAATTTAATCTTTCATAAATATTGAGGATCCCTAAATAACTCTTTAGTCCCAAAATGAGTCAGGCCCTATGTTTCTCCCTATCCCTTCTTCCAGTTTTATAGTTTTATAGTCCTTGGGCAAGGTAACTAAACTTATATTCATGTGCATGTTTATGTAAGAATTACTTTGCCTTTAGGAGAGACTGAACTAGCATCAGGATCTGATGTAAATGGGAGCACAGAATCATTTGAGATGGTAATAGAAGAACCCTCAATGGATTCTGCAGTCAAGCAAAGCCTTGAAGGTAAAAACATGACAAATCGGTTGTACTAAACATCACTTTGTTTTTAAGGATCTGGATTCATTGTTTGATTGTTCTCTGGGATAAGTCTAATGCTAAATTCTGCTTCAGATTCCCTTAAATATTTGAGAAGTTCAGGAAATGAGCTGTCTTTAAAAAGCATGAACTGTCTAGTGGATCCAGATCTAAGATTGTTAACCCCAGAATGAGCTCTTGCTTTCTTTTTCTTACAGTTAGGTTATCTCTTGCTTTTCTTTCTGTAGTACCCACAACTGAACTGGAATGGGTTCCCCTGGAATTATGCTTTGGCATTCCACTTTTCAGCTCTGAGTTGAATCAGAAGGTCTGCAGAAAAATTGCCACTCATGGATTATGTAGAAAAGAAAGGTGAGCTGTAATTTATTGGCTGCAGGTTTACCAGATGGTGTGTATTATGTCTGGAGCTTCTGCAAGAAGAGGTACCTACAACTCAATGGCTATAACGCAGAACTGAGCTATTTTTATACAGTAGCTAATTCTAATGTGTAAGGGAATTGTATTTTGGCTCATAGATATATACACCTAGTCCTTAGTTGTGGTAAATTAAGATTAGGGGTTTTTTTATAGTTTCTGTAAGGCAAAAATTAATTCTTTGTTGTAAACTGTCTGTGAGCAGATCAGGAAAAAAGTAAGTTTGGGTGCCTTCCTACTCATGTTCCCTTCCTATCCTAGCACAGCCTTTTTTTCCTCCTCCTAACTGTTCTGGAGTGGGGGATAAAAGCTTGCTGGTAATGCTTTGGTGTAAAATGCATTTAGCTCTCATGGAAATTTTCTTTACTGTTGGTATCATACTTGATAAGTTTAGTCATGGCTTATGATCCAGCTATCTAATGCTTTTTACTGCAGCTTTTCTTTATGAAAGATTATTCTTTCAACAATGGGATTTTGAGGTTTGTTTCTTTTGCTTTGTGGGGGGGTTGGGAGATTTTGTGGATTATTTTTGGTGGCTCTTTTTTCCTAAGGCATTATTCTGGAAATCAAAAGTAAGGCAGCTTGAAAATAAGGCAAAAATAAGGCTCTTATTATAGTAGTTGACCTGCTTTTAACAGGTCTGCTAATACACTTCTTAAAAGTCATGTTACCAGACTGTCCTAGATAAGAATGAGTCTAATATATTACTTATCTTATGTAAAATAATATTTTTCAATTGCAGTAGTTTCATTTTATTCAGTGTAAATGGTGTGGAAAATAGCTTTTACCCGACTAGACTCAAGAGCAGATGAGTCAACCACCTCTTCAATGATGCCAGTATTATCAAGCTTTATGTGTGAAAGCTTTTAACTTTATGTAACATCGTGATGTTAGATACTACTGGAGTTATTTGTGAGCAAGTTACTACGAGGGTACTTTACTAGTAAAAAATAGTGTACCTTGACCATAACTTGTTTTCTTTTGTTTTTTTACAGCCTTCAAAAACTCCTACATTCCAGTAGAAAGCTGTCTCTTCAGGTCCTTAATTTTGTTCATTCATTCCAGGTAAGGGGCAATAATCCAGACGTTAATCATTCTGTATGATCTGTCATCCCTTTCTGCCCTCTTACTTGCCTTTCTTGGGTGTATGGAAAAATACATGGTTTGTTTTATTTGCCTTTTCTTTAAATGGTGACTGTATTAAGCACTCAAGTGCTGCTTGAAGGACAAAGCAAGTACTCCCCTGTCCCTTTTTTAGCCTCATTTAATACTTGTCTCAACTCTGTAGTTGCTTCTGGTGCGTAATTATTTTCATTGTTTTTTATGGCACTTGCTCAGCAAAGTTGTCCTTCACTCCTCCTGTTGAAACACAGCCTACACTGCTGGTTATGTGGTGGCTGCTTGGATATGTTGGAGAGATTTACTGCAAACCAGGGAGATGCTAGATTTATCCGCCTCTCCAGTCAATGTTTCCTTAGAAACAAGTGAAATATAATAACATGGATTTCATGCCAGTTACTTTTGTACTTGTCCTAAGATCCTCTAGACCTTAGTGTTCAACGAGTACAAATATGTAAAACTACTTACTCTGGAAGGATTTTTTAAGAGTGTAGGTAGGAAATAGGGATCTTACGTAGTAAGCAAAGAGGAATGCCAGGTCTGCAGCCTGCTCTAAATCTGCATGGAAGCAAGCCATGTCCATGTGTAACATGGAATCTGCTTAGCTGCTCTGTCTTACAATACTTTTCTCTAAAACTCTGTTTTCGGCAAGATAATGAATTTGCAGCTTACTTAACCAGGTAGTGTTATGGATGGTGTGATCCTGAAACTGTTTCCATGAGAATGTTGGAGATTCCCAGTAGGTTTGAAGCCCTGAAGCCAACTGTCAGTCTCAAGTGACTCCTGTCCTAATGTGTTAGACATTATCTCTGAGATGCACTTTTCTAGACGGTGATCATAGAAAGGAAAAAAAAAAGGTGTTGATGTGAATTTTAAAATGATAAAACCAAACTTCTGGGAAATAATACCCCTCAGCATATGGTCAGGTAATTGCCTCCAAAAACACGTATCCATCTTAGCATGGTACAGGATAAATAGCAGTCTGATAGATGTCCCAAAGATTTTAGAGATTTCGATTCATTATTCTGTTTTTACTTCAATAATTATTTGGTAATTTTTGGATTTTAGTAACACACTTCAGAAACTCAAAGTATATTTGCAGATTAGATTAACCTGTCATATTCTTTATTTTTAAGACATGGTTTTCTTCGTTTTGCTTTTAGGAAGGTATTTCAACACTGGATCAGCTCCATGATGCTGGTTCTTCAAGTTCACTTCTGCAGCCAATTTCTGCAGACATGGGTGTTCCTCTTCCTGCCAAGAATCTCATGTTCAAGGAGGGTGTATTATCTGAATGGAACGGATGGGCCCCTTCCTCAGTTTTTTTCAACCACACCTAGGGAACAGGTCAAATAGAGGTTCTTGTGCATTGATCACTAAATGCCTTTCTTCTATTATGGTTAATTCCTAGTGCCAACCACTAAGAAGTGTACTGCTGCTGCAGCATAACCCGTGTAAAAGTAGTGTTACAAAAATGTGTTGTGTTGCAGTATTGGGGAAGTACTTCAACTGTCTAGAATTTGTTACTCATTACTGCATATCTTGCTGCAACAGAGAGCTTTTTAGCTGTCAGCACTATTTTTATCTTGAGACAATCTTTCTTTTATAACTAAACATGCCCTTTCTAGGCTTTCTGATGATTGTTAAATTTCTATGCTGTCACCACAAAATTGCAATAGTAGTTTTCTATGTTCGTTACTCAGACATAAATTCTGTTTAGTTTTGTACTGTATTACTGAAAATCTTTCTGTATAAAGGTAAGAGATTTGGCTCTTCCTCTGAAAGCTCAGTGATACCAACTGATTAAATAAAAGTATCATGATGATATGGGGCATTAAGGATTGTTGAATTCTGTAGTTCAGCTTAACGGTGGGGCCTTGACAAGTCAGTACAATGGAAGGAGGAGGCTGAGGTAGTGCAGACTCAGTGTCCTGCTGATGACCTAAGGCCACGTCGAAGATGAGTGGTGCACTTCCATCTCTGTCAGTATTTGGTGGAGGTATGGAATTGTCGAAGATCTGAGGTGGTTATCTCTGTTTGCAGAGTTCTTAATGATAATGGATTCATCTTCTTGGTATGAAACCAGGAGTGTCTGAGATTTGATCCCGCTGGGAGTCTTTTGCTGTAATTTGAAGCTGGTGATGATTCCTGTGGGCAAACTCCTGTTGTCATAAATTGAATTTAAGGTAGATAACTAGTTCTGTCCTGTTGTTTAATGTTTGAAAGAACAGAGCTCTTGATTTTTCACATCAGTCGTTAGCAAAGGAAGATAACAGCAGAGGATGTGAAGACAGAAACTTCAGTGAATCTGTGTTCCTTGAACTATTACCTGTTGATCATGACAAAAATTAACAGTAGGCTGTTTCATCTAAAATTGTATTCTGGCTCTATTTGTAGGGGATGACTTTATGTAGCATGACTTTACTTTGTTTATATTAGGTATTAACAACTTTTTGCTAGCTTAAAAAAGTCTATTCTGTTTAGCACGCAAGGAGGACGAGCAATGTAGTGTGTTAAGACTTCTCTGCTAGCTCCCTTCTTCACTAGAACGGCCTTGTTTTAAATAGTCATAACTAAAAATGAGACTTAATCATCCTGTCATTGCTATCCTGCAATACATAATGGGTCAAGGATCTGTGGCACAGATGGTGCTGAACAGCAGCAAGGAGAAGAATGGCAACATTTGGGTTTGTATCTTGTTCTGCACTAAAAAAAACATGTCAAAAGCTTGAAGAGGACAAATGTACAAATGTATAGGATAATGCAGTGACTTAACTTACAACCGTGAAGATCCCATTCTTTTTCACTGGATTTACGTACATTCCTGAAGTGTAAGCGTAGGACTTGTGCTCTGAGAAACTGGAAGTCTGTAGTACTTCAGTTTGCTCAGTGCTGCATTCTTACATCTGTTTTGTTCTGGAATTTTACCAGCAACAGCTGAACTTAGCATTCTGCATATATCACAGTTACATTACCCATATGAAGTTTTTCATTTACACTACTGTGACCTTTTGTACTGGACATGCATACTCTCCATAGCAGTTTTTAAGTTGCCTTATTTACTCCAGAGTAAGTTAAAGAGGAATTGGATGTCAGTCTGCTAGAAATGGCTGAGAAAAACTTTACTGTGAGAACTGTTCCATGGAGGTGAAGCCAATATCTGGCACTGCAGAGGAATTAAGCAGTAGTGATGGCTGACACTTCCAGGGCTATAGATGTTACTTTAAGTGCTACTGTGAGCTGCAGTAGGTGAGCTAGTTTCCTGTATTGTATTGAATTTTGTCATGCACTATCCATACTAGGATGTAAAGTGATGATAGTGCAAGTTGTATGAAAGTTCGAAATTCGGTGAAAACTTACTGTTCTCACTGCATATTCTTCAGTGTTGCTAAGTGAAGGATATCCTTCCTTATTAGGTTGTCTGAAGTAAAGTTTCTAAATAAAAGTAGCCTGCTCCTCAGAGTTGGTTAATACCTATAAATCTTAATGGTAAGAATTCCAGATGTGTTTCAGTTTTTTAGAACTCAAGCCACTCTAATTTAGGGGCTTCAACACTAGTTTAGGAGCTTAAATATTCAAATCTGCATATTTGAAGTTTCCTGAATAAATTGCAACCAAAGAAGTCTATTGAAATTCCTGAAACTCTGCTACAGCACCAGTGCTTGGGATGGTCAAGAGGCTTCAAACTATGTAACTTTTGTTTTAAATATGGTGTAAAAACCCAACAGGTCTCAAAGATCTTCATACCAAAAGAATCTATTTTATATTGTATTGCAAATAAAGACAAATTAAATCAATTTCTTTTCTTCAGGTAGTTTTATTGACCGTGGGGAAAATCACATACATTACTCATTGTAAAGCTGTTTTAAGTTTGTTTCAGCAAGATTTTTAGCTTGCAAAAGACAGCTTGGCTTTGTGCTCTGGCACAACCCAAATAGTATTAAAGCTAGATGGATATACCTGAAGATGTTCAGGAGCCAGCTAAGAAGTGGGTTATGTTTGTTTTCAGTTTTTTTGATCATGATTTATTGCACTTTTTTCCTTCATTGTTCTCAAATTTTCCCTTACTTTCTTGTTCAGTGTTTCAAATGGTTTGTATTTTGGAAGTTTTAAGTACAACTGTAACTGAATACAGTTGTGCTCTTCTAGTGTGACATTGTTAATATTATACATTGAATTGTACAAAGTCTGTGTTCAATTAAATTATTGACACATGTAACAAATGTTTACAAATAAACTGTGGTGTAGGTCAAACCATGTGCAGAATCCTTCTCATGCAGTAGTTTTATTCTTGGGCACAGCTCTGAAATGTCCCTCTGTCACTGTAATGCTCAAGCCCACCAAATGTCATTGAAGTATCTTTCCCCAGTACACCTGCAGTTCTGCAGAGATGCAGTTTCATCAGTGGGAACTCTGTGTTCTAGTGTAGTCTTTCCCATCCCACTTAACCTCTGAGGAAGGGAAGGACGAGATCATCATGTATGCTGCATCTCCTCCAGCCACAATCTAAACCTGGAGTTTTGGATGCTGGGTATTTGAAGGCGCTTGTGCATGCGGTGTCTTACCTGTTTGCTTTGGCTAAAGACATTTTTGACTAGGAACTTGAAAGAAATGAGACGAAAATTGTTTATGTAAGGCAATGCAGGCTGAGCATTCATTTTAGCAGCATAACTGCAATGAATCTGATGTCAGTAGGAAAAATACAGACCGATACGGCGAAAGAAACCAAATAACCTCCTCATGTTTAAATCTTCCTTTATTCTAGCCTGGATTTTCTTGAGAATGTGTATGTAACTACCTTTTTCTATGTTTTTCCTCTTCACCATTTTTTCCACTTGAAAACTCCCAATGCATGTCTCTAGCTTTGTCATCGTGATAGAGCTCAAAGCTCCTTTTGGACCACAAAGAAGTGCATCTGGTGTTACTGTTCAGCACTTGAAGCTAATGTTAACCCTCCCCCCCCATCCCCTGGAACAAAGCCAAGCTTCTTAATGCTTCTTGGAAATGGCTTTGGGTGACTTTGATAATCAAGATTGCTTTCTTAGGAGCTGCTTGGTAGGAAAGATGCTGTTTGGAAATGTTCCTCCTGGTGAGGGCAGGTTGGGGCTGGGCAGAGTGCAGGAATGGAGCTGGGCCTGGAAACCTCCTCCTCCTCCTTGTGGAGCTGCAGTGAGGTGCTCAGCTCGGGGTTCTGTCTGATACAGAGCTGAGTGAGGTGGCACCATGGCCTGGATTTGTGCCAGCCTGAGTCTCTGCCCTCAGCTACACAGGCTTTAGGACTTTAGGGCTGCAGGTGACTCCTCATGTGCAAACTCCTTTGTCCTTGATTCTGCAGAGCTGCACAGAAGTGAATCAGAAGTATCACACTAAATAGGGCGACGGAGGCATTAGTTCGTGACAGCTTTAATATATTATTATATTCAACTGGGGAAAAGTGGAAATGAGAAGAAACTAATGATGAGGAGAGGGGAAGAATAATGGTCTAGAAAAAGTGTTGGGAGAAGGGGGGAAGCATCCTTCTGACTTGTTATGTCCTAGAGCTAGCCCATAACAGAATAAAGAAATGGAACCACATCTCTTAATTACCAGTGTTCAGGGACCACTCCTTACCCACCCCTGCCAAAAAAAAAAGGGGAAAGAATCTAGACACAGAAATGAGAAGTGCCAAGGTTGTGAGCAGACTGGGAAGTAGGGAGTAGAAATAGAATTGGAAAGTACTCTGATAGCTTATTTTTTGAGCTTTCTGAGCTTCAAACAATTAGCATGAATTGGCCTGGATTGTATGTTCATGAGATCTATTAAAAAAAAAAAGTGTTGAAAAAGTGTATGAAGTATTACTCCAGTCATTTGTAAATTAATTCTGATCAAGTAGCTGTTGTACTCTGAAGCCATCTGCTTGTTTAACTGTGCCACAGTGTGAGTGCTGTAGTAGGACTTAAGCAGATACGGGTTTCTAGGCACACAAATGTCCTGTAGGTGTCAGCACTTCTCTTGCTATTTTCCTGACTTCCAGCAACAGGAGTAGCAGGAAAAAGCTGGATTTTTGGGGGGGTTGGTTGGGTTTTTAAATTAAAAGTATCCAAGTGGATGTTCTTTGCTAGTGAATACTATTAAAGCAAAGTTTTATATAATTAAAAGCTAGAGCTCTCCTTACTTGATAAAGAAGCTTCAGAAAATTGACTTGGTTAAAATGCTACTTAGAGAATATCATATAGCTGTTTATAAAACTATCTAAATAATAGGACTAAGCCTTTGACAAATACTGAAACAAGTGACATTCACCAGTGGTAATGTGCTCTGCCATATGTGACAGCATGTCTGAGGTTAAGCATTAGCTCCAGGTTGGCAGTTCTGACTTGTGAAGCAGTCTTGAACCTCAGGATGAGGCATAGGACTTACATGCAACTGGTTCACAATCATGTTTGTTCATCTGCTGTAAATCCAACAAGGGCAGGCTTACTTCAACCCAGCCTTCCTGAAGCACTGGAGACCAGGTCTGGAAGGGTGATTCAGCAATGAGTAAATGTGTGTGACTCAAGTGTCTGAGCAACATGGAGAACTTGGGTCTGAGAGACCTTGGAAACAGGAGGAGAAACATGCTTTAGCCCAGTGCTGTTTACAGAAGATTTATTTTATAATTATGGTTGGGAGGATGGAAGAGTTAATTTAAACCATCTTTTTAATGCATAGGAAGAAAATAGGCATGGAACACCCTCTCTCTTGGACTTGGTACTCTCTCAGCAGCCTAGCAAGTCTGATGATATTAGCATAGCCATTTGATTCAGAAAGAGATTTGGGATTTGTATTTGGAAGACTGCTGAAGCTCAGTTTTGTAGCATTCCATGCTTTTCTTGCTTTACATTGATCCTGGTTAGCAATTTGTCTAGGTTGTCTCTGTATTTCTGACCTCATGAATTACTAAAGAGC
The DNA here is from genome assembly GCA_013397755.1 of Cnemophilus loriae. Taxonomy (NCBI): domain Eukaryota; kingdom Metazoa; phylum Chordata; class Aves; order Passeriformes; family Corvidae; genus Cnemophilus; species Cnemophilus loriae. Next base: position 958,112 of record VZTF01005570.1, read on the forward strand.
TCTTTTCCTTGACACTTGTCTCCAGTCCCAGAAAGTATTAATAGCTGAATTTCCATACGGCAGTTTCTAAAGTATTGGTTTCTTTGGCTAAGGAGTGTGATTTTGTTGGCTCATATTCTTCATTAGACCAACACTTCTTGCCCTCTTCCTAGAGAGCTGATATCACAACTATGCAGAATATATTCTGAGGGACTGAATGGGTATCAGTGACAAAACTGAAGGTTTTACCACGGTCGCACATGTGATAATATTTCAGAAGGGGGAATTATCCTGCGTTTTCCTCTCTAATCTTCAGCACAAATGCATCTGAGATCCATTATTGAACAGATGGCGGGATCTGTAATTCAAGTGTTCTGTGCACTTGTCTTCAGGATGCCTGTACAGGAGGTGAAGGTGCCATGAGGTGTGAGTGAAGCAAGATAAAATAGAGCCAGTTCCTCTGGACAAGATGGTCTAGAGATTATGTTTTTACTTGAGCTTATGTATTGAAATAATTAATTTGTCTGTGTCAAGCCTGCAGATTGAGTTGGTGAAGCCAGCAGCTCCTGAGATCACTAAACTTGTTTTCAGTGAGGTGAGTTGGGCAAAGGTAACCAGCCCTGTGCAAAGCCAGCTGCAGTGAAGAGCTTGGTCTTGGCTACAAAATAGACCCATGGAGCTGCATAAATACGTGAAGTGCCCAAGCCAACTTTTACAAGCAGTCCTGCACAGAAAATGCTGATTTGCTGAAAGGGAACTACATGGGCCTGAGATGCCTGGCTGTGTGCAATGGATCCTTTAGATTGATGATCATCCATTGATGATCAGACTCAGTCCCTGCTCTGAACCAGGTGTGCCATTACTCTGAAGTAGTATGATCTTCTTTGCTGTAACTATTACAAGTCATATAAATAGCTGCATATTATGGAATAAAACTTGAAGCCAGCAATTAGAAAAAAAAATCAGCATGCCATGTAGGAGAATTATTTATAGTCCTGGCTCTGAGTTGGGCAGAACAGCTGCTTTGTTTATCAAGGGGAAAATCTAGTTACTCCTTTCTTAGGATGCTGAACAAACTGTTACTTTTTTCATATACTGATTTTTAACTCCCAGCCAGTGGGACCAGTGTGCTGCTGATACTGGAAGAGCACCGATTGCTGCCTGATAGGGCTTTCAAAGGTTGCAAACAGCAGGCAGGACTTCTCCAGTCCTACAGAGAGCAGCCTTGCATTTAAAAAATTAGACTAATCTATTACAGAAGTGCTGTTGTGTCTGATTCTCCTAGGGTAGGAGTCAAGAGCAGCTACCCAGGAGCTCTTGATTTTTAGAAAAATACTTTTGTTTTTCTAAACACACCCTCTCCCTTCCTATCTCCATTCATGACTGAATCTCCATCTGCAGAGAGTGGATGAGCTTGGTGTGGAAGTTTAAATTTCTGGCTGCAGCTCCTGGTTTGGCTTTTCCTTTGTGTTGCTTTTCCTTCATCTTTACAAGTGCCCCAGGGCCGACGTGGCCCCTGCCGTGTGCTGGTGCGTGCCTGCAGAGTGGTGCTGGTGTGCTGTGCCTGGCAGCCTGAGCTGTATCCCCACCTGGCCAATTACGTTTTCTCAGGAATGATAAGTCCATAGTGTTCAGAGCCCAGCTGCAGAACTGTGCTTGCAGTCGGTGTTTGTACACCCTCGGGGTGAACACCATCACTCCCTTTGTGCTTAAAAGGGATCCTTGGACCATGTCAGCAGTGTCCAACCCCTTTGGACCATCCCACGATAGCAAAACAGGGCTGGATTCCCTGCTGCCTATTGCAGTGGGGTGGGGCTTGTATGGCTTGTTGCAAACCCAGGCTGGGGCCACAGCCTGATGGATTACCTTAAGTAATTTGTAAACAGGTGTCTCCTGGTTATGCTTTGCTTTTCTGTGGGCTAACAGTCAGGTAATATTTTGTGGGAGGAGGGTAGAAGAAAGAGGGGAAGAAATTATTCTTAGTGCAAAGATCTTACTAGGAAAAAAAACCCAAGAATTTTTAATGCTCCTAATAGATTTCCATTTGCTCAAGTAGAGAACAGCTTAGGTGGATTTCTTAAAATATTTAGACAAAAAGCGTAGTTTGATTAAATGCTATATGGTCTGCTGCTGAAGCATTGCCACGATGGAAAAAATCTCCCCTTCTGAGATCAATTAGTCTGTGCTGAGATCAATTAGCAGCACTGGCAAGATGATTCAAGGAAAGGAGCTTGACACTGGGGTATCTCTGGGCTCTTAGCAGGGTTGCAGGAAAGGAAGAGTAGAAATAGATGGTAAAATGCAACTGAGGAGACTCGCAGGAATTTTATTGCTGTTGCTGCTGCATTCTGTGCCGGACTGTCGGACCAGCACTGCTTTTGCAGATCTTTCCACTCCATTTCCTCTGTCCCTGCTGTCAAACCCATGACTTGCTCTGTGTCGGTATTCCAGCACGTAACAGCTCTTTGGGAAGGTTTTTTTCCCCACGACAGAGCTGTGCTGTGGCTGTCAGCAGAGTCTCCTGCCTGTGCCTCACTGCTCACCTCCCCTTCCCACTCACAGGGCCTTTACCATGCTCGACAAGAAGAGATGGAGAGCAAATGTGTCCCAGATTGCTCCTGAGCATCTTGGGGTCCTGTCATCTCAGATGGCCTCAGAAAGGTCTGTGCAGGGACCCATGGCTGGAAGGGACAGCTGGTCACCGGGCAGCTCTGGCCACTGGCATGTTTAATAACCAGCAGAGAGGACTCTGAAAGAGCTGTAGTGTCTCTGTAAGAAGAAATGGTGTTTCCTAAAGGTCTGCACTGAGAAAGGAAGCTTTCAGAGCTGCAGAGCTTATGTAGCCATTACATTTGAAAAGATTGCTCTGTGCACAACAAAAATTAAAAGACCGATGTTGTCAGAAGCCTTGCAAAGTGTTAGAAGGGGGCATTGTATGCATGGACAAAATGCAGCAAGCTTGTTTTTAATTCTGTGGACTCTTTTTAATTGTTGTATTTGCATCTCTGAAATAAATCTTTCCAATCATAATCACTCCAAAGTTTTGATTTTTCTGGAGCAGTGAATTTAATGGCATCTCAGGAAGAGGGTAATTATTCTTGAAAGAGGAGACGTCGTTCTGAAATAGGGTTATTTTTAACTTGGGATTTGGTGTCCCCATGGGGCGTTACACTGCCATACCTGAGCTGCTGATCGCTCTACTGGAGGATTGCTTGCCCCTTCCTCTGTCCTCACGTCTTCTGAGAGGTTTCAAATGCTTACATTTTGCTTTGTCATACATTATGATCCCTGGAGTTTAAAAATGGAGCTAAATTAATAGCAAGCTTCAAACTGCCAATCCAACTTTACATGCACATGAAGGGAAAAATGACAGAAAATGTTCAAGTGCTTCAAAGAAGTCATCAGAGGAGCTTACCTGTCAAGGGTGTTTTTAATCTCATATATGTCTGGTAAAGACTGTAGCTATACTCCAGGGTCAAGCTTGGCTTGGAAAAAAGAGAAAAAAGATTTTGCAGAACCGGGCTCCTACCTCCAAACTAGTTTGGACTTTTGCAGACAAACATATTGAAATGCATTGACATATGGGATACAAACCAGCCTTTCCTGTCTCCCATCCTGTGTTCCTCAGTAAATTTCTGCCCCCAGGGAGCTCTGCAGAGGTTGGACACCCTGCAATTTGCTCAGTGTGCAAAGCTGCTCTGCAGAGATCCATCTCAGTGCAGAGACTGGCCCAGCTCAGCTGATTTCAACCTGATTTAAGGGGTCGTTAAGAATGAGGCTTCAGCTTCTGGGCTCACCTGGTTGTGAGTCAAAGCAATGGAGAGCCTGAAGTGGAAACCATCCAGAGTTTGGAGGCAATGGCTTCATGGATAGCGTGGCCACAGCTGACTTCTGGGGTTGAGATGTGCATGGGTTGAGACATAGCATGTTTGTGCTCCTGTTCCTTCAGTTTTTATAGTCTTTTCTCTTAAAAAATGTTTGAAAGAGGAGTGTGCGAATGGTGTATGACACTGAAGTAATACTGGATATCGCTTCTCACTTGGGAATATTTCCTGACGGTTTTGGCTTTTCATAGCAGCTCCAGTGAGCCAGTTTGATGTCTTCACTTTTCCGACATCTGACACATGCATACAGAAGGGAGATGGAAAGGTTTCCTCTAGGGTTCCATTGAACTCCCAGCAGAATTTGTGTATCCCCATTCTGAGCATGGTTTATATATATATTTAAAATGTCCACTGTGAGGATATATATCTATCATCTCCTTGCCATGATCCCGTAACCAGATACTTAGGAGTCCCCTGGCTTCAAAAGTCAATCCCAGGAAAGTGCTTTCTTGAATTATCTGGGACTATAAAGTAATTACAGCCTTGGCATGTTTTACCTTGACAAAATGGTCAAAATTTGCATTTGGGGAGTGTTGTGCAATTTTTACCTGCCCTGATGTGAATGATTGGCACTGGTGTTTTGTACTGGAGGCGAATTAGATTCCTTTTCTGACTTACTGCTCTGTGGAGAAATGAAAATGTCCCCAGACTGGATTTACTTTTTCATGCAATGGGTAGGGGGAAGCTGTGGTGCTGCCTTTGGAAACATATGCTTTGGAGCAACTATGGAAAATGATTCAAGAGTAAATTTCCTTGCACTGGATCATTTGAAAAGGCTGTAGAAACTGATACCTGTTATTTTTGGGAGGAAAGATGTCATCACAAAATGTATTTGAATTTCTTTGTCTTGGTCTTTCTAAAAAAGCACTGCAAAGGTGGAGGGCTGAATGAGAAGCAGTGACATCTTTCACAGCCCCTCTTTGCTCCCTGCTACGTTCAGAGGTAAAGAACAACAGGTTAAACTGGACACAGGAGCTCAGCTCCTGACATGAGCACTGCTGCCAACACCTGCCACCCTTTGCAAGTTGTTTCCCTGCCTCTTTTATGTCAGAGAGGTGCAAATGCAGCACCACTAGCCTCGCTGAAGGCCATGAGGACTTACTGCCATCACCTCTGCAAAAGCTCTCACAGAGGAGATGGGTGCTGTAAGAGCATTTCTGGTCCTGCAAATGCAGCAGAGGGAGCCTGGCTGGACTGGTTCTGTGCTTGCTCTCCTGGGGATGCTTCAGCACAGCTGGTCCATGGGCCAGCTGCCCTGACCTCCCTTCTGCCAGGGTTAAGATGCAAGAAAGCCACTAGCTTAATTTGGGCTAGGTCTTTGCTGGGGAAATCACAGGTTCAGTTTCTTTCCATCGGAGGACTTTGGCAAGGCTGGGCTGGAGGCCTTAGCAGCATGGCTGAGAACTGTGACCTATTTAATAACAATCTAATACACTTAACACAGGGCTCATCAGGACTAGCTGGGGTTAGGGACAGCCAGCCTGTGACTGCAGTGATCTTGCATCCTGTTGTTCAGCTGCCCTTGTGTTGCCTGACCGACAAACCATCCCAACACTGTGGATGCAACAAGCAAGCAGGGCCCATTGCAAGTGCTTTCTCATTTTGCCACCCCGAGCTGCATTGCACTGTAATTTATCCCTGCACACCCCAGTTATGATTGTGGAAGGGAATGCAGAAGTCTTGGTGCTCAAGCTACAGTTCATTACCCTCATTTTTCTGCATCTCTGTCGTGTTACTGTGAGCTACAGTGTCATGAAAGAGAAGAACCGAATAGTTGGCTTTGGGTATTTAGAAATTGGAGAAGTTTGTTAATGTCTGTCCCTGGGATGTCCCCAGTCTCACACGTACAGAGCAGGAAGCAGGCTCCAGAGTTTCATAGCACCACCTGTAGCTGTCTGTGCCCAACCCTGATCTAGATGCTAACATTTCTGTAGGTAACGAGTACAGTCACCAGGATCCCAGCAGGCTTTTTATCTCCTTCTCCAAACACATCTAAATTCCCATGTAATTACGAAGCCATCATGCTAATTACAGCCGTGGGAAAACGATATCCCCATCTGCCAACAGTTCATCCGCATCACTGAGGCACAGGTAAGGCTCAGGAAAAATTAATTTCACTGTATTTAGTCACGTTAGCAGTTCTAGTCTTTATTATTACAACAGCACAGACACCCTCTGTTAACTCATTGTACTGGTGTGTCTGTCACGTGTGGGCTTGGGCCGTCAGGGCTCAGTGGCTTCTCAGTGAGGCTGCCTGTGAATGGGTGATGTGGGGAGCAGGCTCAGGACAGAGACTGCAGTTTTGAGGGAAGGAAAGGACACTTAAACCAAATGAAAATGGATGAAGGTCTTCTGTGGTTTGGGATATCTTATTAATATTTAGAAATAGAGCTCCTAGCTCCAAAAGTTACAGAACAATGCTGTGTATCAAGTAATTTTGCTGCAGGCTTATCTTTGCTCTAAGTGGGACAGAAGACAATGACTGTGAGTGCATTGTGCCTTTTTATTTTTAAATAAAAATAGTTAGGCCACCAGTGACTTTGCTATAAGCAATATGTACCTTCTTACTAATAATTAAAAAAAATATTCTTCACTCATGAAGGTGGCATTTTTAAGGAGATATAACAAGATCAGAGAGATCTTGCAGCTGACAGTGTGATGTTTGCATGGTACCTGCAGAACAGAGCATTGCTGCTCTAGAATTGATGGAGACCTTTTTCCCTCGACTTACCCCTTCCCTGGGTTGCTGCCAGAGCTCTTGCCAGGGCTTGAGTCAGCAGGGGGTCAGCTGTGGGTGAACGGAGGAAGATGAGTCAGGAGGTGTTCAAGCTTTGCCCTGCCTCTGTACTGGGCTGTGTCTAAAAAGCACCAAGCCTCAAAGGAATGAATTTGCTGTAGATTTGCAGACTTGACTGAACTTTTAACTTTAATTGCCCAGAAAGCTACTGGAAGGTTGTTCTGTATCCTGCAGGACAGAGACAGCCTTGTCTTTGGTGTGAAGCGCTCCCATGTAGTGTTGCCTGCTGCTACTGAAACCTAGGAGTTTAATGGATAGTTCTGGAAAGCTGGCAGGGAAGCTGCATCTGTGCAAAGTGTGTATACAGTGCCACATATGCGTTCCTTTCTTCTATGCCCTCTTTCCTTTCTCTGATGTGTGTCACCCTGCCAAGTGCCTCAGGAGGAGATGCTCTCAGGTGAGACTGTGTGTGAAATGCAGAAAAGCCTCCTACCTCATCAACCTGTCAGAGACCCTCCCAGGGGATCCACATTGCCTGTTTCTATCAGATGCTGTTAAGAGAGAGATCTCAAGTATATAAATTCACAGCAAAAAATAATCTTTATCCCACTTGATAAGCTGATTAAAGCTCCTACATTGAAATGCAGAAGAGCAAAGACAAAAAGAGGTGTTAATGAATAGGTTGGAGCTAATTAAAATCTAAATCTAGTAGCACTGTGAAAAAAGCACAACTTTCTGTGCTAGGTGCTGCCTCATTTCAAGGCAGATGATCAAGGCATGCTTCTCATAAAGTGACCAAAATGGTGATTGTGGCACATGCTGTCAGAGATGCAGCATTTACGCGTCCAGCCAGCATGAATCTCCTCAACCTGAAAAAAGCCATAGAATATAAAGCCCCAATGTTAAGAATTTTTTGTCTTTGATTGTAGAATAAGTGGTTTATGCTCAGGTCATGGGCAACAAGTAGGTTTTCTAAAACACAAAGATGAGAATCAAGCATAGTTACATGGCTCCAGAAGGAAGCACTAAAGTCTTTTTTATGTGTGGCATCAATTATGCTGCAAGACAACTTTCTGCAATTTTCAGCAATAAAAAATGGTTAATTGTGTTGCAATTGTATTTGCAATGGCAAAGACTATAAAACATCAATTCACAGTCCAGATCCTTCTTTTCTAACTTCAAAGAACACAAATTATTTTAAGAAAATGAGAACTAACTTTTGAAGATAACCTTTTTTTTCCCATATTCCCCAGAACTTTCTCTCACAAATTCTTTGAATACTTTGCACAGTCAATTAAAATTATTATTATAACAATTTATTATGGTTTAGCAGCAAAATACACAAGTAGGCATTTTACCAAGTGGGACCATAATGGCATGAAACATGTGATTATGCTTGGAAGAAACATGTGAAAAGTTGCAAATATGTCTGCGTGATATTCCTAAAATGGCAGGTCAGGGAGACAGCCTATGAGCTTTTGAATGGATTTGGTTGAAAGCACTCAGGAAGGCAGCAAGGAGATTACCAAAACTGAGCTGGGGGTCTCTAGGATGAAGCTGTATGAATGCTCAGAGCATGAAGCAGATCTGAAACACTCGTCTGAATATGGGACTGAGGCTGTTACATTGATGAACAGTCTTTTGTTTTATTGTATTTTTAAAGTTTACCATAGTGTCTGCAGACTTTAGCTGAGCTTCATAGCATTTTTCTTTCATATTTAATATTTACCTTTTTTTACCATAAATTTTTACCTTCCTACTGTGATTTTGTGAACCAGCTGCCCTGCACTCAACTTGATATTTTTATCAGATCATCCTGGTGGAAGACTAATGGGAAATAAAACTCAACCCAAATATATGTGAAGCATAGTCATACTATAACAATTTATATCTTTAAAACCTATTAGGCTGTTGTAGACAGGGACCTAGTATGGCATGTATGTTTATTTTATGCACAGGAACATTAACTAGTATTAGTTGTGTTAGTATCTCTGGAAGGAGTTGCAGCTCTGAGAATGTAATGCAGAAAGGATTGGAGGATTTAGTATCTGCCTGCTAAAAGAGTTTTATTTAAGTGACTGTCTTCCCTGGCATTTAATCCCTGCCTAACACCTGCTGCCCTGATGCTGGTGTTGTAGTTTTCTACAAAGTATTCAAGATTTGTACAGGGTGCTGGGATTTCTGTAAATGGGTTTTAGTTATCTGTTCTGAACAGGTCGAAAAGTCACTGAATTAGACTCTAGAAGAGCTGTTCTTAGTTTTACAGTTCATTTGAGCATGACGCTCACTTTTTCCAAAAAGGCAAGTACCTGAGATGAAAATTTAAAGAATAAAGCAGCTTTTGTATTTTGAACGAAGAAAATTTTAAAAATCCAAATAATATTTTTAAGTTAGGCACAAGTTTTCAGTCTTCTGAAATTTGTTGATTTGCAATTGCAAACCGTGCATTCTTACGTGTTTGAAGCAGATACTCGATGATGGAAACCTAGAAATACGTTTGCGAACCTGAGTTGCAGACCATGGTCTGTTGGCAACAGTGATACTTTTATACTCGCTGCCACTGAGTGCTGAGGTGAGAAAGGCCATTTTCAGCACGGAGGTTTTCTGCACATATTTAACTACCTATATGTCCTGTCTTGAGCGGGGACGTTGGAAGGAGAATCCCTCAGGATGGTTCTGTTGAAGCTCGCTCACCGTGTGAGCTGAGCCGTGGCAGTGCTGTGCTCTGTCACTGAGAGCTCAGCCCTGGGAAACTGTAATTAAAACATCCCCACGCTGGGCTGTCAGGCTGATGTAGGGTGTTTCATGCCGTGGCCAGAGAGGAAAGCACGCAGCTTTCCAGATTTCATGTGCCAGCAGAAGCGAGGTGTAAGGGATGGCAGGGTGTCTGGCAGGAAACAGAGGTGGCAGCCAGCAGGCTTTCCTGCTGGGATGGGGCTGTTCTTTCTCTTCCCCAGTACAGGCAGGGACTGCAACTGCTGCTCTGTAAGAAATAATGTCCTGTGTTGGATATTCCCCTCAGGGGGATGCCACGTGCTATTTTCTGGCTCCTGCTTTGAGCTCAGTTCAGCCCTCACCTGCCACAAGCAGCAGCAACTCTGCAGTGAGCCTGGGCTGCTGCCTGCCTTGGGCCAAGCCAAGGGGAAATCAACTTCTCCGGTGGGTTTTGGAGCAAAAGACACAAATATTTTACTGGCCAAAATGTTCGTGGCCTCTTGCTAGTGTTGTGTTTGATGCCCTTTGGGGTTTTTTTAGCATCCTCAGGTGAGAAAGAGCAGTGGATGGGACAGCATCATGGACATGCATTATCTGGTGTGTGTTTTAATTGTACTTCTTCTCTGCAAAGCTCCCTACCTTGGGATTTATGGCTGAAATTTTTTTTAGGAAAAATACAGTAGACAGTTTGTGCTTAGGAGTATCAGAAGTTTCATTTCAGTGTGCTGTGAGCCCTGAGAAACAGAAATCACTTGAAGGTCTTCCTTTGATCATATTTTATTTATTCTGAAATATGTAGAATTTCACTTCTGCAGCCTGTCATCTCAAACTCTGAAGACTGGAATAGTTTTTGCAACTTTCTGGCCAGGTATGGAGGAAGAGAACCAGCAGCCATGCCCTACATATCTTCTGCTGTGCTGCATACCACTCACAGGTGTCCTCCACAGGCCTGGCTTTTGGCTCTTCCTTGGGGCGAATGCAGACAGTACAAAAAAAAATTAATTGTCTGTGTTCTGCTGCTCAAATTTATCTTGAGATTTCACTCTCACTTGATTAAAAAATTTGCAAACCAATCTGCAGTCCTGTGCAAGGAACAGGATGGCAAAAAGATTCATGCCTGCACCAAGCTCTAATTTGTTTTTATCACTCGCTTCAAAGAATACAGCTAAGTGGTATTTTCTAAAGAAATGGAGTTGATTTTTTCCTGCATCAGGTATAAACCAGAAGTAAACAGAAAATTGATGGAGCATTTTTATCTAGGAAAGGAAAAAAAATGCTTACACAATTATCAAAATATGCATTTACAGATGGATGTTAGGGTTTATTATCATCCCTGAAAGAATCACATTATTTTTGAAGACTTCAGGCTGAAGAGTCACCCCATTTCTTTCCTGATGCAAACAAGCCAGTTAAAGCTGAAGATTGGAGCTGAGACACTCAATTTAAATGACTTTTTTTGACAAATAGTTTGCCTATTGAAAAAATGCAGATGAAACAGGCTTTTTTTGCTGAACTATTTGCAGATTTAATCTAGATGTATGCCATTGTGAGATATTTTGCCTTTGTTTAAATTTTGGGGAAAACCTCCCCCATGCTGAAACAGGTGTTTGGTTCAATTCCAAACTGACCAAGGTTATATTCTCACTCACCAGCAGAACCAAACTGCTCCTCTCCTTTTGGCTGGCGACACAACATGACACAGCTGTGAGGCTGCTGTGTGTACCCCGTGGATGGCAAAGTGCTGCAGTGACATTGTCACTGTAAGTCAAGGGGTTGGAGAGATGTAAAGGGCAAAGAGGTTTTAACTCTGTTTAACTCCTCAATTTTCTTGGCTTGCTGAGCAGCAGTGCTGTGTCTGTATGGCTGATACCTGGAACGATAGTACCTCAGAATAAGAAGTAAAGAGCTGGGTAAAAGTAGAAGGACGGAAGTGGAGAGATGTCCTGATTACAGTGGTCCCTACCAGCCTCTTAGGACTGACTCATCAGCTACACCATCACATCAGTGTTATGGATGGCATTGTGGTGGTCAAAAAGTTCCTTTTGTTTAGAGGAAAAGAGCAGAGATATGTATCATTACAATGGAGTGAAGTGAAAAACTTGTTTATTTCCTAATTGTGCCAAATCCAAGACTGCTGAAACACTCCAAAGCCAGTATGGTTACCACAATAGTTAGTTCACCAGGAGCAACACACCTAATCTGATCTGTGACAGTAAAAGAGGCAAAATGTCCGAAGTGTCTTGTCTTTCAGTGCTTCAGATTAGTCCCAAAAATACCATGCAAATTCCTGCATCGGGTAGTTTCAAATACAGCTGGTTTTGTGTAGTTTGGAATGGCTCTTTGGCAGAGAGTATTTCTAAACAGACTCACAAAATGCACAATGTCCTGCCTTTCTGGCAAATATTTGGTTAAATTGGATGATTTGGGAAATGTGCCCTGCGCTGCTGTTGTTGACACTAAGGATTTGTCATTGCAAGTTAGAGGACAAAATGATGGGATTGTTTGAAATCATAGGATCACAGAGTGGTTTGGGTTGGAAGGGACCTTAAGGATCATCTAGTTCCAGACCTCTGCCACAGGCAGGGACACTACCAAGATCCACATACTTGTCCCTAGTGCTGGTTGAAATAGTTTTATCCCACTGTCAACCAAAATAGGAATTTTATTCTTGCTGTATACTTGAATTAGGGTAAAACCCCCCACAAATATTGTTGAATTTGCTGCTGCAGTCATTGCAGTATAACCAGACAGATAGCAGAAACACAAGGTCTGGCTTCAGCTCCTCTGTCCTGTATCTACAGGGACCATTGTAGTCCTGAGTTACTCAGGCATCTGCTGCCAAGATTCAAACCTGAATTTGTCTTATAAATCTGCTGGAGTTTTTAAAACCGCAAGAGACCAGGTAACAGAGGCTGAAGTAAATCTGGAAAGAGAACTGGGCAGGCAATGGCTCTAGGTTTTACAAGCCAAGGGTTTGCTTTATGGGAACAGCCTGCAGATAAATACATCTGCAGAATTATGCTAGTGAAGGAGGACTAGAATTGTGCAGTGGGAAAGTTCCAGCAACCTGGGAACTGCTAACAGAAAAAAATAAAGTTGGTTTTATCGTTCTTACAGGCAAGCTGGTTTTGAGGGTAGCTGACTTGGAAACGAGATATGAAATGACACCATCTCTCAAAGCCTTGCATTTGCTCTGCACTCAGCCCCTGACTGCCTGTCCATGTGCTCCGCTGCCATCGTGCCTTCCTGGGCTGCCCCAGGGCGGGGCGATCCTGCGCCGCGGCAGCCTAGCACCTGAGAGATAGGTTTGGCAGAGATCCGAGAACTGTTAATTTTCTGTTTTGATCTGTTTGGAGAACATGTTTGTCTGCTGGCTCCGAAACCCCGCCCGGACTCAGCGCGGCCGAGCGGTGAACCCGTGGCTGGAGCAGTTGCAGGTTGCACCGTGGGTGCGCTGGCCCAAGGAGCCCCTCTCTGCCCCCACATCAGTAGATAAAATTCTTTATTTAATGCAGAAGAACAAGGTCAGGAGAGACCAAGACTCATGTTTCCTGTCTCTTTTCATTTTTTCCTAAATTCGTAGTATCGTGGTTAACACATCCGGGTAGGATGTAGAAGACTAACCTCCTCGTTGGGTTTCTATCAGACAATGACTTAACCTGGCTTTTCCCACATTTTAATGGAAATTTTTAATGGAAATACCTCAGTAGGTGTTGAGTGTGAAAACTTTGTCGTGGAAAGCTTTGATTGCTGTATGAGAACTTCAGGAGAAATGTCCAGGGATTTTGGAAATAAATGTCATTTCATGTTTACTGTGAGGGTGGTGAGGCATGGGAACAGATTGTCCAGAGAAGTTGTGGCTGCCCCATCCCTGGAAGTGTTCAAGGCCAGGCTGGATGGGGCTTTGAGCAACCTGTTCTAGTGAAAGGTATCACTATCCATGGCAGGGGAGCTGGAACTAGATGATCTCTAAGTTCTCTTCCAACCCAAACAATTCCATGACTAGTAATTGGCTTTATCCAGCCTCTGATATTTGGCTCCTGAAAATATATATATATATAATTAATAGATATAGATATGACATTATTTGCAGCATGTGGTCAGAGCTCTGTGTGTTCCTGACGCTGCAGCTGAGTTTCTGTAGCTGTGGTGGAAATGGATCTCTAAGAAATGGGATGGGGGTTCTGCTGCTGCAGCTTTTGAGGGCAAAGGGAGAGAGCAGGTGGGCTTCAGGCTCTGCTTGCCAAAGGTTCTTTACCCGGAAAGAGAGAAATTAAGTGACAAAGGATTTTGATTACCCTTTGCAAAAAAGCATCAAGATTTATTCCCTCCAATTCTGTTCTGTGTTTGAGTGAAAACATAATGACAGTTAAATGAGCTTTGCTAAATCTTTCATAAACCACGCTAGCTGTGGAGAAAGCAGAGGAGTTAAAATAAATCTAGTATTTTCCCTGCAGACTTTCTTGCAGAGACTCCTACAGATACCGAGGTCTGCAAGTCTATGACTTCTAAATGCAGTTGCTCATTTTTGCACTCAGAAATTCCTGCAAGTGGCTCTTTTGAGAGAAATTTCACAGATCCTGAATTTTCCTCTATTCCATCTGCAGTCATTTTCACCCAAACCAGTTCCATCTGAAGTTCATTTTGTTAAACTTTCTTCATCTTTAAAAAATGCAGATTTTTTTTTGTGTAAATGTGACAGTATTTGTAGGTGCACAGTTCTTTTCATTACGGATCAGCTAGTTGTTTTAAAAGGAACCATACAATGAGAAGAAGCAGGCTTTTGGATGCAGCTATACATTTCTTAAATATTCCCATTTCCTGGGTATAAGTGATTTGATAAACTACCCCTGGGTATAAAACCCTGTATGAGAGGAATCTAGGTCTGTGTTTTACAGAGATTTTGCAAAAAAGCAAAAGCTGTATGTGCTCAAATGCTGGTGTAAGTAAGTTATATTGCAGGTGACAGACAGCTGCATTTCCAATTTTATGGGTTTCACAGTGCTGCTTGGATTTGTTTTGTACTAATTAAATTTCATTACATCTGAAATTTCTGTTATCTTTTAATTATATTAATATCTAAATTCATATTAAAAAGTGTGGCTTATCAGCCTACACAGTACCTTTCACAAAACTGAATTGTCTTGAAAAAAAAATTTAATTCAGATTTATTGAGATGAATGACAAAAGAGCTTATCTCCTCTCTTTCTGCTTTTTCTTATTTATATTCCTAGATGCTTATTTTATCTGGCTTTCAGCTCCCCAGTGTAGTGGATTCTTCCTGTTTAAAATAAAGCAATCCCTTTGCAGGCAAACAAATGTGCTTCCAAATGAGAAAGATAAGTATTTGGCTTTTGTGCCTTACTCACCAGAGCTGGTGCTGTGAGGAGGCTGGGCTGTTTTTGTGTTGATCCTGGCAGTGTTGCTGTGTTCAGTAACTGGGCATTTCTGCTGTGACTTATGGCTGTTCAGAATATCAAATATTATCCCTAACTTCATTTTCCGCAGAATAACTGTCATGAAGCGATGTAGCTTTTTGTGTGCCTCCTTGTTTAACCAGGGCTATAATTTTTGCAGCATGTGTTTGGTGTGAGAAGACAATTTAATGGAGACATATGTCCTCCAATTTACAAATCAAACCCTCCCAATAAACAATGAGTCAAATCACAGGGAGCTTAGGGAGATGCCTTATCTCTCCTATCCTTTTTTCTTTGCTGGGTCATGGGTGATTTGAGGCAGCAGCTACATTTTCCTGTCTCTGTCAGATGGAGCTCAGTGGAATGTTGCCTTGAATGTCTCACAGAGTGATATAAAATGAGCATAGAAGTGGTTTGTATTAAAAGCATCATCTACTTTTACCTTTGCCTTTCATTTTTACTGTATTTCTAGTGTAGTTTGAGGCAGCGACCTTAATGAAGATGCCAGACTTGCACTGTGGAATCACTTCATGCTGCAATCAGGTTGTGTACTTGGTGTTTGGAGAGGGATGGAATAGTGTATCCATATTCAAGTTCCTTTTAGCCCTTGGTTTGGGTTTAAAACTCTGAATTGAAGTCCTGGGACCGAAATGCTGTTGTCCATTCCTTGAACTCTCGGTAGGGAGAAGATGCTGCCACAAAGAGAACTTGGACCCATGTTTCAGCCAGCTCTGTTCAGGTGATTAAAGACCACCATCACCAACTGAGGGAACAAAATCATGCAGGGTGTGAATGAGCAGGGGTCTGGTTATTACAATTATCCCTATCAAGGCTCAGGGTCCCTTGGGGCAGGTTTTGGGTAATGCAAAGCAAAGGGGCAGTCTCTGCCTCACCTTGGTCCCACCGTCCATGGATCACAGCCTGGGCTGACTGTCCCTTGCTGGCACCTCCAAGGGCTTCAGCAGGGCCCTGCTGAAGTTCCTGCCTTGGAGGCACTCTGATGTTTCTGGTATTTCTGCATGCTTCTGCTTTCTTCTACAGCTCTGTATGGAGCTCTGGGCTGCTTCATTCATTCTCTACAGTGGAGTTCAGTGCTCTGGGCTCAATATGTGTGACTTTACCCACCTCCTGTTTTCTTGAGCTCATTTTTTGTTTCCAGTTTTTCATAATGTAGATCAGTTTTATACTTGAGTGATACGAAAGTGATGTGAAAAGTGAAGTCAATGAAGAGAACGCCATGCCTCAGGGTCTATTTATAGGGCAGTGCACTTACTGAAGCAGGCCCTGTTTGTTCAGGTTTTTATGTTTTTTAGGGCACTAACTATTTCTCTGCATAGGTCTGAATAGGTGTTAGGATGGTGGCACCCAAATTTTGAGTGGAGTCTTTAAGGAGTTGTCACTCTTGCTGATACTGAGACACTTTCAAGCACTTAGCAGTTGCTGAGGCTGTTCAGGGAGGTGTAAAATACTTGTGTTTGGCCAACAGCAGCATCTTTCTGAGAAAGAGGTTTGTGTGACCAAGGAAAAAGGTATGAAGTGCAAACATGGAGCCAGGAGGTACCCACCAGGGGCAAGGCTGGTGAGATCCACAAGGATGACTCTGCTGGGTGGTGTTTGCCAGCCTTGCCATCTCCTCTGTGCCCTGATAAGGACAGTGGGTTCTCAGAGTCAGAGAAACCACCATCCTGGCTTTGCATATTCCATTCTGAAGTTGCATCTGAAATCCTGACTGTGTGAATACACGTTTGACAAAAGCACAAGGAAAATTCTCATAACGGTGGCACTGAAATAAGAAGATACTTCCTCAAATTTATCTCCTGGTTCAATATTGACTCACCTGGTCCAAACATACAGTGTACAGGGGTGTTGACACACCAACTGACTTGGCAGAACTCCATGTTATAGCCCAATTTTATATTTGTACCTGGCCTACCATTTGATACCTACTATGCCTGAATAATTTACAGTAATTGTGTCAAATTCTCTGATTTCTTAGGACTGATTTACATGATATGTGGGAACATTAAAAACTGCAGGCCACCTGGAATGGAGTCCCCCAACAGATAAGATTTGGAATTATTCCTTGATTTCTCAGCATGTAGGTGGTTTTGGTGGACATGGGGATGGGTTTTACTGTGCAGCCAAATCATACTAGAGGTGGAGAGGAGTATTTAAGAAAAGGCTGAGATTCTTAGGTGATATTATTCCAACAGCTCAGGCTATTTAAAAAAAACCCAAACCCAAACGCAATAAAAATGAAAAAGGAGACTACAATACTTTGTTAGACCTTGAATGAGAAAATAATTACAAAATCAAGATAAACCCAGTCGTGGAAATACTTGTGAAAAATGTGTAGCATTGACCCTGTCCATGTAATGACCTTGTGCCCTACCCACTAGGTAAAAAAACCACTTCCAACTTGTTGCTTTGATATCAGGAAATGTGGCATTTGTTTGTCATTTTCTGTAACAGAATTAACTAGTATTAACTGAGTGGTTTGCAAGAACTAATAAGAGCTGAACACCATCTGGGACGCCTAAATCAGGGCCAGCTTATCAGGTATTCAGAAGTGTCAGTGTGGCTATTTGTGAAGGTGTTTGCCATGCCCAAAAGTCATTTGGAAATGCCCACAGTCATTTGGAAAGCTTGTTTGGTGAGATGCTCGAGAGGCAGAGTCGATGTTTCCTGGCCCAGGACAGCCAATACATGGGCAGAGCTCTTCATGGCAGGGCCTTTGCCTCCTTATAAAATAAAATGAGGGAGAGAGTGGCACCTCATATTGGTAAGTGGGGCCACACATGAAAAGTCATCAACAGTATTGGGAAATATTTTTGGGGCTCTGAATGACAGTGTTTGGGTGACTAGGCATTTTAAGGACTGTAGTGCCTGTACTGGAGGCTGCTCTTCAGACAGTCCTGCTTATAGCTGGCAGTCTGCTGTATTTTGGTTTCTGGAGCTGGTCTGCAAGGATTCAGGAAGAGAGACTGCTACCTATTGCTGCTGTGATCTCTTGTTTAAGACCTGCATGCAGCTTTGAAGCAGAGCCATATGAAGACATCACCATTCTGGTCTCATCCTGGTTTGAGACATCACAGAAGAAAATTAAATAAGGAGATAATATTAAAACTGCTTTACAAATTATACCAGTAGTATTTTGAAGGCAAAGCAATGCAGATAAAATACACAGAGCAATTCCAAATCCATTAGCAGTGGATGTGCTTAGAAACCCCATGTCTATTATGGAAATTCATGGGCAGGTGTCCATAAATTGATAAAAATGCATTCTCTGAGCAACGCTCACAAAGCTGAGGCTGGAACAGTAATGGGAAAGCCATGCAAGGCATAGGCAATAACTATTCTCCACAGCTATACACAAAGAGAAAAAAATACAAAGCTGGTAAAATCAGAATCAGTGGCAATCTGACTTTACAGGGAGAAGCGAATGTTTCACAGGTGCCTATAGAAGAAATTAAAATTGTTTAATGCAGAATTTGGGAAATAAAAAAAAATAATGGGATATAATCAGAGGCTTGGTCTGAATCACACCCAAGTGAAAAGCATTTCAAAGGTATAGCTGTCTTTGCCTTATCGAGCCGGTGCTATAGAATAGGGTCTAAACAAAGTAAAGAAGCATGTGATGTTACAGATGCAGTAACTACCTGGTCTTGCAGAAAGGGAGAAGGTATACAAATAATTCTATGGACAATGTTAGCTTTAAAGTAACTTGCTTGTAGAAAATTAGGTTCAGGGTCAACAGAGGACAGTAAATTGATAAATTTTGGAAAGGGGAATGGAAGATTACTGTGGGTAACGCTGTGTGAGGTTTTAAAGTACAGAACACCTCCTCATGCATATGACCAAGCCACTGAGGCTTGGAAGCTTGCCTAGAGGTGGGATTTGAATTATGGACACTGCTGAGAAAATTCTGTATAAAGTTGTTTCTGTTGAAGTAAAAAAAAAATCCAAAACAGACATCTGCTGACATATGGGCATGAAAATGTCACCCGCAGAATTTCAGATTCAATTTAAATGAATAAGCTTGTTGTGGATTAAATAAACCAACAGAGCATATCAGCAGGAAATACTGAGAAGTGCATGTATTAAAAAAATGTTCTTTCCCTTTTCTAATGCAACACATCTGAGGAAGGAAACAAACCAACTTTACAATGTTTTTAATTACAGTTGTGAACATACAACTGGTTGAATGGTTTATACAGAATTGTATCACAGAGGGAACCCAAAACATCTATAACTGAGCTGCATGGGAAGCTGTAAGTATATAAACAAGGAGAATTTTATTTGATTCACATGGGAGAAATCTGACTGTGTAAATTCCAGTCTCTTCCTACTATATATAAAAGTGAGAAAGGGATGCTTATGAAGCAGAGATGTCTCTGTATGTTACCTTCAGTAGGAAGTGCTCATTTAAAGCACTGGGGGATCCAGGTACAAGCCTTTTCAAGCTGCTTTTGATTTTGTTAAGTTAGACTAAGTGAAGGACACGGCTGAAGCTTTGCCTGTGGAGCAGGCAGATAAGGCGTCAGTGATCACACTGCAGGACAGGTCAGTCTGATGTGTATTTGCGTGATGTCCTTTCTACTTGATGCTAGAATCAAACAGTGCAGAGTTCTTGGAAAGCGCCAGCTAATGTGGTGCGGAGGCCTCGTTGGTGGTAAGACTAGTGTGGCCTGATGTTTTGAGCTTGAGGGGGTTATTGAACTGGAGCTACTCCCTTCATGGTGTTAGTTATTAGCTGTGTCTTCTGTGCCATTGAGTGTAATCTCAGTACCACACAACTGGGAAGGACTTTTGGGTCTTTTATTCCACCCTCTTTCCTGGGCCATGGCTGCAAATGTTAAGTCTGAACCTGACAGGAGAACTCAGGAGGTTCCCTTGCTGGATGTCCACACCTGCATGAGCTCTCTAGCATGGGTTAGGTCAGCTAAGTTTCAAAATGCTTCTTTACTTCCAGTGACCAAGAGGTTCTAGGTGACTAGTTCACATATGAACATTTAGCCTGCAGACGTGGAGTTAGGAGAGATGACTGTCACCTCTGTCACCCACATTGGGTGGATTATGACCTAGAAAACTGTGTGACTTCCAGCACAACTCTCTTCTGAGAGGAAAGAGGAGAGGAAACAGCAGAACAAAAGTAAGAAATTTGACAGCAGGTTCAAGTTCCTCCTTTTATATTAGAGTTGGCTTGTGCCTGGCTGTCTTCGTTTTACACCTTTTTTATTAGGTTAGTGGCTAAGAGGGGAAATGGATTGTTTTAAGATGGAGTAAGCTGATAAATGAAGTAAAATGAAAGAGAGCTTCCTCCCAGTTCAGCTGCTACAGACCAAGAAAATCTATTTCTTGGGGGGCTTGGCCCTTCACCAGGGTTTCCCAGGAGTGTGCCCTGCCTCCATTTCCCAGCAGATATTCTTCTTGCTGCTGTCTCTACTAACTAATTCAGAGAAAAGCAGGGAAGGCTTGGACCTCCAGGAGACCTCATGCCTGAGCAACATCCAGCACAAGCTGTTCCAGGAGAGGATGTCAGAGGCTTACGCTTTGCCCAGGCTGTGGTTAGCCAGGGATGGGCTGCAGCCTCCCTGGTGTGCTCCAGACTTCACACTAGCTTTGGTTAGGCAGCATAAAATTTTATCTGTGTGCCTCAGAGGGTTCCTGTTCTGAAAGCAGAGAGAAAGGGGCCATCAAACTTTTAAGGCAGGTTGTAGTTAATTTACATGAGAACTCTTCTTCTGTTTCAGAGCATGGAAAATGTTTTTATAGAAGCTGTGCATGATGTCTATTCCAATTCTTCTACATCAATAACCATCTTTTCAGGACTGAATTTATTAATGAAAACTCAGTCACTTTTTCCAAGAAGCATGAACTGCTAGAGAAGCTGAAGATGATGATCTATTAATTGTGAATTAAAAAAAACTCTTTCTTTAAAAACCTGCTCTATTTGAGAACCTTGTACTCTGTGCTCTGAATGCAGTCGCTTTACTCTTAATTTCTTCTGGTATCTCAATGTTACATGGTCATGTGCTAAGCAGCAGCAGCTGAACAGCTTCATCTGTTCCACCCTGTAGCAATGTGTCTAAGGCAAAATGCTTCTCCAGTGATAAACTGTGAACAAGTGTTTCCTGCTCATCTTTGCCATTCCACTAATGATTTTAGAGGCTCTAATGTATCCTACCCATTTGCCTTTTTCAAGTATCGGTGTCCAAGCTGTAATTTGTCTGGAAGGCACCGCATGCCCTTGGTGACCTCAGTCACTCTCCTCTGTCCCCTGACAGGCTCTATTTTCTTCTTTTGGGAGAGCTGCACAGAATGTTAGACTGCACAGAGTGTAAAACTAAGTGTGTATAGTGGCACAATCCTTTTTGTCACAGAATGAAGAAATGATAGATGCTTCGTCCACAAAAGGGACTCTTCGACATGGCCATTGCATAAATGAAATGTCTTTGTAATTAAATCCCTGAGTGAATATTCACAATGAACCTCCTAGTTTGTCTTTCTTTCCCCTTTCTTTCTGAAGTGTATAAGAAAGTCTGCCAGCTTTGCGTCTGCCTGGGTGGAGTCCTTTTCCTCATTGCCTGTTTTCCCATTTCTGTCCAGCAATGTGCTTTACCCAGACTGATTCTCTTCAGCATTTTAATGCGCTACAGTGCGTTACCCAAACCCTCCCTTGCAGGTATAGTGGCACTGTTCAAACTAATAATGATAGCCATACAATGAGAACCAGCCACACCTTGTGGCTGCTGGCAGCTAAACTCTCAACCAAATTGCCTTGTCAGAGGTTTGGGATATCGGTGGGTAAACACTTTTGAGTCACAGTGTTTCTGGAAGACAGCTGTCTGGGAAGCAGGAAAGTGCCCAGGCTTATGTAATCTCTTAGCCAGGGAGGTCTCTCCAAAGAGCAGTGCATTGCTGGAGATGGGTCCAGACAGACCTTTTTTTCACCTTTCCCACCACTACTGAAACACAGCAAAGTTCTCCATGTTTAATCATTGGGTAGATGTCGGGGAAAAAAAAAAGTTGTGTGTTCTTCTTGAGCTATTAGTGTCAATTAATCCCAACCCAAATCCCACTGTCTAAGAACAGCAGGAGCCCCACTGTGGATTTCCAGTGGTGTCAAAAATTATTTCTCATTGCAAAGACTGTGCTACAAGGTACTCTGTTATTTCTGTGAGGATGTATTAACCCTAAGATGTCAGCAGACTAAAAGCCTAGTATTGACACACTTTTCCTCTTCCTTTCCTTCCTGCAGACAACAGACCTTCACTACAGTCACTGCTTTTCAGGGCACAGTTATGTTTTGCAGCCTCCTCTGCCCCCATGGTGTTCAAGCAGATCAGACGGACCTCGCTGGGCTCCCGGGTGACCTCCTCCAGGGCACTGAAGTCCCTCTTTTCACTTTCATTTATTTCATTTCCAAACTTAAGGAAACCAAATTAAATTACTGTCATAGTAGTTCTGAGCACGTCTCTACACAGAGATGAATGCAGTTGAATTTGTCCACTTTAAATATTAATTCAGAGTAACTCTCTTGTGCCCCCTGTGCAGTAGAGCCATCAGAAGTCTCCCACAGAGCCAAGAGACTGGCATCTTTCAGGGAATTAGTGAAATAAAAATGCCTAGGGGGAGATTAATGTCACTTAACCTCATAAAGGCCCTCTCCAGTTCATGCAGAGCAGTGAGGCACAGCTCTGCTGGCCTCCTCCGGACAGGCACATTAGAAAGCCCTGTGGAGTGCTGAATTGAGGACAGCTGATACCTGATGGATGTCTGTCAACATGAGAGATGATTCTCTCACCTTAAGATAGGTCAGTATCCTAAATGTAAAGGAAACGACATCAATTCTGTAAAGTAATGATCAGTGGCAGATATAATATCCACTGAACTAACTGTGCCCCAGAAAAATGCCTGAAATAATTATGAAGTGAAAGAGCTCTGCACCATGAAAGACAAACTTCCTTGAATGTGGGAGCTGGACTGATTGAGATCACCCAGAATAGCTTGGAATGACTTTCCAAAAAATTGAGTTTCCATCTTTCGTTTTATTTTATTCAGTTTTCAAAACTGAGCCCTGTAGCATTACCTACCAAAAACTAGTGGGTCACACTCAGTCCTCCTAAAGTGCTGTACCACAAGCCAAATTGGAGCTGTATAGACACAGGCATTTTGTGCCATTAGAGATGCCATGGAGGCCAGCCACCCACAAGGGTTGGTAAGTATAACACAGGATCCATATGACACCCACCTATTTCTGGAGCAGTGAAGAGAGACCAAACAGGATGTCCTGAAGCACAGCAGATGGCACTGATTGCCCCTGTTGAGCTGAACTGCTTCCTTTGCATCCTTATTGCAGAGTCTGGGTCCTCTCCTGTTTCCAATTGCTGTCCTGATGAGCATTCACCTAAACATACCTGGAGCCTTCCTCAGAAAGCTGCTAGAACTACTTTGTCAGGATAAACAGATAACTGGGTAAAGAAATGAAGAAACTGCTCACCTGATACCTTCATAGGCCACACAAAGGAACATGTGAGTGGAGGAAAAGTGCTTAAGATTCTGGTTTCATCAGGATCTGAGCCACCCTGATGGCTCTATCTTCCCTGCTGTCCTTCCTCCTATTCCCAACCGCATGATGGCTCTCCCTCCTTTCCTCCTGGCTCCAGACTCTCTGGTTCCTCCTGGAAGACAGTTCCGAATTGTCCACTCCTTTCTGGTTGATAAACTGTCTCAGAGGAGTGTTGCTATAGTTGGCATAACATATGCATCAGAAAGATGGCTGAGAGCAAAGAGGGGACTGGTAAATGGGAGTGATGCCCCCATCCCTTCTCAGCAGCACAGAGCTGTTAAATTGGCTCAGATTGCCATGTGAAAACCCATCAATGATCAATGTCTACACTAAGGGGTATGAATGTGTTCCTGTGAGTTTTCCTTAGTGCTCAGAGCATCTGTGTGAGTAGCCAAGTGCTAAAACAGCCATAAGCCCTAAAAAATCAATTAAGAAAACACTAACAAATGTTGATATGCTTTACTGTTTCCTCTATCATAATCTGTTTTTAACTAAGAAAGAGAGCAGTTCCTGTTTGGAGAGACCTGAATTAACCTTCATGGTGTAAGACATTCCTCTTGCCAAGTAGTCAGGCTTTTTTTCCTCATTTACTCCTCAATACCATTCTTTGGCAACACTTAGACGTGAATTGCCAAGCTGCTGCACCAAGTAGCAAAATGACTGCATATGCAGTGGACTGCTCAGTGGGACAGGTCCCCTCTTTTTGTGCTAATTTTATTAATTACAGCAGTTGCTTAATTCTTTCTTCATTTCATGCATTTTTTAATAAATGGAAGAGGTTTACTTTTGCAAAAGCGTGGAACAGAGTGTAGCATATTAATATTTTTTATATGAGACATGAAATGATGAGCTAGTTAACACCCTCTGTATTTGGTCAGCAGGTTGATGTTCAGTTAGTTTCATTAGGGTAAGCAAGACATTTCCTAAACTATGCCTGTGCTTTGTCCCAAAGTCTCCACTTGTATCACTTCAAGGACTAGTGGCAATGTTGCGTTGGTTGTACTGCTGTGACACTGTAGAACATCATTTGCCATATGAATAATTTTAAAATGTTATACTATGCCTGCAAATGCCCTAGGGAATTAAGAAACTAGAATGATTTCCGTATAGCAGCTGCATAAACTGTAATTCAGAGAAGATGTATGACCAACATCTCTACGGGGCGTAGATTTTATCCTCAGCCTATGCTGTAAATCTTGATATGCCTGCACACACCATACCCAGTGTCAGAATATAGGATCACAGGACAGGATCACAGGAGAACTGAGCAAGGGCCCTTGGGTGGTCTCTACTTCAACCTCCTGCTCAGAGGAGATAGATCCATGAGTGCAGACCAGGTTGCTCAGGGCTTGGTCCAACCAGGTTTTGAAAATCTGCCAGGACAGAGATTGCACAGGCTCCCTGAGCAGGTTGTTCTAATGCTGGACTGTCCTCATAATTGAGAAATTTTTTTTAGATCTGGGACATACAGGGAGCAATAACTCTGAACCCTGGGAGGAACTAAACTAAACAAGATAGTTCTTGTACCTATCAACTCTACCAGTCTCTGATATCTTGGCCAAACTCCCAAGATTCTGTTGATTTTGTTGGGATATTCTTACACTGGGGAGAAAAGTCTGGACTGGTAAGTCTGGAGAGAGGGTCTATGCACGTGGAGAAGGAGCAGAAGTTGTGTTAGTGCAGCAAATATCTGGACCGCATGAAGCCCTTGGAAAGGATATACACCTCATAACCCAACAACCCCAGCATACCTCATTTTGGCATCATTGCCCCCCAGACATCAGGCTATTGTGCCTCTGGAGCTGTTTTATGGGCCAAAACACTGGCTGAGCCATAAGCTGATCCCACCCGACTGCAGCAGCATGGTAGGAGGAGGAAAATGTGTCTCTGTACAGGAGCACTTCGAGCGAAAACCACAGACTTTTGCTAAGCTTCAGTAAGCAGCTAACTGCACTTGTTCACTTCAGTGCTTTGGGAAACCTTATCTACAATAACCGTCACGAATATAATTAAGTGTTTAAACAGCCTCACCCTACTGTGGTGGATCTTTCAGTGGGTTAATCATAAACACAGGCAGAATCCCTATGGCAGCCAAAGGAAGAAGACTGGCATGTGTGGGATGAGTTGCTGAAGGCCAGCTTGACACTAGACAACAGGAAGGTGTAGGAGATGGAGGAAAAAAAGCCCAGGTAATGTCTTTTCTTTCATTTTTTTTTTTTCTTTGGCAGTGAAAATGTAAGACATCTGCAGTTAGGAAAAACTAGTTTCAGGAATACCTAGAGACTTAGAATTTCAACATTAAGGTGCTTGCATGCGGGTTTCATTTAAGTCAGCAAGTTATGTATTATTACTTTTTTGGTTTGAAAGTCTTCAAGTGAAGATCATGAATTCTACTGAACTACAAATGGGAGGAGATGAATGTCTCTGGCAAGCATATTTTCTCATGCCTTTAGGTCTTTCTTTTCCTGTCCACTGTTTTCTAGAATTTTAGTGTCTTCAGGACCACACTGGTTCACACTTAGTGTGCATTGACCCAGCAGTGCTGGTTAAGAGAACAGAAATCCCTTGCAGCACCCTGGTCCAGGGCTGTGGGGCTTGAACATACAAGAGTGGTTTCTGTGTCTGCATCAGTTGGCTCAACCTAAGTGGTATCTCTCCCTGTCATTTTGTGATTCTGCCCTGAAGAAGTACTTAGAAACAGCATTGCTGTGTTTCATAGGTAGATAAATAGGTAGATACATGTGTGCATCGGTTTATCCACTGAGAGCGTCTTTTGATTTCAATAGGATGCATCTAAAGACAAAATTTGACACTTAAATCTTTTAATGCTCAGGTGCAGCAGCTGGAAATAATCTTACTTTCCTGAAATTGATCCAGTTCGTGAGCTGGGGATTAGCTCTTAACTTGTGAAGTGCTTGTTTTTCATAAGGAAAGGTGACTGGCTTTTTGCTGAAAGAGAATAGAGGAATATGTGGGTGTTTGTGTCTGTGAGCATATGTGTGTGTGTGTATATATATATATACATATATGCACATATCCATGTTTATTCATATGTTTCTGTATTTCTGTTAACACTAAGTTATTTAAATAGGATGTCCTGCTTGTAGTGTATATTCTTGTTTCTACCTTCTTTTGCAGTAGAGCTGATTATGGATCTAGAAAACAGATTTTGTCTTGGCTATAGGAGAACAAACCCAGATCATTTTCATGGATTTTGTAGCATCTCTACAGACTCAGAGATGTGGACCTAAAACCAAAGCTTGGCCAAAGTTCTTAGAGAATTTGCCTTAGAATTTTACATAGTTTATATAAATAGTAAATAAATTGTAGTGAGTAAATAAATTTAATGTAGTGACAAATTTTAATTTGTGCCTCGCCCTAAATTCTAGGACAACTGCACAAGGTTTTTTTGTATGTGAAGAGAAAGCCAGGTTTTGTTTTAATTGTTTGCTTCCTTCATTGAAACAATCCAAGAATATCTACCTAAAACTAAACTAGCATTAGCTCTGGTAAGATTGATATCAACTTTTTCAGTTTCTTCTGCTGAAATGTATTTGTTCTGCTGAGATATAGATATATAGAGATAGATAGATAGATATAGATATATAGATATATATATATACATATGTGATTTTGGAGTCCAAGTCATTTAATGTTCTGTGGGACTGATCCTGCAGACAAGGGATATCTCTATCAGAGAAGAAAGAATTTCTAGTTATTATCACATAGATATTTATTCTGCATTACTGCGGAATACCTTAAAGTTAACAAAAGTAAGCATTTTCTGAAAAGTGCTTATCACAGAAGAAAGGCAATAGGAGGCTGGGTGGGATTATTTTAGGTATTATATCTTTTCCAGGCTGCTTGATGTCCTCGAGGGAAGTATTCCTCCTGAAAACAATTCACATAACACCAGATAAGCCTTTGTGGCTAAACGCTCTTTGGAAAAGCCTGTCTGTCTCCACTGGTCTTCTAGGAGGTTCCTGCCTGCTAATATGCAGTGGGACAGAACCCTGGCTCCCTCCCTCAATCCCAGCAGTGGTGAACATAGTGGGGACCTTTATTTCAAGTTCGGAGCTGCAGTCCTATTCACTACAGCTCAGCAGCTCTGTTAGGGACTGCAGCACAAGGAAAAGCAAAGCAGTTGTGCTAGGAATGAAAAGTTTTTGAAATAGTGGATATGGAAAATTATTTCAGGGATATGTTGCTTTCCTCTTTGAGTCATAGGAATACCCTCAGCAAGTTTGCAGAAGACACAAAGCTGAGCGCTGCTGCTGATTCACCTGAGGGAAGCACTGTCATCCAGAGGGGCAGGTTTGAGGAGTGGGTCTATGTGAACTTCATGAAGTTCAACAAGGCCAAGTGCAAGGTCCTGCACATGGGTTGGGGAAATCCTCAATATCAATATTGCAGAATGAGTGCGTTGAGAGAAGCCCTGAGGAGAAAGACTTAGGGATCCTGGTGGATGAAATATTGGGCATGAGCTGGAAATGTGCACTTGCAGTCCAGAAAGCCAACCATGTCCTGGGATGCATCAAAAGGAACATGGCCAGCAGGTGATTCTTCCTCTCTGCTGTGCTCTTGTGAGGGCCCACCTGGAGTCTCCTGTCTCCATTGTGTCCAACTCTGAGGTCTTCAACATAAGAAATACTCGGAGTGGATTCAGAGGAGGCCATGACAGTGATCAGGGGCTGGAGCACCTCTCCTGTGAAGAAAAGCTGAGAGAGTTGAGATTATTCAGCCTGGAGAAGAGAAGGGTCAAGGGAGACCTTATTGCAGCCTCTCAATATAGAGAGGGCACTTACAGAATAACAGAGACTTTTTACCAGGTCCTGTAGTGGCAGGACAAGGGGCCATGGTTGTTAACTGAAAGTCAGGTTTAAATTGGATATAAGGAAGAATTCTTTTGATGAGGGCAGTGAGACACTGGAACAGGTTGTCCAGAGGAGTTGTAGATACCACAGCCTGGGAAGTGCTCAAGACCAGGCTGGATAGGGCTTGGAGCAACCTGGTCTGGTGAAAGGTGTCCCTGTCTGTGGTGTTGGGGTTTGGCTGAACAATTTTCAAAGGTCCCTTTCAACCCAAACCAACCTACTATTCTGTGATTCTGTGAACAGAAGATTAATTATTTCTCTGTATGTTTATATACAAAGGGGCGTATTAGTTATTCCTCCAGCAATTCTTCTTCGTATAATAACCTGTATCTTCTTTCATGTTTGTTCGCTTTTCTTCTTTATTAAAAAGTCCTGGTAAAATATGAATGAAATTTGATGCAGACCTGGTTCCTCACAAGAGGACCAATTTTTTCGTGGAGACAGGCTCCTAGCCAGTGTGCACAGACAGGTATTTTTGACCAGCCATTTCCATCTCTGACACTAACAACGCTTGTGGCAATTGCAGTAACTTGGCTGCTTCCAAACATCTTGAGAAATACTGCAATAACCAAAACATCTTGGTTCAACCAAATATGCTTATTGTTGACAAAGTGTGAATCATACCCACAAACAGCAAACTCCTTTGAGTTCCACCCTGTGAAGGGAGGATGCTCTCAAGGACATTGATGAGACACAAATATTGAGACGTAAAGATGTTTACTGTAGACATTAGTAGTGTTCTAGACATTTTATACAGCCTTTATTTGAGCAGCTTCCCTCTAGCAACAGTAAAATGAAGGAGCAATATTGATAAACGATGTTACATGGATGGCTGTGATAAAAAGTGAGAGAGACGATATTTGTCCAGAAGTTTCAGGCCCTCTCCTTTGAGAGATAAAACTGTCTTTGAATTAAGGTGTGATTTTGTGGAAAGTCTGGACTAGCCACACACTTTCTTTTTAGAAGTTTGGATTTTCTGGTAGCAAATGGAAACTGAGTTGCTGCAGCACCAGAGGAGACTGATTTCCAGTCTGGTTTAAAGGCATTTTGCAGCATCAGTGTGAAGTGCATAGTCCTGGTTTCAGCTGGGATACAGCTAGTTTTTTTTCCTAGTAGCTGGTACAGTGCTGTAGGATTAGGATTTAGGATTGAGAATAATGTTGGTAACACACAGATATTGTAGTTGTTCCTGAGCAGTGCTTACACTCTGTCAAGGACTTTTCAGCTTCTCACATTGCCCTGCCAGCAAGGAGTCTGGAGGTGCACAAAAGGTTGTGAGTGGACACAGCTGGGACAGCTGACCCCAGCTGATCCAAGGGATATTCCATACCATATGGCATGGTGCTGAACATTAAACTGGGGGAACTGACTGTGGGTGGTGACCTGCTGCTTGGGGACTGGCTGGGCATCACTCAGTGGGTGGTGAGCAAACTGCATTGTGCATCGCTTGTTTTGTACATTCTTTCATCATCATCATCATCATCATCATCATCATCATCATTATTATTATTTCTGCTTTCATTTTTGTCCTATTAAACTTCTTTATCTCAATGAAAGATTTTTCCCTTTTTTTTCTATCTCTCCCCCACTCTGCTGAGGGGGAGTGAGTGAATGGCTGTGTGGTGTTTAGCTGCCTGCCAGGGTAAACCAGAACACACGTGTAGTGTTGCACTGATCAGCACTTCCAGAGGGTCACTTGGTGCTGAGTGGCAGCAGCTCTGTGTCCCGCTCATAGCCTTTGGAGGCTCCCTGGGATTTGGTTCAGGCAATTATCCTCACGCTCTACAAGTAATTGTTCAAGGTGTTATTATTTTTCTCTCTCTCTTATGACTCGTTCAGGACTGGAGAATAAAGGAGTTTATTTGGCCTGGCAGGGTACAGGCTATCCATAGTGAAAATCAAGTCACCTTGCAATGACTGCTGTCTGGACCAGAACACAATTACTGCAGCAGCTATTCCATGAAATACTCGTTTTAAACTTGATATCTATAGAAGTGCTGAAGGCAGTATCTGCTCTTCTGGTTTCCAAAAGATATGTCTGTTGTGAAGATAATCCTCTAAAATCATACTGAAGATTAATTTGAAAGTTTTGCAGAACAGGCGGTTATTCTGGAATATGTGACTGGTAAGCTCTAGCATTTCACAGCCCCACTGAGCCAGAAAAAAAATGAGTCCTTTGCACTTTAAGATAAGTCGGATATTCATCCTGTTTCAAGAAATATCAGAATCACAAGCTGCTTGCCTCTTCATCTAGGAGCATCTTTTACATTGGTCAGTGATGGTCTTTTCACTTATTTGGACTGGGACTGAAGTAGGGACAACAGGAACGGATTTATAATGGAAGAATAGATCTAAAAAGGAGAGAGATCTAATGTTGGCAGTGTGGGATCACAGGGACATAGGAAGTGAAAAAGTGTTGTCAGTCCATGGGCAGTGCAAAAGTTATAACTTTAATCTCATACATAGGCATTTGTAAATAGAGAACTGTATTATGTGCTCAAGAATTGTCAGTAGCTTTTCGTAAAACTCTGGGAGGGCAATATACATTCCTTATCCTCCATGTTAGCCCACCAGGACCCTTGCCACTGGATGTCTGTACTTGTCTTGGTAAGGTGAGCTACAACCTTTCTGAGGCTGGAATAAAAAGCAGCTCTGTTCCAGGTGTAGTGACTTCTGAGCTGCTTTGTGCTCACAGCTTTTTGTATATGGAAACCAACCTGCTTGTTCTCCTGAGCAGTGTTTGAACTTCATGTCTACTTGGCAGAGAATCTCTCTTGGCAGAGAGTATGTGGGGGGCATAAATTGAGATGCTGAGCACTTCCCTCAGGAAACAGTCTGGTTTTGTTCCTGTGTCAGAAAGGATTTATTTGGGTTTAGTACTTCCCTGCCCACCAGTCAATGGTTGCGTTCCAGTGCAAACAATCTACTGATAAAACGGAAGCATCTTTGCAAATGTCACTGCTTCATTGGCATTCACAGTATATTTTATGTCATCACTGGAAGGTGATGACCCAGCCAGCAGTTTCAGGGTTATATTGGTGGGCTGTATTTTTTGGTCATGAGTCCTGATAGCTGTACTGGGCAGAAGACAGAGCCTTGTTTCCACATCAGAGCACGTGAGAGCTCACGGTGCTGCTGTTGGCACTGACAGGGTTTGGTACAAAATACGGCAGCCCTAAGTGTGTTTCATATCCATGGCCCAGGCAGCCTTCGATAACTCGGAATGCAAGGGAGGGAGAGGAATTAAACCACCATGACTTAACTCTTATCTTGACAATAGTTGGGATTGACAACCATGTCCAAAGCATACATGATATTGTGGGCCAAGTCCACCCAGATGGAATTTATGATTCCTCTTCTTTTCTAGCTCCATGGTAATTTGCTGACAAATCTTGCTAATGGACCTTGGAAAGTCAAAGACTAAGTATATTGTGAGTACTGTAAAATAGCAAGCCCCCTGGGGAGAGGTCAATTGCACAGCTGAGCTGCAAGGCAAGGGTTTAGTACCGAGATCTGGCATGGCCTGGGAAGGGTTGAACCACTGCCTGTGAGGAATGGCTTGGCAAGGGATGCTTGTCTGCCTGGCTTCACAGAGCAAGGCTTGGTCAGGAACAGTTCCTGCCCCAGGCTTGTTCTAACTCACAGGTCACTAAGTCAGGTACCATCACTGACTATAGGCAGGTTACAGACCCCTCCTGGCTGACCTGGCAGTGAGACTGCTCTGTGACTTGGTGGCTGAGCAGGTTTCCTTTGCAGACCAGCACAGCCCCTAGTCTGTCACAGATGCTTCATTACTTCTGCAGACACAGTAGTTTTTATGACTGCAGAAGTAGAACCAAAGGCATTAGCAAGGGTCTGAGTCACTTTGTGCTGCCTGAGCCACGTAGCAACACCTGCTGTACAAGCAGGGAGGTGGAAGGGGAAGGAGGGGCACAGAGACCTGCCGGCAGCTGCTCACCTGCCTTGAGCAAAGCTGGGATTACAATTCAGAGCTCTTGAGTACCACCCCCTCTGCCCTTTTGTATATCTTTATCTCTCTGAAATAAAATTTTTTAGTAAAGCAAGTGCTAAAAGATTGAGTTAGGGATGGTATCAGAACACTGAGGTCTCCCTGGGCAGGGCACTGAATGTAATATGTCAGTTCCACAAACACATATTATATTTCTCAAATTTTAAATATTTTCCTTTACATCAAAGCATCCATCTGTTCAATATTCAGGAAGAAATACACTCACTGAGGGTAATCCAACAGCATTGTCCCACACCAGCCAGGTCTTGCCGAGGTTGGCAGGTTCTGATTCCCCATCCCTGGGTGACCACTTTGCAACCTGCTCCCAAAAGCTGTAGGAAGCATTGCAAAAATGCTCTTGCTGTGGCCCTGTACAGCCACTTCCATATCTGCACTTCCCTCAGCCCTTGGTCAGCTTTGCTACATCACTTACAAAAGCCAAATTCTGCTCTTTAGACTTGGCTCTATCAAACCTCTTTACTTGTTATCAGCTGGATCATTAGCTAGATGCTTCTGCATGGTTTTTGACACACCTATTCTTCCCTGAAAAATTAGAGAAATCCCATTTATAGGGCCACCCCGTCACTGAGAGAACACACCAATTTATACCTGCTGAGTGGACAGCCTATTTAACGTCTCAGTTTTTCTAACCAAGTATCACTTTCTCCGAAAGAGGTTGTTCCAATGCTTTGAGGACTCCTTGTCAGCAGATGATTTATGCTTCATGTTCTCTGACGTGCCACAAAATGAATTAATGACTGTTTATAGCTGCTTGCCCTTGGCAGCAACACTCCCAGTTTGGTACCATTTGGAATCATAGAATGGTTTGGGTTGAAAGAGATCTTTAATGGTCATCTGCCCCCAACCCCTTGCCATAGGCAGGGACATCTTCAACTAGATCTGGTTGCTCAGGGACCCGTCCAGCCGGTCCTTGAATGTAGAGATGAGGCATCTACCCCCTGTCTCAGCAGAACAAATGGCACCAGGCCCCTCACGGTCTCAAAGGTGATCGAGAACAATATTCTGCACCCATTAAAGAAACCGAACACAAAACACATGGATCACTGAGTGCCCAGGGTGGTTGTGAGGAACCATTTTGTCCTCAGGTGCACCAGCCCATCTCTATAAATGCTGTGGTTTTGATCAGAGCACTTTTCAAAACACTGAAGTCTGATGCTCTTCCCATGGAACAGCTAAATGTTTAAATCCATTAACTGAAGAGACCACTCAAAGATACACAACTTTATTGATATGGCAGGAATGAGGCTAGAAATAGACTCCGTATCTTGACTTTCTTCTCATCCCTTGTCTTCCATTGGAGGCTGGACTTAGCCCAGGTCTGGTCTACTTCTTTATGACAGGAGAGGGGCTGAGTCACATTTTTAACATATTGACTA